>ML682084.1:261301-310421 GCA_007922195.1 Podocnemis expansa
TCCTCCCAGGGTGCTTAGCACCCTGGGAGGAGGGGCACATGTTGTCTCAGAACACTTTGTTCCAAAACAACATGTCCGAACAGGGCTGTTTCGAAACCTCTGTTTCGAAACAACCCTGTTTCGACAGCAAACGAGGTTTAAGCTATGTCGATTGAACCACGGCCATTTCGAAACAAGCTGTTTGCTTGTTTCGAAATGGCCATGCGTCGTGTGGCCATGGCACTTCTTATTTCGAAACAACCTCTGTTGTTTCGAAATAAGAAGTGTGTGTGGCCATACCCTTAGTCTCTGAGACCCAGTGTAAGGTCAAGGGCAGAGAGGGTTTGCTATGAGCTTACTCTTTCATGGTTTTATGTGCCATGGAGAGCAGCAGGAGAGAGAAGAGACAGGTGTCGCTATTATGAAAGTCCACTGCATAGTCACATAAGTGCTCCTGGTAGTATGTTTCTTGCAAACCTCTCTATGCCCACATGCTCATACAAAGACAGCTACAATGTGGTCTTATGTGATATTTTTCATGAGGGTTGTAACTAGTGGAGCTGTGCAGAGAACATGAATTCTATTTTTCACATACTTGGGAATTATTTTTCTGTGCCAATTTGAACATCCCCCCACACGCAACATCAAAATGTTTCATGAAACAGAATCCAAAATTTTTATTTAGTAAAATTGAAACATTTCCTTTCAGCATTTAGAATTAAAGTTCTCCCTGATAGACTGAGGGAGAGTTTGTTGCATGAAAACCCTCTGAATGGGCAAAGTCTGAGATTCTTATTTTAGCCAGGGGTTTTCCAGGCTTCAAACCACCCTTCCGATGAAGAGCTGCATGAGGAAGATAGCTGGTAACCAGGCAGGTTTTAAAACATGGCTGGCAGGTAACTGTCCATCTGGACCTTGTATGTGTTCTATCTGACCATCATCAACACTGAACCATATTTACCAAACTTTTCTTTGGACAAATCTACATTCTTCAAAGGCAGATCATTCTGCTGAAGAATTTCTGATCTCTTCTCATAATAAGCAGATAAAACAAAGTCACACGAATGCAGGGTGATGAGGCTTAGTATAAGATCTCCAATAATCAAGGTCAAACTGTACAAAAGATTATCAGTGATGGAGCATTCAAAACATCTAAGCATGGATGGATGACAGTAAGAGCTCTTTGTTAGCCTATTGCACCCTCGTATTACTCAGCTAAATGCAGAATAAGAGAAGACAAGCCAGGTAACCATGCACCCACCTTCTCTTTTTGATTCTTACCAAAAAGGTGTCTCAGGTAAGATAAGAAAAGTTGAATTCATCCATTGGACTGCAGGACCCAAAGCCAAAGCAAACACAGACTATGCTTATTTACAGATCAACCAAGAGAAAAAGATTATAAAGAAGCTGAGTGATAGATTGTCAGCGATGGCAGTGAAACGCCTTACATGGTCTCAGGAGACTTTAACATTCATAACTGCAATGTCTCATGTGCAAACATCACAGAACTCATTTCCTAACTTGCCTCCTGTAAACGTGGGTTTTGTTCGCCTCACCAAGTGGGCGCCCCCAATGGGCAATGTGGAGAGTTCTTTGCTCAAGTTGGTTCTATAAGTCCACCCTGCCCCTGAGGGGAGGGGCAAGTAGTTCGTTCTACCCCCAGGAGGGGGTGCACCCGGTAATCCAGGGGCTGGGCACAACAGTTCTCCCCGCGGCCCCGGAATTCTTACACTAGGGTGACGAGTCACTGAGTCTGATGGCTGCTAGGGGTTCACTGAGGTTGGGGATGAGTTGGGGTCATTGTCTTGATGAGGGGGGGAGTGGAGGAGGGGGAGGACACAGGCCCGCCCTGCTCCACCGTGTCCCAGCCCAAGGCCCTAACAGCGGCTGGACCTACAGGTGGTGGGATCAGCAGGGTCCCAACCACAACACGCTGACCCCGGTACGGGGTAAACTCCCCCTGGGCTACTGCCCTCCCCCTCTCCCCTCAGTACCTGGTCGCCGCTTTCCTCAGCGTCCTCGGGGTACTCACTGAGGGGCACTGCCTAGAGACCTTCCCAGGCATCAGGGGGCGGCAGGTCCGGGAGTTCGTAGGCGATGGCCATCTCCTCTGGGTGCGGTTCCAACGGCCCCCCCTTGGTTGGGGGCAAGGGACAGCTCCTCCAGGTCCTTCCCTGCAGGGGGGTCCGCATTGGGTGGCACCAGGAACAGTTCCTCCAGGTCCTCTCCGACAGGTGGGGCGGCCTGCCCTCGGTCTTCCAGATCCTCATGGTCGGTGGAAGGGCGCCGCAGCTCAGGTGACCATGGCTTGTCCCCCTCCCAAGGCAGGGGGTCTTCCCACAGGGTACCCACCATGGGAGGCCCGAGCTAGCCATCTTGGTAGAAGGCTGGAGGTCGGCGGACATACCCATTCCTCCTCGGCCGGCAGAAGGGCAGCAGCTGAGTAGCCTGGCCGGAGCCATCCTTCTCCTCCAGCCGCCAGGCCTGAACTGAGCTCTTCTGCCTGCCTTTTATACTTCCTGTCCTGCCTCTTCCTCTCCTGCCTGATTGTCAGGTTTGTGGGGGCAGCCATCTTGGCTCCTCCTTACACCTCCTTATGGACCTCCCAGGTCATATCCAGTTAAATTCAGATGAGCTATCAAAGATTAGGTTTGGTATTTGGATTAGATGTTGAAGCAAAGGTCATCACAATCCAACCAGATATTACCTCAGTAGGAGATGCTCAAAGCTCTCTTAGCCTGCAGAACACTGGAAAGTCCCACAATTCCAGTTTTTTCTTTGAAGTCCATCAAATTCCCTGACATATTAAATGTAATAGTTCTCAATCTAAAAGTCAGGGAGAGAATTATTTGGGGAATTGTTATCATCATACTCTCATCACAGCTGTTGGCATCAGGACTCCAAAGCCATTCTTTCATCCTTAATATCCACCTTTGTTTCTGACAGTTAGAGGTAGAAGCCTGAGCATTAGTGGCAGAAAACCAAGGGTAAACGAAGGAATTTCCTCAAGCCTACACTAGATCTGTATTACAGACTAAGTTGATTTACTTCTTCCATAGAAGCCATTGTTCTCCACATGGAGGAGCAATTAAATGTGATAGACCACTTATAGACTTATAAGGTATATCTATACAAGAGTCTCTCTTAAGTCAACTTAACAAGGTTGACTTTAAGTCAAAGTAAAGTTGACATTGTGAAGTCAACTTAGAGTGTCTACATTCCAAACTCCTGTAGACTGCCCACATCCACTTTGGTAGCTGCTAGGTTGACTTAATGCCAAAGCCGACCTTATTAAGTCAGCTAAAGCCAGCATAGATGGGGCATGGCCCTTACGTCCACTTAAAAAGGTCGAGTGAAGGGCTATGCTTCATCTATACTGGCTTAGGTCAACTTAATAAGGTTGAATTAAATTTTAAGTTGACCTTAAGAGGTGGCCTTATTAAATCAATTTAAGGAAGCACTTAAGTTAATTTAATAAATCCCCAATGTGGACAGAGCTTTCCTTAGGTCTACTTAAGGAAAGTTAAATTGGCCAACAGCTCCAGTGTAGACATACCTATAGAGTCTAAGGTCAGAAGGAACCATTGGGTATGTCTACACTACACGTTTAAGTCAACTTAAAGCCCCTTAAGACAACTTAAACAAAGGCTTGGCCACTTTGGGAAGGTATTAAGTAAACTTAAACATTTGCTTAAGTTGACTTAATAACTCTGAGTTGAAAAGATGATGCAGAAGTTAAGTCAACTTTATTAACTCGACTTCAGCCACTGTAGCCAGGAGTTGGCTTAAGTCAACTTGCTGGTAATTGGCCTCCTAGCTATTTCAAACATGGGGATGGAGGCTGGCTAGAAGGCAGTTGGGAGTTGGGGGCATTCCCAGCTGTGTGCAACACATCAAAACCCCCCATATCTTTGTCCTAACTCTGCAGCCCTGCATCTTAGGACTACAGTACAGGTTGCTTTCCCCTGACCTGATCCAGAGTTTTTCCCCTTCTCAGTCCAACCCCACACCTCTCTCCTTCCCCCAACCCGATCTGGCATCTTTCTCCCTTCTCCAGCCTGATCCCGCATCTCTTTCCTTCTCAGCCTGACCAGTATTTCCTGATCTTCTCAGCCTGACCCACATCTCCCCACTTCTAGGCCTGACCCCACATCTCTCCCATTCTCAGGCTGTACCCAAGTGTCTCCTCCTTCTGCAGCTTGAGACCACATCTTCCCTCCTCTCAGCCTGATTCTGCATGTCTCTCTCCCCTTTTCCAGCCTGACCCTGTGTGTCTCTCCTCTTCTCCATCCTGACCCGGCATGACTCTCCCCTTGCCTTCTGCAGCCCAGCCCGTGTGTCTCACCTTCTCAGCCTGACGTTGGGTGTCTCCCCCTTTTCAGCCAGACCCTGCCTAACTCTCCCCTCACCCTTCTCAGCCTGACCCCATGTGTCTTCGCCTCTCAGCTTGACAGCTCTCCCCCCGATATTATTGTAAAACAAACAAGGAGTCCAGAGGCACTGTTTAAGACTAACAGATTTATTTATTGCATGAGCTTTCATGAGAGAAAATCTCATTTTGTCAGATGGTTTGAAGATGGGGGAACTTACAGAATGGTAGGAAATAAATGCAGGGGAGTGTAAGACATAAGATCAGGTCACACTGTAACAGCAAATCAAAGCAGCAGTTAAGACTCAAACAGTGGGAAACAGCAGATAGAATGAAAGAAAGTTGCTATTTCTTCTGGATTAGATTGTGTGAAAGCAGGATTCAATTGTGACTGGATTTTTTCCCCACTACAACAGGTGGCACTGCTATGGGCACCCGCATGGCCCCACAATATGCCAATATCTTTATGGGCGACTTAGAACAACGTTTCCTCAAGTCTCATCCCAAGGCACCTCTTCTTTACCTGCGCTACATTGATGACATCTTTATCATCTGGACACATGGCAGGGATGCTTTTGAAGATTTTCACAGAGATTTCAATAATTTCCACAACACCATCAAATTGAGCCTGGAACACTCCACACAGGAGATCCACTTTCTTGACACTACAGTACAAATCAGGGATAGACGCATCACCACCACCCTATACCGAAAACCTACTGATCGGTATAATTACCTACATCCTTCAAGCTTCCATCCTAAACACACCACACGATCCATTGTCTACAGCCAAGCCCTAAGATATAACCGCATCTGCTCTGATCCCTCAGACAGGGACAGGCATCTTGAGGATCTCTATCAAGCATTCTTGAAACTACAGTATCCACCTGGGGAAGTAAGAAAACAAATTGACAGAGCTAGATGGGTTCCCCGAAGTCATCTACTACAGGAGAGACCCAAGAAAGCAAGCAACAGAACACCACTAGTCACCACATACAATCCTCAAGTCAGACCTCTGCAACAGATCATTAAGGACCTACAGCCTACTCTAAAAGATGATCCCTCTCTCTCTCAAGCATTAGGAGACAGACCACTCCTTGCTTATAGGCAGCCCCCTAATCTTAAACAGATACTCACCAGCAACTACAGATCTAACAACAGAAACATTGAAGCAGGCACACACCCCTGCAAAAAACCACGCTGCCAAGTCTGCTCACATATCTACACAACAGACACCATCATAGGTCCTAATCAAGCCAGCTACTCCATCAAAGGCTCATTTACCTGCTCAGCTACTAATGTGGTCTATGCCATCATGTGCAAGAAATGCCCCTACACCTTATATATTGGACAAACAGGACGATCGTTCTCTAAGAGACTGAATGAGCACAGAGCTGATATCAGAAATCAAAGAACAGAGCAACCAGTTGCTGAACACTTCCATCTTCCTAATCACCTGATGATGGATTTGTTAACAACCATCGTTAGAGCTGTACCTGGGACATCACGACTTCAGAGAGAAACAACTGAACTCGAATTAATATGCAAACTAAATTCTGTGAAGGCTGGTCTGAATTGAGACTATGGATTCTTTTCCCATTACAAAGGGTAATTTGACTTCAGGCTTCCCATGGTTTGAACCTGTAAACTGCTCTGATTTGCTGTTCCTGTATGACCTGATCCTATGTTTTACACCCCCTTGCATTTAGTTTCACTCCTTTCTGTAAGTTCACCCATCTTCGAAGCATCTGAGGAAGTGGGATCTTCTCCCATGAAAGCTCATGCAACAAATAAATCTGTTAGTCTTAAAGTGCCACACAACTCCTTGTTGATTTGACTTCAACTTCCTCTATGTGCTGTTTCCCAGTGTTTGAATTTTAACAATTGCTGCACCCTGCCTCTACAATGGCAGCTGACTTGCGGCACCTGGTTCAGAGCCAGAGGAGTCTGGGCAATGCAAAGAAGGGGTGGAGTGCTGTGCTGGCACATTACTAGGCTATGTCAGGCTCCCTGACCTCTCTGGGAATCCCTGTTGCCACACACAGTATGGAGGATGGTGTGGTCACTCACTTCCTGTAGTAAAGGAGTGGCCAGGACAGAGGGGCCCTTCTGTGTGGTGCACTGTGGGCCAGCTACCCACAATGCACCAATCCTAGGGTGACCTAGCAGCTGCCAGTGTGGATGTGGGTAGTCTCTTGGCATTTTGAGTGTGGATGCTCTAAGCCGACTTAATAAGGTCTACTTTAAGCTGGCTTAAAGTAGATCTTATTAAGCCATCTTAACCGAGCTCTATAGTGTAGACATGGCCATTATGATTATTCAGTATGACCTCTTGTACAATGCAGGCCACAGAACCTCACCTATCCACTAAAGCAATAAACCTCTAACCTATGACTAACTACTGAAGTCCTCAAATCATGATTTAAACAGGGGTCTCAAACTCAAATCATGATGAGGGCTGCATGAGGACTAGTACATTAGCCGAAGGGCAGCACCACTGAAACCTTTTTATACAACACTATTACAAATATTGATATTGATAGTGTCTTTGTGGGGTGCAAGAAATAACTTTAGGGGCTGCATGTAGCCCTCGAGCTGCAAATTTAAGACCCTTGATTTAAAGACATCAATGTACAACAAATCCACCAGTAATTAAATCATTCCACATGCTACTGATGTAGGTGAAAAACTCCCAGTACCTGATGGCTTATAGTCCATCTTTGCTGGTGTAGAGAATTCCTATTCATAGTGGCCAGGCTGGTGTTTTCTGGAAGAGCACTAGTGGATGGTAATTTCCTCAGGAAGTCAATAGTGTCTGATAGATAACTAGGGTATGTCTACACTACAGCCTGAGATAAACTTAAATAAATTGCATTAAATTGACCTAAATTAATCCCAGTCTATATTTAGAATTTATTAAGTTGACTTAAGGATTTGCTTAAGTGGACTTAATAACTTCTGCCCTGCAATCTGACTTAAGCTCTTAAATCTACATTGCAGGGCAAGAAGCCCCAGGCCCTACCTCTGGCCTCACTCCTTATCCCTACATGGGTCCCGGTCTGGCCCTGGGGCCCAATCCGGCCACAGATGCTGGTGCAAGTGGCTGAGAGACTGATGCATCTCCCAGCCTATTTTCACAGGCAGTGTTACGCAAGGTTGAAAAGGAGGAGAAAGCCACTGTATACTACTTTAAACTTAATCACCGTTTATGTGATTGAGATAGTGATACTGAACAGAATTAAATGGCAGTGACGTACAGCTGGAAGAGGGATAAAACAAAGAGATAGAGCACCTAAGCAATTTAATACAGATCGCCTCATTAAGGGGTACACAATGGCTCCACACTTGGAAAGTTAGCACACCATTCACCAAAGCTATCCAAACTATGTAATAACCCACCTAATGCTTACCAATACTGCAGTTCCAGCACGCAGCAAACAATGCCCAATACATCAGTATCTTAAGAAAGCAGCATAATAGGCAATACAAGACACAAACTACCACACAATTACACTCACATCAACAAGTATATGAAGCACTCATGCCTAGCAGATACAGGGCTTACTCAAGACTGGACAGATCTGGGCTTGCCCAGGTACCAAATTTGTCAGGGTGAGGAAGTTCCGGTGCACCGCCCCCATTTGCATCGATGGTAGTCTTCCAAACTCTGGATCTCGAGCTGGGCAGTTTTATGGCTGAATTGATCAAGGGGATGCCCCAAAGGGGGGAGGACCATCTTCAACTTTCCTCATCCACATTTGGAGGTGGCTTCCTCTTCTTGCTCAACTGGCACCTCTTGGATCTTGATTGGCCATTACATTTGCCCTTGGCTAGGGACTTTCCATTCTTGCCACATTTTGACCCCCCCCCCCCTTTTCCACTCACTTGTGCTGACCAGGTCATGAGAGCTGCTGCGTAAGCATAAAAACCATTAACGGTTACAATAGAAGTTGCTACCTTGAATAATTCTATATTGAGGGTGACTACTTGACTTCTGAGAGGCTCACCCTCCATCCACTCAGGGGTAAATCTTGCACAAGCGGTTAACCTCAAAACTGCCACCTACTGGAAATGTTGCACAGCAAATTTGCTGATGTCTGGCTCCTTGGAAAATTCCTTGAACTCAGGGACTTTTAGCAGTGGTTGGTGTCTAGGCTTCTGTGGCCTACATCACTCAGACTGGGTTCTGATCTATAGTGCAGAATAGCAGCAGTGGCTAGGAGCCAACTCCTGCCACCAGCCCAATGGGGCTCCTAGCCCCTCTCTGCCGCACCGGGGCAGGAAGCTCAGCAGGGTGGTCAGTTTCATGACTGTGAAATTGACCAGGATGCAGAGCTGCTTTGGCAGGGGCTCTGAAGCTAGTCAGTTTCACACCTGTGAAACTGAACAGGCTGCCAAGCCTCCTGACAATGGTGACAGTCACTTGTCACTGCCAGCAGGAGATGGCTCCAAGCCCCCGCTGCCCACAGAGAGGGACTGGGAGTGTGATGGCTCAGTCTGAGACCTGGCTCCCAGCCACTCCACGACCAATGGCACATGGTGCTGGTTTGTCCCCTGGCCACTTGCAAGGGGACACTTCAGCCAGGGGACGAGCCATCACCATGTGCTGCTGGGAGCAGAGAGGGGCTTGGAGCCAAATCAGGCTCCAAACTCTTCTTCTGCAGGCTGTGGGAACTGGCTGTTAGCCCCTTCCACCAGCAGACAGGGGCTGTGAGACGGAACCTGCTTCCAGTTCCTTGCCAGAAGGCAGGAGCTAGATTGGGCTCCCCAGGCTAGCTCGGCAGCTGAAGCTGATTGGGCTCCCGGTGCCTAATGAGGACCAGGGGTAGGGTAGAGGGTGGGGCACCCCAGGTATGTCTGCAGAGTGTCCAGTGCAGACATACCCTGCAGTCGATTTAACAAGGTCAATTGTTAAATCAACTTCCAGGGCTCTCTTCCCCAAGCATAAACATAGCCTAGGAGTGGTGGTAGCATAGGGCCTGTTGACGGATGATCTCTTGGGCTATGTCCACACATACATCATTATTTCAAAATAAGTTATTTCAAATGAGTTAATTCAAATTAAGAAAATGTTAATTCAAATTAAGGGAAAGCCTGCTTTCAAAACAGTTGTTATTTTGAAATGGTTATTTCAAAATAAGACTGTTTGGACATGTTGCTTGGAAACAGTTGTTTCGAAACAATGATGTTGTTTTGAAACAGCATGTCCAAATGGCGTTATTTCGAAATAACAACCGTTTTGAAATGAATGGGTTTTAAGCTGTTTCGAAATGACGGTTCTTATTTTGAAATGTCAGAGCCTGTCATTTCAAAATAAGAAAACATTGTGCAGACATTCAGTTTTTTCTTTTGAAACAACCAGTGTTGTTTTGAAATAAAAGACTCGTGTGTACATACCCTTGCTGTCAATAGACAAAGGGCAGTTTGCCATTCCTAGGCCCATGGGCTTCTCTGGAGCATTTCAGAGCTGTTCCAGGTTTACAGCTTTCTTGCCTAAGGAGGTGACATGAGTGATGAGCAGTATAGAGAAATGAATTAAACATTCTCAGGAAGAATATGCCCAAAAGTAAGTGATGGGACATTGCATGTCTGTCACTAGAACCTTACTTGTGGATTTGCCCAGAGAACTATTTCTTTTGCTATTTTTTGTTTGTTTGTTTTTTTCTGCCATCCTAGTACTTCTGCCACATTTAGATTCAAGTCTATTTTACTGCTATGCATTTGACCCCCACAGTCACACCAGATACTTACCTCTAGGGGAATATGTATCTCAGATCTAACCCAAATTCCAGGTTGTCAGTCACTCCTTAGGAAACTAACTAAAGATTTATTAATAAAAAATTAAAAAAAAAAAAGAGAGAGAGAGTGAGAGAGAAGGAAGTTATTGAATAGTTAAGGAATCATAAATGGAAGTTATCTTCATTCTTCATGGATCAGAACAATGGCAGAGATGGAATAGACTGCAAGTCTGCAAAAGTCTGACTGGAGGAGCAGCTGTGAATATGTTATCTTTTTTTAGAGCTAAAAGTGAATTTGATGAAAAAGGCATTTTTATGGCACCAACACAACTGTGAATTAGGGGAGAATTCAGAAATTCTTTTCAGCTGCAAAAGGACCCCTAAATACAAAAGCCTGGAAATATAAAAAAGCACGTCTCTTTCACATTTTGTTTCAAGTTAACATTTTTAAAATTTAATGTTAATACAAAATGACTTTTTAAAATTAAACATTGATTACAAAGGAAATTTTGAAAATACAAAGTCATTTCTAAAATACAGCAAAAAAAATTACAAGATATAGGGTGGGGATTAACAGGGACCTATAAAAGACAACTTGCTGAAAGTTTGGACCCTCTCTTTAAAATCAGGACATCTGGTCAGCATATTTTGAATCAATTTTCAAAAGATTTAAAATGTTCTCTTTTATTGCAGCAGATGAATAAATAAATAAATAATCTCTTTCCATTTGAAACAACCAAGCTCTGTTTTGGGTATTTTTTTTTATTGGCCACAACACTGAAAATCTTATCTCCTCTCAAATCTAATTACATCATCTCTTTGAATGACATGGAGTTCTTCCTAAAGCAGGGGTGTATTATCAAAGATGCTTAAGTGCTGGGCCCTGGGCAAAAAAAAGGGCCTGGCTCCAGCCTCTAAAACCCCCCAAATCTGCACCCCCCCCGGCTCAACACTGCAGCTGGGGGGAGGGGCTGGGCCAGAAGCTGGGCTCTGTACAATGCCCCACCCAAGGCTGTCTGGCCCACCCCCAGGCATGGGATGGGGTGAGGTGGTCTAGTGCCTATTTGCTCCACCAGAGGGTGGAGCTAGCTGGCTCAGTGTAAGGCTTCTGCTGCCGCCTCCCCCCACCCCTGCCACATTCCCCAGGCAAAGTGGCCGGAGTAGGGCAGGGGTAAGAGCACCCTCTAGCCCAGCCTCCCCCCCCCCCGCAACAGGGAGAATGGGTTCCACGGTGGGGAGCAGCCTGGGTCCCCTGAGATAGTTAATCTGACCTTCTCCCAAGGCAGCCTGGCCAATTCAGCCATGTACCAACCTTCCTCTTCCCCTTTTCAGTGTGAATGAGGCCCTTAGAGATATTAAGAGGGTACAGTCCTTGTGCTCCACATATCACAGTGACAGTCTTTGGACTGGGAACGACCCTGTACTTCAACAATTGGAACCTATTGCCAGGAGTACTTGAGCATTTAACCTTATAGCCCCTATCATCCCTGTTTTAAGTTGTGTAGTGTGGTATTTTCTTGTCTCATAGAGGAGTTATTAATCTTAATCCATTAATCATCTGTGGAAGGATGGTAGCTGTTACAGAAGTGCCATCAGCAACACAGAACTTGACAGTTAGCAGCTCTATTTTTCGTCTTGTGAGATCAGAGAGAGTGGGAATAGCATTAGCTCTGCTAAAGAGCAATGCCTGACCCACTGCCCATTGTTAAAAGAGAGACTTGATGACTCCTTGTAGAGTCTCCTTTATTATTCTGATCAGCAGAGACGTCTCTGGTGTCCTGAAGTCTGGAACTGAAATTACTGAGAACTGAAATCTTTAAGAGCTGAAATCACACAATGGTGACAAGCAGGCGATGTCAGCAAGTGATGACAGCAGACAGTATGAGCAGCCAGCATAAGGTGTGAGTGGCCAGCAGGTGGTGCCAGCAGGTAGGGGGAGGGCTAGCAGATGGTGAGTGGTCTAAATGGATCCAGGGATGGTAGAAAACAACTGGAGGGGAGGACTGAGCCCCCCACACACACCTTTTTGAGGTGGATGCTAAAACTATGATGGCCATTAGGATCATTAGTATGGAGGTAATGGAGAAGTGAAAGACATTCTCTAAATACTCTGGGATGGAGTGGGCACTGTATTGGGTTGTGTGGGAATCCTGTCCTGCACCGATTTGCCAAACCAGTGATGGTTTTGCTATTTCCTCTATATATTCTTTTATTTTACCATTAAAAATTCTATCTCTTGGAGAGCAAAACAGGTTGTCCTGAGATGGCCTGGAATGAACATTACCGTTTATTACCTGCTCATTCCAAGTCGACATCTTGAGTGAGTGAGGAGGGGCAGTTTTACAACTTGTTTTATCCAGAACAGTATGGAAATGAATACATGACTGACAAAATTCCATAAACCCTTATAGGGTTACATTAATATGTATCCCATGCATATTAATCATAGAATCATAGAAGCATAGGGTTGGAAGGGACCCCACGAGGTCATCTAGTCCAACCCCCTGCCAAAAAAGCAGGACCACTCCCACTAGATTATCCCAGCCAAGGTTTTGTCCAGTTGGGCCTTAAACACTTCCAAAGATGGAGACTCCACCACCTCCCTAGGTAGCTTATTCCAACTCTTCACCACTCACCTAGAAAGAAAGTTTTTCCTAATATCCAGCCTCGACCTCCCTAACCACAACTTGAGACCATTGCTCCTCATTCTGTCCTCTGTTATTACCAAGGACAGTTGAGCTCCATTTTCGTCAGAGCATCCCTTCAAGTAGTTGAAGGTTGCTATCAAATCCCCCCTCAATCTTCTCTTCTGCAGACTAAATAAGCCTAATGCTTTCAGTCTTTCCTCTTAGGGCTTACGCTCCAGCCCTTTGATCATTTTTGTTGCCCTCCGCTGGACTCTCTCTAATTTGTCCACATCCTTTTTGTAGTGGGGAGCCCAAAACTGGACACAGTATTCCAGATGTGGCCTCACCAGTGCAGAATAGAGAGGAACAATCACATCCCTCAGTCTGCTAGCAACACTTCTTCTGATGCAGTCCAGTATGCCATTGGCCTTTTTGGCAGCAAGTGCACACTGCTGACTCATATCCATCTTCCCATCCACCCTGACTCCCCATTCCTTTTCTCCAGTGCTGCAACTTAGCTGATCACTCCCCCACCTGTAGCAGTACATGGGGTTTTTCCATCCAAAGTGCAGGATTTTGCACTTGTCCTTGTTGAACCTCATGAGATTTCTATTGGCCCACTACTCCAATTTGTCTAGATCTCCCTGAATCCTGCCCCTGCCCTCCAGGGTGCCTGCCGTTCCCCCAAGCTTGATGTCATCTGCACACTTAGTAAGTTTGTAATCTATCCCATCATCCAGATCATTAATGAAAATGTTGAACAGAACTGGCCCCAGGACCAACCCCTGGGGCACACCACTTGTTACTGGTTGCCAGCTTGACATGGAGCCATTGATTCCTACACGCTGAAACCGTTGATCTAGCCAGTTTTCTATCCACCTTACAGCCCACGCATCCAACCCATACTTCCTTAATTTGCCAATGAGAATGCTGCTGGAAACTGTATCAAAAGCCTTGCTAAAGTTGAGGTATATCACATCAACGGCTCTTTCCGCATCCACAAATCCAGTCATCTCATCATAAAAGGCAATGAGGTTTGTGAGGCATGATTTACCCTTGGTGAATCCATGCTGACTGTTCCTGATCATTCTATTTTACTCCAAGTATTTCAGGATGGATTCTTTGAGAACTTGCTCCCTGATTTTTTTCCAGGGATTGAGGTGAGGCTGACAGGTCCGTAATTCCCTCTATCCTAATGATTATCGGGTGCATATAATTATCTCCACCTGTTTACTGTTGACAGGTTTTGCATACATTGTGCAGCCACTTTACCTTTAAGCTCATTATTTTCTACACAGAATGTTGACTCTACATTCTCAAGGGAGGGTAAGAGGACATAAGAAATAATACTATGTCTTCATTAAAGATCAAAGATGGGACAGTCCAGACCACATTCCTTATCCAGATAGCCAGAAAGAAAACAGGAGAAGTGGAGATAACATACTTTAACCATAAACCTATGCTACTTTTCATAGATATAAGACTTGTCCAAGAAGCAACCCTGTTACCATGGTAACCTGTTGCTCAAACCTGACATGTAATTTTGGATTTTCCTACACTCCCCCACTCCCTTTCAAAGAAATGCCCAGGTGCCCTTCCTTCCCACACACTAACTGGTGGGGCACTGATCCAGGAGGCCCTAGCTCCTTGTGACTTAATGCTGTGATAATCCGATCATGCTACGGGGAGAGGGAGAAAGTGGGTTTGCCCACTGGCTTGCCACTGAAATCACCATTATGGATTCCAGGGAGTGTGTAGGGCTGTACACAATATTAAACTTCCCATACACTCAATTATTAATATAATTAGCACCCCACAGCATGAGTAATATGGCTGAGGAGTGAATGAGAGTCTGTCAGGCCTCTTCTGAGGGCACAGACTACATCAGTCCAAGCACAGTCAGCAGGCAATTGAGTTGTCAGTTGGAAGGTGTTCGTTCATGGAGGGCTTGGGCTTCCAGGGTCCGTGTCTCATGCTGCTCAGTCTGAAGTTGTTTTAACGACTGGGTTAGATGATCCCAATTCATACAGGAAGGTTTAGGTATGGCCTCGGCCCAGTTCATTGCGATTGTTAGGTGTCCAGTGATATTAAGTTGTTCGATGGCTGGTATATGAGTTTGATATGTCAAGTTTCCCAACCCAAGTCCCCCACACTTCACACATTCATCATTTATTTCTTGACCATTGAGCAATGCTGACTTCCCCCAGCCCTCAGCAAATTTTGTTCCCCTGTTCAACCCACTATTCAGGGGATACTGGTTCAGTTCACAATAAAGGGGGTCAATGTTTTGACCATTCCTCGCATGTTTTACGTTGACCTACCCATACATATGCCATTTGTGGATAATAAACTTCAGGTCCAACCTGAAACCTTCCCCCCCCCCCCCGATTGTCATCTTCCACACTGGTTCCCAAGACCAACACCATTTCTACCTACCCCCAAAACCAGCTTGCAGAAGGATAGCAGATGTCCTATCCCCCTTAGCAACTCCCTTGATGATGAGTGTATGCTGGTATATAGTACATTCCCTGAGGGTTGTTTGCCAAGTGGTTCTAAAAAAAACAACTTTTTAATTGCTTCACTACATTGGTGCCTTCTAAACTTGAAATTCCTATACGCTGATGAACATCCCATAAAAGGGTTATAAAATGGTTGGTTAGGGTTTGCTGGACTAGGTCACATGCCTCTCCCCATAAAACAGATTTAGGCCTCTTTACCAGATTGGCCATAAGAGTTTGGGTAAGATTACCACTGGTTAAAATAACTGTTTCCAGTAGAAGATCCATGGAACTTATGGCAGATCCCTTTAATATCCCTCCCCTGTCGAGCTATCCCAGTGCCTGTTCCAGATGTTGGATTTGTGCTGCTGAATGAGATTATTTTACCAAGTTCCATCCTTCCCACAAATTGTTAACCACATCTCATCATCGTTCGCGACTAATTCCTGCAGAGTTTATAATTTCCCAAAACAACATCTCCCCCCACCCCACTTTGGGAATGTGTGTAGGTGTAGTTTTTGGGTTCTGAGTGTTGTTTTGGCAGTTCACTAAGGTCCACTGAATCAAGATCTGTGTAGTAAGGTTGGCTGTACCCCTCCAAGGCTTCAGCAAAGGGCACTATCCATAGGAACATCCAACATTCTAAAAAACAAAATCACTTCACTCCTTTTAGCATTTAATTAAAGCATTATAACATTTTACCAGTGACTACATGGGCCCACCAATATTAATTCTTATGTGTGAAGCAAACTAGAAAGGCATGAATTAAAAGTGTTTACATTAGTAGGCTGGGGCAGCTGCGTGACCACTGCAGCTTGTTTGGAATTAATGGATTTTCTTTTTTTTTTTTTAAACCCAGCTTATTTGCTACCTCCAACTCTAAACAATTCCCCTAGTAGCTGCAGTAAGATTTGTTTTCTTGCTCCTTTTCTCGAATGAGAATGTTGCCTACATATTGAATACATCATTGGCTTACAGATCCCATCCCTTTTAAAGCTTGCTTGAGCTCCCGGTGAAATAGAGTAGGGAAAAACACGAGGCCAAGCCTGAATTTGCTGGATGGTGGTTTATGACTGTTCTCCTGTGATAGGGGCAAGTTTTATAAGACCTGCCATCTGAGAGTAGACCCCGAAAAGAACTCTAGCAATGTCCAGGACAATAGTCTCATAAGCCTTTCCCTGGACACCCACAGCTGTAGTTACAGGACCTAACAGGGTCTCTCAGGCTAGCTTTAACTCCTGCCCAGTATAACATGTGACCTGCTTCTCCACCCAAGTTAGCTACTGCAAAAACTGATTCCATTCCTGTGGCAGGGGATCCAGCCCCCTATACCATTTTTTTTTTATTGCTAACTGTTAAATGGGTATTTTTATGACTGTATGACAAAGACAGTTCATTCTCATCACTATCCTTTGGAGCAGGAATTTCTATGGCAGACCAATGAATGATGGGATTGTCATGATCTTTATGTCAGACATTAGGAATGTTAACAACAGTCCAGGTTTCAACAGGATAAACTGGAATGAGGTTTACAAAGTGCGGTTTGTCTTCATATACGGGAGGAGTAGATGGAGGGGGTGCTGAGGGACTAAGGATATGCACAGGCATACATTAAAAGCAAAATATGAAAATGAGGGAATAGTGACCTGCAGTAAAGGGCTTGCCAATGTGGGAGCCTGGCCAGGCTGGGGTTGAAGGAATAGATGGGAGTGGAAAGGGAGGGCACAGAGAAAGATTGAGAGGGGAGGAGATGAAGGTTGAGGGAAGTGAGGTAGTCAGTTATGAGGGGGCTTGAGGGGACTGTAGTGCTCTAGGTGTGTGAACTTGCTTTAAGGCATCCACTTGACCCTTTTGGGCCAGCTTCTCTGACTTAAGATAATCAAGTTCCTTCAAATGGCTCTCAGCCATTTTAATGACGTAACACTGGGATGATTAACAACGCACTGCTTCTCAACAATTTACTCCAAAGTATAACCTTTACTATAAGAATGGCACATTCCTTCCACAAATTTAACAGGCTTTCACAAAACACCTGCACTTAAATAGCTTTCTCCCTATTCTGGGAACATTCAGACATGAGGGAGCCGCCCTCCACCCATTCCTGGATGGTCTGCCAGTCCTGATGTCTGTCAGGGGAGCCTCCCCACTTCCCCACCAACCAGTTAACTTATTACCTAATTGGGGTTACCATAAAGGCTCCATTCAACCTACCCAAAACCATAGAGAGAAGAGTTGATCAGGCCCTTTTCTTCCTCAGGATCTTGTTCATGATGTCAGCTGTTGGGGAGCAAAACAGATTGTCCTGAGATGGACAGGGTTGAATGTTACCCTTTGTTACCTGTTTGTTCCACCACAATGTCTTGAGTGATTGAGGAAGGGCAGTTTTACAATTGTTTTATCCAGAACAGTATGGAAATGCATGCATGATTGACAACCTTCCATATACCTTTATATGATTACATTAATATCTATTCAATACATATTAATGATTATAGGGTGCATATAATTATTCCTGCCTGTTTAATGTTGACAGGTTTTGCATACATTGTGCAGCCACTTTCCTTTAAGCTCATTATTTTTTTTCTTTTACACAGAATGCCTATTCTACATTCTTAAGGGAGGGTAAGAGGAGATAAGAGATAATACTACCTCTTCATTAAAGATCAAAGATGGGACAGTCCAGACCACATTCCTTATCCAGATGGCCAGAAGGAAAACAGGAGAAGGGGGCAGAACATACTTTAACCATATACCTATGCTACTTTTCAAAGATACATAGATATGAGTTGCCCGAGAAGCAACCCTATTTCCATAGTAAACTGTGGCTCAAACCAGACCTGTAATTTTTGATTCTCCTATACTATTTACCACATCCAGACTCATGCTTGCAAGATAGGAAGCAACGCCTCTTTAGCATGCCCAGGAAACAGAGCATGATTTCCCAGGTGACTGTATGTGGGATTGAGTCAGCTGATATTGTACCATTGCTTGGAAATCCATAGATATAGAACCTGGCCCATGCTGCTGCCATCTCAGCCTGACAGAATGGTTACACAAGCCATTGCTACAACCCAAGCACCAGCTTGAACTTGGGTTTTCCATGTCCTAGGTGAATGCTCTGATCACCAAATCACTGGGCATTCTGAGGCCAGATTCCTTCCATCACTGATCTGAACAGAAATTCCATCTTGAACTGGAGAAACCTTTCCAATGGAAGTTTCATCAAAACCAATGGTTTTCAACCTGTGGTCCACTGATTGTCTATGATTTCCAAAGGGGTTTATATATTCATTTGAAATTTATTAGGGATCCTCCAAAAAAGAAAAAGGTTGAATACTACTTATCTAAGCTGATACACTGCTGTAAAAAGTTCTAGTTTAACCAAACTGAATTTTTTATCCAAATATTTCTAAGGAGGTCTACCTGGAACATGAAAGCTACAAACCAGTATTTGATAGGAATGATCCACAAGGAGGGAAAGGGATTTTTAGTGGGGTTCCACATATTAAGAAGCAACAGAATAAAAACACAAAATGGAAACTTTAGGCCAAATTTGAGGAAAAAGTTCAAACAGTGGAAGTTTTAAGGCTCTGGATTGCTCTCCCAAAAGAAGTAGGTATGATATATGGGGGACAACTAATGCAAGTAGGAGGTTCTGTCAACAGCTGCTCTGGGGCCTTTTTCTTTCACAGCTACAGTCAGATCCCTGACACCAGAGGCCAGCCCACCAGCCAGTGCTAAGTCTCACCCTGACTCTCAGTTGCAAAGATATGCTTTGCAGGGTGACACCAATGGCCTCTCAAGTCCTGAGTCTCCTCAGCTATGTCTACATCAGCCAAAATTAGTTTAGACTTGTTAGTCTGAACTAAGATGGTCACACTTATAAACTATCCATGCGTTCTAGTTTGAACTAATGCTTATTTCAAACCAGAACATGTGGTTAGTTTGAAGTACTGGTCCACATCACACTTACTTCAAACTAAAGTTCAAACTAAGTGCTTAGGTCTGGACTAAGTGCTGGTGCTTATAAATTCAAGCTAAGCGTTCCATAGTTCGAACTAAGAAATTTCTTAGTTTTAACTAGGGACAGCTGAGAATGGCCATGGTCTAAATTAGTCCACATTAAGCCTCCTTAATCAGGACTAATTTGCTAGTCTAGACATAGCCCTCAAATCCACCTCCGAGAGTTCCTAACTACCAGATACCAGGACCACTTCCCTCTGGTTCATCTTTCTTGAAGGTCTGGAACCAGCCCTCTGACACCTTCTTCCTCTGGCATATACACCCCATGCAGTCTATACACCAGAGGGCTCCTTTTGATGAAAATAAACAAAAAGCATATTTAATAGACAAACCACAGATTCAAAGACAAAATGAAAAGGAAAGCAAATAGATCAACCAGTTACTCAGAAAATAATACTTCCATACTGGATCAAATTCCTTTTCTCAAAGGAACTGTACATTCTCTTAAAAGAGTTTCCCAAGATACTCCCATAGCAACTGTTAATGGTCCTTTCTTTTTTTCTTTTTTTTTTTGGTCCCTAGCTGGACAATGGATAGTTACATGAAGTTGGTTTCCAATAAAAACTTACTTTGAAGGTACCCTTCCCCACTTGACTGCTCACTGCCTGGCTGAGATGTACACACAGTTGCAGTGAAGTTTTCCATAAATACAAACAGATAAATTAAGTCCATTGCCTGTAGAGTATCTCATAATGGTGATTGAGTTTATGACATTACAACCTTTCATAAAAGCCATATCCCACTGTATTTTATAATACAAGAATGCACTATATCATCAGGTGATTTAGCTGCCTTTTCGGGGGGAAATGTTAAATCTTTTTGGGGTGTTTTCTTTCTGAGAGTCTCAGTGAGGTTAGGTCTACTGTAGGAATGCTGACACAATTACCTAAGACACCAACATTACAGGATAAATAAAACAAACAAGGAGTCCTGTGGCAAGTAAAGACTAACAAATTTATTTATCGTATGAGCTTTTGTGGGAGAAAATCCCCCTTCATCACATGCTTTGAAGATGGGGTGACTTACAGAATGGAAGGAAAATGAATGCTGGGAAGTGTAAATTAAGGGATCAGGTCATACTGTAACAGCCAATCAAAGCTTTTGATAAGATTCAAACACTGGGAAACAGCATCTGACGAGGTGGGATTTTCTCCCATGAAAGCTCAAGCAGTAAATAAGTTTGTTAGTCTTTACATGCCACAAGCCTCCTTGTGTGTTTTACTGAACTAAACACACACACATACACCTTTGGAACAGGATAAATAAAGGGAAGGCCTCTTTCATGAAAGCCAAAATCTCCCACTGGCCTCTCAAAATCAGGCATGTGTACACATATAGATTTGGGAGCCTAACTGTAAGTTCCTAATTTTTAATCTTAGTTTATATGACCTAATCAATCTGATTTCAAAGCTCAGGCCTCCATGTGCACACATACCCAACTGCACAAGCACCCGACTGCATGCAGGGACTATCTCCAGCAGCCCTACCTGAATACACAAGGCAGAGCCTTAACTAGGGTGGGGCAATTGGGACAAAGACCCGGGCAGGGAATTTTAATGGGCAGCTGCCAGCCCCTCCCTGGCCCAGAAGAGGAATATGCCTTAGGTACATTCCTCCTTGAGCCAGGCAGGGGCTGTGGCAGTGTCTCTGCCCTGCCCCAATGCCCTGGCTGCTCTGTCCCCGCAGCTGGGGAGCCACCCCCTGCCCAGGATCTCCTGCCGCTCCTCCTAGGTGGCGAGGGAAGCTTATCTCCCCCCCAGGTCCCCTGCCACTTGAACTCTGTGGGAGGGGATGCAACCCCCCCCATCCAGACAAATCAGGCCCCGGACCAGTTCAGGTCAGGGGGGAAGCGCCTTTTCAGGTGCCTGCCCCGGACACCAGAAGCTGTAGTTACAACTTTGACACAAGACTTAGAAGATCTCAATGGTGTGCAAGTGTAAATGCTCAAGCTGGTGCATACAGACACAGAGTCGTTCAGGAAATGGCGTGACCCCAGTAAAGGTGAAGTATAATTTTGTATCATTGCTAATTTCAAATTCCATGAACTCTGAAAACAGACCTGTTGGGTTGTTTTTCCAAGTCTCAGTCCTGACTTATCTGTATGGGATTATGAAGATGCAAAGCAGGAAAGGATTCGGTAACAAGCTGTCAATTAACAGACACATCTTTGCATCCCACACCTGAGCACTGATGATGGAAAACAAATCACTATTTCACTAGACAAATAACAGTGACATGATTCCAGCCCAGAGCAAGTGGGGGGGGGCCACATATGTAGTGGTTTATAGCCTTGACCCTGAAATGAGGGTCAGTTTTGGTCAGCTGGATTACTTTATGGCTGGGAATCAAAACACATGGATTTCATTCCTCTGTGATCCCCAAGATGACTATTGATTCTTTCTGCACCACAGTTATTCTGGAAACGACAATATTTCTCCCTATAATTACAGTCTCAAGAAACACAAGAGAGAATTTCATATGACATCTACAGATGGAGATTTGCATATCGCTAGATCTTTTCATATCCTGGCTTTAATAATTTAGTGGGAGTGGTCCTGCTTTTAGCAAGGAGTTGGACTAAATGACCTCATGAGGTCCCTTCCAACCCTATGATTCTATGATATGCTGCACTGAGATACATGAATTCCTCTGTCCTGTTGAGCAGCTCATCTCCTTAAAGTACTTAAAATCACTTAAAAAAATGAATCAAACTACTAGTGCAGTAACTATTCAGGCAAATGACAGAATTCTGATTTCATTGGAAGAGTTGAGAGGTGACCCACATCTTGCAAGTTTCTCTCCAATCCTTTTCAAAGGGTTTCCTGAGAATTCTTCCCTTTCCTGGGTCCCCAACAGACTTCAGCACAAAGGAATGTGAGTTATGATATATTTTGCTTTAGTAATGCTCTCTAATGGCAGAACAGAACATAAAACAAGCAACAAATCCTGTGGCACTTAAAGAGTAACACACTTATTTATCTCATGAGCTTTCATATGAGAAAACCCTAATTCATCAGTTTGAAGATGAACTGAATATGAGCCCCAAACCTTGGTATTTTACTTCACCCTACTGACTTTAAATTAACAAAAAAGAAAAAAAAAAACACTGAGAACACCACAATCTGTTGCACAAAATAATTTTGCAATGGCAATGGTCTGACCTTTTGAAAAGGTGCTGACAGGAAAGATGTGTCTCTGACTCACCTGAACAAGCAAACTAGGAAAAGGAACAGACAAGTGGGAAAAGAAGAAAATTGTGCACATCTGCTCAAAAGTAGACGTCAGGGCAAAGTGAGAGGATCAGGTGACTTTCAAAGTCATACACTTCACCAGCCATTGTTGCAGAGATAATTATGTGAAAATTTGTAATGAGTAATCCATTAAATCATTGAGGTAAAATAGGGTAAAACCCTGGCCTTTTGGTCTGTAACTTGTGACATTTCTAACATAAAGTTCATTTGCCCACATGTAAATATTAGATGAATATACATTCTTTGAGCTATAGTGTGAAATCTGCTTCTGTAAGATTAAGCATGATAACATGAAACTAAATAAAGATCTAATTCTATAACACCCAGGGGATGGGCCTGATCCCATTCTCATTAAAATGAGTGGAAAATCCTCCCACTGATTACAAATAGCATTTGACCATGACTTAGATAAGTAGAACCTAATGCAGGAAAGACACAATAAAATTGTACATATCTTACCCAGAATCAGAGCTAAATTTACATGCATAGAAAAGCTGCAGTGTTCAAAATGTATGCTAAGAGCTTTCATATTTTTAGGGCTCCCCCACCTTTTCCTTTCTTGGATCCCAGACTCAGTTCACTGGAAAGTAGCAGTCCAGGGTCTAATCTGCAGTAATTCTGCAATGGGCTTGCTAGAGCTAAACAAACAAGCATAAAACTATAGCCTTTCACTCCTGCTGTACTTCCTTTTCCATAACTGTATTTCCAAGTCCTTCTTGGCAGTTAAGTTTATCTCTGCATTCTGATAGAATTTCCTCCCTGCAATTCCCTCTTTCCATAACCATGATTGACTACAAACCATCAGGAACAGTTTTCCAGATGCTGACATAGCACACCTGGTAGCTGAACTTTGTAACTTTGCCCTGACCCACAGCTGCTTCAGATTTGGAGATGATCTCTCCCTTCAAATCAGCTATAAGACACAGCTGCTACTCTAACAATGGCTACTGCATCAGAAAGGAAGATTGCTTTGCTGTGCAAAGCTACTGGGGCCATTGCTCTTCTTGTCTCTAGTAGTGGCTCTCAGGTGACTGGCTTTACCAGTGCCTACCTGGTGGTCCTCCATCAAGCTCCTGCAAAGAAAACAGCTGCTGCTTGCACTGCTTGAGGAATGGCCTCTGCTGAGACTGCTCTGGCTTCCTGTTCTACTGCTCCTGGCGCTCCCCAAGGGGACTGTGCCAACTGGGGCTTGCCCCTTGCTGAGTACAGTACTCCAGGGAATGCTAAAGTCCCCCAGCTGCGTCCACAGGACTCTGTGGCTGCTGCCTGCACTACTGTACCCACTCCACCATAGCAAGTCTCCATGCTCCTCTGGCTGCTTATCAAGGCCCTGGCTGGAAGTCAGGTCCAGCGAACCTCTGGGTGGTTGCTGCCCTTCCTGCTCCACCAGAGCCACATGCAACTACCTCTTCCACAGACATGGTGCAGGATCCTTCACCACAGAATTACTGTGGGAGATGGCTCCAGCTAATGTATGGGCTTCGTCTCCCTCCCCTGCACTCCTAAGGATTACTGTGGAAGCCATTGCCCCTGCCACTCCACCACAGGTTGCCTCTCTGGTCCTTGCTCCAGTGGCTGCTCCACATGGCTCCTTAAAGTGAGGACTCCACCTGAATGTAAGCAGGGAAAATGAGCCCACTATGGTGGGGAACTTTCCAGGCTTGTATACCACCTCAGTGAAGGTGGGTACCAAAGGATCTGGGTCCTTCCTCCTGTAGAGAAAATTTGATATAAAGCCTAGTGAAACCAAGCTGAACTAAATATGAAACTAGGCAAGGCTAAGTAACCTAAGTGAAGCATGCAGCTATTTTAGTTCAGGCAGGGCCACATTAGCAACTGTAGCCCAAAGCGAAGCCATAATGGAAAGCCAAAGCTAGAATAACAGGAAAGCACCTACATTAAAAGCTTTAGTTACAATAACCGCAAACACCTGTTATAACCGCTTAGCAACCCACTCCTCATTTAGACTTCTCGCCTGCTCTTACATGAAGCGTAAGGGGTTTTAGTTTTCCTGTAAGGGTCCCAGTTTCTATCCCTCCCCCGTGGTCCAACACCGCATAATTGCATCATAGAAACATTGTTAACCAATAAGCTGTAGTTTTTCTGTGTTTAACCATTTTTGGAAACCTTGAATGTAATTCAATAGACTGTGCAGTGTAATAAATACAAGAAGAAAGCGGTCCTTCGGGGCCGGCCGCACCTAGTAGCTCTGGGTGCTAATAAACTTGTAATTCTCCTCCTGCTGTCTGCATTCTTGATTGACCAGAACAGAGAATGAACCTCTTTATCTCCAGACACTCCTGCTGTCTTTACCCAGAGGCCTGCCTGATCTCAAAGGCTCCCTGACCAATCTCCTCTGTGGAGGAGTCCTTGTAACCCCAACAAGTCTGGGCCCCAGAATTTCTGGGTCTTGACCTCTAATTTTATTTGTGTTCACTGAGTACAGGGCTAAGGTGTCCCCACTCCAGAGTGCTGACTGCACTGAGCACTCTCCTGGGCCACCAGTCACTATATACTGTTCAAAGTAATACAATTTATTTAAGCACACACAAGCAAAAAATAACCTAATGAGAAAACAGAGAAAAGTGGAGAAAGGTGAAAAGTAAACCCCTAGTGCCACCCCCTAGCATGGGGGCATTTCACACAGTGTGTCTGGGGCCTGAGGGACCGTCTCAGTCTGTTTTCCATGTTGCAAACCCTCTGCCCAGGCCTGTCTGCAACTGAATGATCCAGGGGGTCAGACCCAGGCTCTGGCAGTGGCCACATGGCTCCAGGGGCCCTTCTTCTCAGTGGCGGCTTCTGGGGTAGGCGAAGCAGGCTGCTGCCTAGGGCCCCAAGCAACAAGGGGCCTCAGCCTCAATTTGGTGGACAAAAATGAAAATATAGAAAAATATAGAAATTGTTCCCATTTAGCAGAGCTAGTAGGGATGGAAGCCTAAGCATTTTTTACTCTTGGCTCATCAAGGCAAGCTATCATTAAGATCTGTGCTTCCTCTGAATTGCAGATTTCACCATTAGCTGTCCATCACCTTCACACTGACATGTTAAAGATGCAGGGGCAAACATTAGACAGCACAATAGCAGGAACTTTTCCAGTGGCCTCAGCTTTTAATTCCTCAGGGTGGCCATTAATTCTGCCATTTTTAATTTTGTGAAATATTTTTTTTAACCTGTTCTTTTGCCTTTTCCTTTGACTTTGTGACAATTTTTACTTTGGCTTTGGTTAGCTCAGGTTACCCGCAGGTCCATATAGGCTGCTACATATACATATAGTGCTGCCCTTAGGCAATCATTACAGCTTGTGTGATGTTTATGCTGTATGACTTTCTTTTGGTAAGTAATTGTTTAGCTTCTTCTGTGCTTAATATTTAATATTTGGGGGGGGGCAGAGTCTTATTGACTTGAATACTTCAGGGAATTTAATTGAAATTTGGTATTTTTCATTTATAGCTACACACTAGAAAACTTTTCACTTATTTTTATTCATTATAATTATTTGTATTAAATGTCTAGTGCACATAAACCCAAGTCTAAATGAAAAACTTCTAATATTCAACTTCCAAAATTTTAAAAGTGTTTTTTTTTGTTATTTTTGAGCCATCACTAATGTTACCACTCCTTTATTTATTCAATAGTGCTCATACTTAAACAAAAATAAATAAATAAATAAATAAATACAATGTTCATTTAAACTTTGTACTTCAGCATTAGGTCATTTATGTTGAAAGATGATCAACATATAAGTTTCATGGTGGGAAGATCTTTAAAAATATCATACCCCAAAATAATTTACAAGTTCCAGAGGGATAGTTGTTTTGTTTGTTTTGCTGAACCAAACTAAGGAATCCTGGGGGGTGGTGTGTGGTGGCTGGGAGCGCAGGGGGGACTGAGGCTACAGGGAGGTAGCAGTGGGAGCTGATAATAGGCCCTTGCCTAGGGCCCCCAATTGCCTAAAGGCACCTCTGCTTCTTCTCAGCATCAGACCCCCTTTCACTGTTACCCAGCTGCTCACCACACCCAGCTCCAGCTGGCTCCAGCTCTGGCTCCCAGCCCTGCTATGATTCAGTGTGAGTCTCTGGGGTGCTCCTTGGACTATTTTGGTTCTCTTGCTGTGGGTCTGCACAAATCAGCTCAGCCCAGCTCCTTGCCCAGGTTCTCTGGCTCCCAGCTGCTGACTACTTAGTGCTTCCTCCTTAGCTTGGCCCCAGACATTCTCTGGCTGGTCTGGGCATCTCCAGCCTGCAGTTTCAGCTCAGGGGCAGGGAAGCACTCCCTCATGGGCCTGTCCAGGCAGTCAATCAGACTATCTTGGAGCAATGGCCTCTCACACCTGTCCTGGGGCTGTCTGTTTTAGGGTCCTGCTTCCAGGCTGGAGTGGCCAATCCAAAAAGCCCATTCAGTTTCAGCAAGGGGCTATCAGCACCCGGACATGAGGAACCTCTTGCAGCCTTTGAGATTGCCCTTCAGGTCTTGGCCAATCACTACTGCCCCACCTCAAGGCTTGGAGTCCCTGGATGACAACGCCACCACCACTCCTGCCTCCTCACCTCCCAGGTCCCCCGCATGGGTGATGTCTGCCTCTGAGACTTCAGACCCTCCTCAAGAGGCAAACAACTTTGATCACTGACCCTTCAGAGCAGGCTGACAGTAGTTCCATGAGGACAGCATCAGGTCTGTGAGATTATAACATGGCAGGCCCCTGCCCTCCAGAGGCTACCACATAAGAGATCGAGTTCAGGGTCAATGCTGTTCTCAACTACCTTTGATGAAAGGACCCCGAAGAGGGCCAATGGCTCTGACCCTGCTAACCAGGATTCAGCCATTCCTGCTGATTCGGTCACCTTTCCTGACAGTGCTACATCTTTGGACAGGCCCTCTGACATGGCTGAATCTGCTCCAGCACAAAGGTCTGGAGATACAGAAGATTGCATCTACCTCCTGTACAACTTCACCAAGTAAATAAACACTCTTCTGCCACCCTGCCTGTGAATTCCACCTTCTCAGCAGCATCACTAGATGCCTGAGGAGGGTACATCAAAAGGGGATCACCATCTCATGCATTACCTGTGGTCTGCCCTTCAGCATGCAAAAGAAATGCAAGATGCATTATATGTCCTGCAATAAGCAGATCTCAAACACCAACTGCTGCCACCTTGCCTACAAAAGGAATGTGAAATCGTCACAGATGGGGGCTTTCATTGCCAGCTCATCCTGAGTTCCTGCTGTGACTGCACCTCAGCCAACTATCCTGAAGTTGCAACAGAGGACTATATCCCACCAGTCTGCTGTGACGAGGCCCATCCTGTGCCCAAAATACCAGATGCTGCTACTGACCATATGGCTGTCATCCCGGTGTCCTCCAGACAAAGCCCTAACCCCAAGGCAATCAGTGCTCCTTCATGAATCCCCATCAGCAGATGGCTAAGTATGCCTGGGGGCCTGCCTGACTGGCATGTCCCTGACTGCAGAAGGATCAGTGTTGCAGCAAATCCCAGGGTCTAGGATGAACAGCCCTGAAACTGGCTCACTGCAACCAAGCATAGCCTCCCCATCCCCTGGGGGGGGGGGTCCTGTCCTTGGATTGCTATCTACACTTACAGAGCCCAGCCAAGCGTATCCTGGTGGCCAGAGATCCAATGACATCCAGGAATCCTGGCAGCCAAGTAGTGCTCCCCAAAGAGCTGGAGAGAGTTCTGCAGAGCCTGACCCTCCCCAAAGGGCTGATACACTGCAGAGGCCACCAAGAGAGGACCCAGCTTGCCATGATACCACCATGCCGATAGGGGCCCTGACCCATCATCCTTCTGAGCAGGTTCCTGGGTGCTTGGAAAAGGGAAAAGCTCAGGGTGCCTGCCCTCTGACAGTGCAGCCTGAGCCCACTTTAGTAGATTGCCCAGATGAACAACAACTGGCTTTCAGACCCCCCATAGAGTGGCAGCTGTTGTGGCTGGAGCAGCTGAGTGTGACAAAGTCCTTTGATGACCTCGATGCCCTCATTGGCAAAGTGACCTGACAGCTCTCAGCAGAGGTCACAGCAAGGAGTGGAAGAAACGAGACCATCCCTGCACCCACTTGCAGACCACTGGGAAACCACAGGAGTGCACCCAGAGGGTGAACCACCAGCCACCTATGTTCCCTCTAAAGTGCGTGGGCGCACGGCTGTGCACATAACCCTATGCCGAGCAGGATTTTATGATTCCTGCGCATGCAACAGATAAGCAAAGTTAGCTGCGAAGAAGGCTATCTATCAGGCACGAGGCCCAGGGTGGGGCTGGCCTGGAGTGGGCCAGGGATGCAGCCAAGAGTGGCTGTGGGGGACAGGTGGGGGTGCCCCAAGGTCAGGTCAGGTCAGGCTGGTGGGCAGTGCAGCCAGAGACCCGGAGGAGGCGGTGGCAGGCCCTGGGTCCGGCCGGGAGAGCTCAGCAGTGCAGCCGAGGATCGGCCACATGGAGGGGCCAAGGGTAGGGCTGGCTCTGAGTGGGCCAGGGATGCAGCCGAGAATGGCTGTGGGGGGGGGGCAGAGGGGAGCCCCAGGGTCCGGTTGGGTTGGGCCGGCAGCCAGGCAGGCGGGTGGATGGTGCAGCTGGAGACCCGAAGGAGGTGGTGGCAGGCCCTGGGTTCAGCCAGGACAGCTCTACAGAATGGCTGAGGATTGGCCACGTGGAGGTGCCGAAGGTAGGCCTGGGTCCAAGTGGGCTGGGGGTGCAGCCAAGAATGGCTGGGGGGAGGTGAGGGGGAGCCCCAGGGTCGGGCCGGCGGGTGGGCGGCACAGCCGGAGACCTAGAGGAGGCAGTGGCAGGCCCTGGGTCCAGCTGGGAGAGCTCGGCAGCGCAGCCGAGGATCGGCCACGTGGAGGGGCCGAAAGTAGGGCTGGCTCCAAGTGGGCCAGGGCAGGCCAGGGTATGGGGATGCTGACGGAGAGTGGGAGGAGGTGGCAGGTCCTGGTTAGGGTTACCAGAGTCTTTGCCTCCTTTTTTCCTTCATGTTTTTAGTGCTCAAGGTATTTTAAAAATAGGTATTTTTGTCTGGTTTTTTTTTTACTGATCAGGAATGGAATGTTAAAAACCCTCTAACAGCCAAGTTCCAAATGGGCAGCCATGTTAGTCTAATAAAGCAAAAAAAGCAAGGAGTCTGTTAGTCTTTAAGTGCCACAAGACTCCTTGTTTTTTTGTTTTTTTTTTTCCTAACAGCCAAGTTACCAAGCGGAAAATCTTCCTCTGGTGGCTGGAGATTGGAGGTGGTCACATGTACATACTGCCCAAATCACAGCTGTGCACAAACAAGGCCTTTTTGACTAAGCTTGGGCATCCCCTGACTTTAGACCCTACTTTTTACAAAACTGGCTGAATAGCTCAGCTGGTAAGTGAGGTGTCTTTTAACGTTGGGGTTGCAGGTTCAGAACCTGTGAAAAGTGCTTTGATTTTTGGCCCTTGCTCCTTACAAAATGGCTGGGGGGGGGACTAATAAAATGAAGGAAAATAAAGTCTACCACAAATAAAAGTATTAACGGGGACCAATTAAATAAAACCACTAAAGGTGCAGGTTTGAACTGGACAGAAACAGTTTAGGCCTTTTTTTTTAAACTGGTCTGCTGTGGAAAATGAGAAGTGAGTTAACTGTTTTGGTTGTTTTTTTTTTTTTTTTTTTTTTTTACATTTTTAGGTATTTTTCAAGTTTACATTTGAAAATTTAGGTTTTTAACTTTAGTCTCATGAACATTAATGGAAGGTCCATGAAAAATTTGCAGTTAATGAAAAAAATTCTTTATTTTAAAATAATTTAAAAATCACTTGACTTTGTGCAGTTTTAATGCTGCATTCATTAATCAGTACCTGTTTTCCATGACTTAATATGGTAATAATAGTTATATTAGTATTCAGTAATTCTCCATGTTTCCTCCAATGTCCTCCTTTTCATACTTCCCTGTCCTTTCCCTGGTTTGGTATCTGGTAACCCAGCCAAGAGACCATGTGTCCCACACAAACCTTACTATGTTATGTGTCCTGTTCTGTGTCTGATCTCCAGAGGAGAAGCATTTGTTCATTCTGAAGCTACACAGCATGGCTCTTTAGTTCAAGCTGTGGAACCATGTGCTCAGCTTTGGATGTCCTGCTTCAATCCCTGGTGCTTTGTCTAAGATACCAGCTTTCACTTGATTCTGTGGAACTTTCCCAGCTTTGCCTCAAATAAGCTACTTGGATTTCACCTGCTCTAGCATTTCTTCAGGTCAGTGTCTCCCGGAATGTCTTTCTTTTAAGTGCAGAGCAGTCCAGAACTTGCTGGTTTTCCTCGCAGAACCTTTTTCTTGTTTTTGGCCCAAGTAGGTTTATATGGCGTGGACTGTAGGTTCAAAGAAGTCCTAACATTTTAAAAGCAGCTGTGAGACTTCTTTAAAAAAACACCTAATTGTTTCAAGTTAGAGATAAAATAATGATAATAAACAATCTATTCACGTCACAGGATCTTCTTGACAGTAAAATGCTAAGTGGCAGGGGGAAAATCTCTGAAGTAGACTGTTTTGTTTGCTTGTAAAATGTTTAGTGCTATGGGATAACAACAGCACTGCTGGGGCTGACTCAGCCAAGACATCCCCATTAAAATTGATTGGGAGCTCTACACAGGCTTTCCTTACTTAATGTGGCTTTAAATGTATCTTTCTATTTTTGGATTTTTTTTTTTTGATCAACATATACTGAAAGGCAGAGTGAGTCCAGGAATATTGTAAGCCTTGAATTGGAGGGTAACAGCTACTGCTGGCATCTCCTGCAGAGAACTGACTGAGTGAAGCAGTACCTTATTTTATACCATCTGTGTTCTCTGTGACATCTGATTTCCATATCAAAAGTGTTCTTTGCTTTTAAGAGGCCCCAAACAAAATTAATCAGCTGGTGTTTTATTTATAATTGAGTCTATAATTAAAATCCATCGATTTTCTTTTTTTTTTAATGTTGAAGTGAAAGTTTGAAAGCAGCAAAAGCAGTGGACCAACACAGAAGAAGGTCTGCTTCAGATTTAAGGGAGAATGGCTGCGTGAGCTTATCGAAACTGAAACACCACATGTGTCTGGTAAGCAACGTGTAAGCCTAGGAGATATTTTTAAGTACCATGAGAACGGCAAAATATTATGTACCATCTGCATGCAAGCCCGTGCAAATGGGCTTCAGGCAAAAAATGGGATGAATGGAAACCGGACTACTTAAAACATCATTTAATGCAAAAAACTCACATAACAGCTGTCCATACATTACCTAATCAGCACCGAGGACTTATTAAAACTTTGTTATGTGAGACATGTGAAGATAGAGAACATAGAGCTGAAATGTCTGAGAGGCAATTGTCCACTCTTGATGAAGTAAAAATTTTAATTGAAAACGTCCTTCTTGCAATAAAACTAAATTAATCATTACTATTGGTTCAGGAGATACACCATCATGTTGGAAAATATGTTAAAATTCCTGAAAACTGGAGAAGTAAATATTATTCATTCAAATTTGTAGAATGCATGAATTCTGTTATTCATCGAAAATGTTAAACAATTGGCAGAGTTCATTATTCCATATTAGAGTATGATAAGAGCACTGATATCTCTGTAAAAAAATGTTAATCCTTTATGTTAGATTCAGAAAAGTAGAAGAGTTCTCATCGTACCATGTTTGCAGGAATTCTGAAATTTTCAGCGTGTGACAGTTTTGCGATCTTTTCAGCAATTAAACACTTCTATGCTGACAACAACATAGATTTGAGGAAAATGGTTATGTTTACCTCGGATGGTGCTTCCGTTATGCTTGGAAAGCATAATGGTGTGGCTGCAATACTGTGTCAATCTATTTCTCATTTGTTAGAACAGCATGGAAGCCTATATCTTTAATGAAGGACACTGAAACCCTACTAAGAACAGTCTATGCACTTTTTAGTTGGTCATCTGTGAAGAAGTCAAAGTTTGAGGAAATGTGCCAAGCTGCAGCTCATGAGTCTGTTTCATTCAGGCTGCTGAATGAAGTAAGATGACTTTCTAGACATTTTGCTATATGAGCCTTAAATAGGAATTATGTCATGCTGATGGAATACTGCCAAGAACAGGTTGCAGAGGACAATGACCCAACTCACAAGTATGGTTTAGACAAACTGAAAAAAAAACTAGAATATCATGTTGCAATAGCTGTATTGAATGATGTGTTAGGGGAACTGGCAGAGTTGTGCTGACTGCTTCAGTGAAGTACACTAACCACAACAGAGGCTTTCCAGTTCACTAAAGTGAGAATTGCAGAACTTCGATCCCAGTACCTTGGAGAAAATGTTCATATTTCAGAAGAGGTCCAAGTTCTGATGGCATCATTTTCATCTCCTGTAGACACTAGAGCAGTGATTCAGTTTGTCGAAGGAATATGTGACCATTTTAACTGCAGGATTCTTGATGATGATCTAAAGGAATGGTCTGGTTTTGATACAGATTCCTTTTCAGCTTTACAGAGTATGAATGATTTCTCATTTGGATATGAGCAGCTTGAAATACAAGCAGCAAGATACAGCATACTGCTGAACAAGATGATAGAAACTTTTAAGAAAGATCTGCTTAATCACTATGTGGACCTTAAATTAACTGTTAGTGAGAAGATGAAAACAGGTGCAATGAAGAATTTTGAGGACATGGTTTCCTACACTCTGCAGCAGGAACAGCTTAGTGAACTATCGCACCTTCTAGACATCTGTGCAACTTTCCAGGCATCTAGTGCTGATTGTGAGAAATGATTCAGTTTAATGAATCAAATAAAAACAAAGACTAGAAATCATTTAGAAGTCAACCATCTGGACAATCTCATGAGGATCGAGCTTTATTTAGCTTCAGGGCAGACTGTTAACCTGGACAGTGTTTATTCATTTTGGAAAACTGACAAAGTCAGACGAACTGTACTGAAGAATTTATGAGACATAGGCTATGTCTACACACAAGGCTTTATTTCGAAATAAGTCATTTCGAAATGATTTATTTCGAAATAAAGCCTTTATTCCAAAACATGTTTTGAAGGAAGAGCCTTCCCCTCAGCACCCTGTCCAGGGTGCTGAGGGGGGGCAAGCTGCAGGGCATGGGGAGCTGCCCCCAAGACCAGCGGGGAGCCCTGCAGAGGGGTGCCAATGCCCCACTCTCCCCGCCGTTGGGGCTGCTCAGGAGCCCTGGCAGGGTGCAGGGGCTCCCCGCTCTGCCCGCTGCTGGGGCTGCTCCCAAACCTCACAGTGGGGTCTGGGGCCGCCCGGCTCTCCCTGCCGCCAGGGCTGGTGGCAAACCCTGGGGCAGGGTGCTGGGGCCCCGGCTTTTCCCGGCCGCGGGGGCTGCAGCCAGGGAGCCGGTCCTGACCCGGCTCCCCAGCGACTAAGTGGCCGCTGCCACCGGGAGCCGGGTCCCGCCGCCCCTCAGGCCCGGGGCTCAGCGGGGGCGGCGGCTGCGAGTCCCGCGGCTCCCCCCGCAAACCAGCTCGGGGGCCTGCAGCCAAGGGCGGGGTGGCCGCAGCCCAGGGGGCTCACCCCGCGCCCTGCCTGAGGGCCCAGGGTCTGAGGAGCTGTCGGGACCCGGCTCCCTGTGGCAGCAGCCGCTCAGTCGCTGGGGAGCCGGGTCGGGACCGGCTCCCTGTGGCTGCAGCCCCGGCAGCGAGGAAAAGCCAGGCCCCGGCACCCTGCCCCGGGGTTTGCCACCAGCCCTGGCGGCAGGGAGAGCTGGGCGCCCCCGGACCCCACTGTGGGGTTTGGCAGCAGCCCCGGCAGCGGGCAGAGCAGGGAGTCCCTGCACCCTGCCGCAGGGCTCCTGAGCAGCCCCAACGGCGGGGAGAGCGGGGCATCGGCACCCCTCTGCAGGGCTCCCCGCTGGTCTTGGGGGCAGCCCCCCATGCTCTGCAGCTTGTCCCCCCCTCAGCACCCTGGACAGGGTGCTGAGGGGAACACTCATCCTCCCAGGGTGCAAAGCACCCTGGGAGGAATTTCAAATCCTGTTGTTTTGGAATCCATTTATTCCGAAACAACAGGTCCAAATGGCATTATTTCGAAATGACCATTTCGAAATAACAGCCATTTCGAAAAAATCCAGGTTTAACTGTTTCAAAAGGACGATTCTTATTTCGAAAGGACAGGATCTGTCCTTTCGAAATAAGAAAACGTCATGTAGACTAAATTTCTTTTATTTCAAAATAACGAGTGTTATTTCGAAATAAAACTGCCGTGTAGACATAGCCATAGTGTCACATAGGCATAAATACATTCAAATTGTTAATTAAAACAATTTAATCTGTATTTTTTTGTTCTGTATTTTTCAATAATTTCTGTCACATGAGTTTGCACAAAAATTTTATTCAGAAAACATTTTGCACAAAGGTTGAAAATTTTGCACACAAGCCACCAAACCTTAGAGGGAACAATCCAACTGGTGCTTCCAAATTTCAGAAGCTGTACTGGTCAAACCATGCCAAGACCATGAGAGAGATCCTCAATGGACCTTCATCCTACTGCACAATTCCACCCAAGAGTCGTTTTGCATACTTTATGAATGTCGTTGACCATGTGGCCCTGATTACCACCAGATGCCCATGTCTCTCATCCCTGCCCCAGGTCAGTGGCGCTAAGGACCTGGACCCTGGTTTCACACCTAAGGAAGTGATGACAAGACTTGGTCAGACAAAGAATGCTGATACAGGGAAGGATGGCATCCCTTACAGCATCCTGATGAGGCAGGATCCCAGCTGCCTGATGCTCTCTTCCCTCTTTAACAGCTGCAAGGAGTTCCATAGACCCCCAGCTCCTGGAAGAAGGCTGTGACCACACTGGTATACAAGAAAGGCAACCAAGATTACCCCAGCAACTGGAGAACCATCTTTCTCTGCTGCACCAGCTACAAACTCCATGCTAGTTGCCTAGCAGCCAGGATCATGGATTTGGGAGCCGTCATCTCTATCCAGAAAGGCTTCATGTCTTGTGAAGGTTGCTAAGACCACAACGTCATCCCCAACTCTGCCATCCAGACAGTCTGGGGGGTTCTGGAAACAGAGTGCCATGGCTTGCTAGACCTAGCCAATGCATTTAGCTCCATACCCCACCAACACATCTCTTTTTTCCACACTCCAGAGGTTTGGGATGCTGACCAGCTTCCTCCAGCTGCTCTGAGAGCTATACAACAAGAGCACACCACCATCCGCTCAGTCAAGGTAGAGACCAGTGAGATTCCTATCTGGAGTGAGGTGAAGCAGGGCTGTCCCCTCAGCCCCATCATCTTCAACCTTGCCATGGAGCCACTCATCGGAGTGATAGCCAAGAGTCCTGGGGTTTCAACCTCCACATGCAAAGAGTCAACATCCTAGCTTAGGCAGATTACCTGATTTTGATAGCCGATGACCCCAGGCACCTCCAAAATATGCTGCACATCGCCAGCCTGAGTCTGACTGGATAGGACCATGCTTCACTGCCAGGAAGTATGTGTCCCTCTACATCGACAGCAGCAAGAAAGATGCAGTCCAGTTGGTGCTATTCCAGATCCAGGGCAAACCTTTCATTCCTCTCAAAGATGGGAAAGCATACCAGAACCTGGGGACACAAATGGGCTTCTGCATTCAACAGACCCCCGATGAGACCATCCAAAGGATCCTGCTGGATGCTGCTAAGATTGACGCCTTCCTCCTGGCACCTTGGCTAAAGAGTAACACTCTGGACACCTTCCTGATACTTCACATCTCTTTCATCCTGCAAGGCTCAGCAGTGGCAGAGGTGCCCCTCAATAAGGCCAACAGCGTCATCCAATGAATGCTGAAAAAAGTGGCCATTCCTTCCCATGAGGGCCAGCAATGAACTGACCTACATCAGTCATGATCAGGGAAATGCCAATACCCCCTGCATGGACGACCTCTGAGACATCACCATCATCACCCTTGCCTTCCACCTGCTGATCTGCTGGATGTCACTGTCAGGAACATTGTGGCAAATGTCTTGTGTGAGGTAACCACAAAGTGAATCAAGAGAACCCCTTCCAAAGCAGACATTGCCACATATCTCAGTGGCTCCTTGGGTGGTGAGTTTAGGCAGGACAGAGGTGACATCATATACCTCTGGACCCTTGCCTGGGTTGCCATGCGTCATCTGGGGAAAAACTTTGGCTGCTTGTAGACATGCTGTGAGGAGGAGCAGGAGCTGTCAGTCTTGGTGCCATGAATCAGGACTGGAGACCACACTGTTGTTGCCCTTAAGTCTAGAGGCTTGCTGGAGAGGATCCTGAAAGCTACCATCCATGTGCTATATGTGGAAAATCTCAAAAGAAAACTGGACCAAGGCAAGGTCTTCAAGCTGACCAGCAAATGAGATGCTAGTAATCACTTCCTTCCTGAAGGCAGCTGCACCTGTTTTGCAGACTGGGGGTTTATCCACTGCACCTGCCTCAACTGTGTACCCCTGAACAGTGCTGTCCACCATGGGCACCTGGAGAAGCATTGCAGGAAGTGTGGTGATGCCAATGAGACCCTGCCACACGTCCTCTGCAGCTGCAAACCCCACTCCAAAGCCTGGCAGCTGAGACACAATGAGATCCAGAACCACCTGGTGAAAGCCATTCCATCTCACCTTGGGGAGGCCTCACTCAACTCTTCCCTCCCCGGTACCGACAGGCTGCTGAGACCTGATGTCGTCATCACAGATGAGGACTAGAAAAAGATCATCATGATTGACATCATGGACCCTTTCAAAAACTGAACTCCTGTCCCTTCTCAGAACCCAGGCCTGAAAAGAGAAACAATACACTCCCCTCGCTGACTCCCTGAGAGCCAAGGGCTATGGGGTCCAGATCCATGCCCTAATTGTTGGTGTTCTGGGTGCCTGGGACCACACCAATGAATGCATGCTGTAGGCCTGTGGTGTTGGATGGCACTATGCCCAGTTGATGTGCTGCCTCATGGTGTCCAACACCATCAGATGGTTCAGGGACATCTGCATTGAACACATCACCAGGCACACGCAGTCCCAGGAGGCATAAAGATGACCGCCACCACAATCACCACCGGGGGTTCCACAAACCTCCCTCCTTCAGCACAGGAACGTATTTCCTAATACACTCTTGACCCATACTACCTAAATGCATTTCGGGAATAACTCACCTTCAATAATTTATGTTCTTCCCTTAGATCACATTTTGTATCCATTTATATAACTCTGTTTAAGCTGTTTTTCCTGAATCTCCTAACTCTCATACCTCAGACCCATAGAGTCTTGCCTTCCCCCATTCAGGATGTTGTAGTTCATGCACTGGCTGTACTTGCCATTCATACCATAACCTGCTCCTTCCCAAATGACCTGTACTCTGCATCTGGATGCACAGTAATTCTACTTATAAAACATGATGACTCTCTGTTTCCTTTTAAACATGCTGTTAATAAAATGTTTTAAATCTGCATCATGCATCTGATGAAGTGAGTTGGAGTCCACGAAAGCTTATGCCCAAAGCAATTTGTAAGTCTTTAAAGTTCCACAGGACTCTCAAGCCATATCCACACTGGGCTTTCTTAAGTTGACTTAAGCACTTGCTTAAGTTGACAATAACTCCAGTCCTTAAAGCTGAGTTAAGCATTAAAGTTGACTTTATTAAGTCAAATTAACATGTTACAGATAGGGTTGTCTACGTTGTAGCCTTTGTCAAGTTGACTTAATGAACTTCACTTAACAGAGCCCTCCAGTGTGGATGCAGCTTTAAGGAGACTAAGTCAACTTGACTTTTAAGCCCCCTACTGTAGACATAGCCTCATTGGTTTTGCTGTACACAGACTAACACAGCTACCGATCTAGAAATTGTCTCCATAACCATATCTTCATATGCCCATGGAACTGCCTTCTTCCCTTTGTCCTTGGTAGACCTAATTATATCTGTAGGATCCAACCCTTCTGGTATTACCCATCTAATATATGGTCATGTTCCATTTAGGAAGATCTGAGAACAGGGTCTTCAGTACCACCTCTTTTCTTCGTCATAGAAGGGGCATGGAACAAGGTTACTTTACAGTCCTCTAGTGTTTCTTTATCAGACCTGCCTTCACCCCCTCTGTATCTCCCAGCCAGTTCCTTGGCCAGTGTCTAAAGTCTGTCTTGAAGAGAAACCAAAGCAGGTTGGAATGAAAGTTTGTGTGTTCATATATCAAACTCCCTCTACACATAGTTAAACCATTTAAACTATGTCCTTTATTCTTCCTCACAATAATAAATAAAACCCATGTGGTTGTTGGTAGGCAAGAAGAATATACTATGAAAAACTGTTTTCATCCTATTCTGTAAGTTCTCCATCCTCAAAGCATCTGATGAAGTGGAATATTCTCCCACGAAAGCTCATGTGATAAATAAATCTGTTAGTCTTAAAGTGCCACAAGGTGTCTTGCTTTTTTAGTTAGTCCACTGTTGTTAGCATTTTCTCTGGAAGCATGTTTGCAGCCCTAACTTCACATGTGCTTGAAGACAACACTGACTCTCTGCCTGTCCGCCCCACCCCAATCCATGAGAAACCTTCCAGGACATATTTCACATTTTTACATATACATGATCCTGACATGTTTAGGTATGTCCAGAATTCTCTTGCAGGGAACATTTACAGCAAATCTCTTGATGTATATTTTTGCTTTTTGGATATTCATTTTGCATCAAGTACAGTTTACAATTGGCTTCCTGGTCTTGTTTGCAATCAAAGCTGATCTCTGGTTTGCTGCCTGTCTTAGCATGTTCTACTGTGTGAAGATCATCAACTGCAACCAGCCCCTCTTCTTTCAAATGAAGCAAAGGATTTCTACAATAGTCCCCAACCTGCTCCTAAGTTCACTAGTGGTCTCCTTTGTCTCCTCTCTCCTATACATCTGGGGTGAGTCCAACTTGTACTTTTGTATCCCAGAAGGTGACCTTCTCAGAAACAGCACAGTGACAGCCACAAGCTGGGATGTCTCATTCCTTTACTTTGTTTTTCTGCACAGTGCAGCATCTTTCCTTCCTTTTATCATTTTTTTGACAACATTCATCCTGTTAATCACCTCTCTGTGGAGACACACCTGGAACATGCAGCACAATGCAAACAGTTTTTGCGACTCTAGCACAAAGGCCCATGTAGGGGCCATAAAAGCTATATTGTCTTGCTTTTTTCTCTCTGTTTGCAATTTTGTAGCACTGACTATGCTTTCATTACCTTCCTGTTTGACTGATAGAACCTGGACTCCTGCAGTCACTTCCATGATCATTGCCGCCTATCCTTCAGGGCACTCCCTTATCCTGATTCTAATTAATCCAAAACTCAGGCAGGCATTAGTGAGGATTTTGCACAGCAGTTCTATCTGAAATGTTCCATTTGAAATAAGATTTTTTTTTCTTTAAAGAAAACCTATCATGAAACACCAGAGTTGTCCCATTCCCCCTGAAAGTCAAGGAACAGTTTTACACTTGGATTGTCCCAGACACTATGGGAAGGATGATAAGGCACCATAAATGTGTTTCAACTTGGCTGTATCTTTATGAAATAACCCCTGGATACTATCAGCAAGAAATAACCCAGCATAGGTTGCTTGTCCTATTGTCATCTGCATCACCTGGTGGAGGCTTTTAGTCCTAACTCCTTTAACTGTGTCCCAGCTCTACTTTGAGATCCCATTACCTTTCCCCAAAAATGAAGGTGTAGAAATGGAGAAGAAGAGTTAATTCCATTCTGGACTAGACACTTGGAGATCCAGCCCTATCCCTCATCTTGATATGACAGACCAATTGTATTGGCCAGAGTCACGGGTTGCTGTTGGTGCCTGGGTTAGACTCCAGCGGGGCTGGCCTGGGGTCTCAGTTTTGCCCCTCCAGATGGGTGGTAATCTCTAGTGTTATTAATTGTTAGCATGTCAGCACAGCGACTGTCTTGTTTGGAGACTTAGGGAGATTGCCTGACACAGGGCTGTCAATATCCACACCATCTCAGGCTTCTCACTCTTTCTCTCTATTGCTCTACCACTTTTATACTGTGGCTTGAATGCCTTCTCAGATGCAGCTGTGGCTGTGTGTCTCCAAGCCTGGCAGTATTTGCAGCTGAGCCTGGGTGTGGCAGTTCTATTTGTTTGCAGGGAAGGGAAGCCCCTCCACGTAAGTCCTGAATGGGGCTTATAGACCCCATTACAGTCAGCCAATGGCCAGGTCACATAGGCTATGTTCACACGTAGGTGCTTATTTCAAAATAAGCTAACCTGAAATAAAATCCTTAATTCAATTTAATTTAAATCAAATTAAGGAAAACCACCAAATCGAAATAGCAAGTCCTGACACAGGACTTAGTATTTCGATTCAGAAGAGGGGCACCATGGGAGGTGTGGCAACATGGGCCACCCAATCCCCTGCCTGGCTCTCCCCTGGGATCCCCCTGCCCTGACTCCCTTTTTGCTGTTGGGGCAGTGGGGAAGGGACCGTGGGGCACCACCTCTGCCACCTGGCAGGGGGTCCTGAAGCCGGCTTGCAGGGCTTGCCCACTGCCAGGCCAGCAGGGGGGGGGGTGTCTCAGCGTGAACTCCCCTGGCTTAACAAGGTGCTGGCTGCTGGGGGGCTGCTGGTGGGAAGCCTGCTCACCCCAGCAGCCTGGGTTGGGTGGCTGCAGCCCGGGTAGGGGCTGCATGAGCTGGCTGTGCCCACTGCCTAGGCTCAGCTGCTGCTGGCTGGGTGGCTGAGGCTGTGTGAGCCGGTTGAATCCACCACCCAGGCTCGGGGGCTGCCGCCTGGGCAGGGGCTGAGCGAGCTGGCTCTGCCTGCTGCCCCGGCTCGGTGGCTGCTGCCTGGGCGGCTGGGGCTGAGAGCTGGCTGGATCCGCCACCCATGGCTCGGGGGCTGCTGCCTGGGCAGGGGTTGTGGGAGCTGGCCCTGCCCGCAGCCCTGGCTTGAGGGCTGCTGCCTGGGTGGCAGCTGCCGAGCCAGGGCTGAAAACTGAGCCAGCTCCCACATTGGCTGTCTGGGCGGCGGCCCCGAGCCCAGGCTGCTGGCAGAGCTGGCTCCCGCAGTCCCGGCTGCCAAGCCAGCAGCTGCCGAGCCCGGGCAGTGGGGAAAGCTGGATCCAGCCCTGTCATCCCCATGAAAACATCATCTGGACATGACAATTTTTAAATCAAAACAACCGTTGTTGTTTTGATTTAAAAGCCTCATGTGGGCATAGCCGTGGTGTGCATGTAAGTGTGTGCAATGGTAAACCTGGGACTAACTGACCTGGGTCAACTAGCCCTGTAGAACAGCACGTAAAGAAGTGTCTGTGTGACTCCCTGTTGTCCCTCACAAAATTAATTAAGAAAAACAAGTATGAAATGACAAGTGACTACTGGCAGAGCATATTTTGGGGACATATGACTCCTTTCAGAAAAAGTTTAAGTTCTGAGGAATATCACATGCTATATAGAAAGAAATATCCCAATTAATATCTGAAAGAGTATTTAAAATTAAAGTCAGGGTTGCCAACATCCTGCCACAAGAGACCATTAACTAGACCAGATATTCATGGTGAAGAAGAACCAGAAAGTCGAGGTGATCTAGACTCTGCTACGTGGGACTCAGAAAAAAGACCAAGTACCTAAGGGAACAAAAAGAATGAAACAGTCTGATGGAGTGGGATTTTTCTCCCACGAAAGCTCATGTGATAAGAAAATTTGTTAGACTTCAGAAGTGCCACCAGACTCCTTGTTTGTTTAACATAAAATTAATATCTGTACTTTCTTTTATTTGCTGATCAGTGTGGGGCCAACATAGTTGCTGAGGGTTTATGCCTGGAAAATTGAAGCTTGTTAAGGAGAGGCATTGTATGATGTTTTTGTTTGTCTATGACACCTGCTTTCCAATAAATATTTTTGCATTCAGGAGATTGAATTGTAGTCTTCACTGGTACATTTATTGTGGTATCAGTTGTGGGTATGTAAATCATTCCTGGCCCAACAGATCTTTTCTGCCTTAAGTTTGACCTCATGAGATCCCTTCTAACCCTATGATTTTATGACAGGCATATCTGGCTCCTCTCTTCCTCTTTTAATTTCACTCACTAACTGCTCCTGTTCTCTGTGATGGGCTGTGCACCATGGCCGAGATCCCACACAAAACTTGCAACATTATTGAAGTATCTGAGCATGGAAAGATGGCTATCCTAACCCCTCATGTCAGAGTTACAATATCCAGCCAAAAGCTGAAATGTCACTGGGCCAGATTCATACGCTCTTTGAAATGAAACTCCTGGCCCTCCACATGTATTTGCAGAAGAACCTACAGAAAAGTTTCATCTGTTCCAAATCTCTGGGAGGAGCACCAATATTTTTCTTCAAGAAAAATGTATCATTGAGCCTTGTATAGAGTATCAGCCCCTCAACCAAACAACTACACAACTGCCCACCTTTGCCCTTCAAGAGCACTTCAACAAGCTACATGCAACTCATATTTTCATCAGGCCATAAACGCATAGGACCTGTAAACTGGCATGCATGTATGTAGGGGACAAGCAGATGGTCACCTTTTGTACTTGATACAGTCACTACAAATAATTGGTCATAATGCTATTCATTGCTCCAGCAACCTTAAAACATTTATGAATGGTACCATCAAAGATATGTTGGACCGGTTTGTTAGTATTTATCATGATGACATTCTAATTTTAACCCCCAAGGATCAAGCTCTTCTCAACCAGCACATGATCAATGGTCATGTAAAACTGCACCCAGAACTATCTCTGTTTCAAACAGAAGAAATGCAAGTTTAGCTTGGACACCTTTGGATTTCTCAGATGTATTATCTTCCCTTTGAGAGTGGCAATGAATCCCTGAATGGTGATGGGTATTGAGGAGTGGGCGGTAGAAAATTACATTTGAGGAATCTAGTCCTTTTTGAGTTTTTCAAATTTTTAATAGGCAGTTGTTCCAGCATTCTCTGCTTTGGCCTTTCCTCCTAGGAGAGGAAGGCATGAGAGGCAAATGGTGGTACTCTCATCAAAGGCAGAGAGGTCGTGAGTGGCAGGGAACCAAGTGGGAACTAGGCCTAGGGCACAGCAAGGGTAGGGCATGGGCAGAGCCTCAGAGGGAGGAACCTGAGCAGGGGCAGGCCTCAAAGGAGAGCATGAGAATGGAGCCACAGTAAAGGTGCTGATGTGCTCTGCCGCACACTTCTAGAGAGCTTTCAGAACTGCCACACAGCTACCCTTAATGCAGGAGTTGGGCACTGGCCACAAGATTTTTCCTTCTACATTCAGGTTAAAGCTACCCTATTTCCTTAAGAGTTACACTTCTAAGTCTCTCTTCTAAAACCTTTGGTGAAGAATTGCTTCCCCCTTCGTATAAATATCCCTCCACTTCCTATACCAATTGTGGGACAAGAAGAATATCTGATTCAGTAGATTCCAGTCCCTTGCAGACTGTGGGGAAAACTACAATATTCAATGACTGGGATGGGAACAGCTCAGAAAAATGTTCATTGGTCCTCTCCAGAACACATCCTTGCCCTGCATCTCCTGCACAGTTTCTACCATGCTTAAGCACAGAATCCAGGTTCCAAGACTCTGAACAAAAGCCTTGGTGGTAGGCGCTGTCAGGAAACGGAGCTGACAACAGAGCTAGATTCCAGAACTAATGAGTGCAGAGCTACCTAGCAGATCAGCTCTAACATCAGCAACAACAGCAGCTCACTGGCTGCTCAGTGCTCCCAGCCACCACTTGGGTTATACTTGTGTCACCTTGTTCCTACTCCTCCTATTTTGCTTACATTTTCCCCTCTATCCTGCCCTATCCAGTGATTCCTCCTTGGCTTTCACCCTGCTTGCTCTGATTCTGAGCTGCTGTCTCTGGTTCCTACCTCCAGCTTTACTTTCAGCTCTCGTTTCTAACTACTGCCTCTGACGCTGATCCTAGACCCGCTTTTGCTGCTGTTAATTCTCAATGCCTGTTTGGACCCCTAGGACCAATGTTCATTCCAACCACATGGTGGATCTCCCACTTGCCTGATGTTGAAGGTATCCACAGTAGCTGGAGAATCCAGGTGTGCAGATGAATATTGGTCTCTCTCATTTAATTTGCATCCTCCAAAAAGCCGTTATTCTGTGCCTGTCAAACTCATTAGATTGTTCAAATGAAAATCTGACAGCAGTGTCTAAGGCACTGTAGGCTACCACAAATGGTCTTGATGGTTCTGGGAATTTCAGCACAATGTAGTTTAAAAGTCCTTCCATCAGTGATTCACATACTTTCTGGTGTTCCTGCATCCAAACAAAGTAGCTCATAGCTGATATGAAGGTGCCAAACAACTGGCAGAATTTTGTGCAAATCTAAAATAAACCCTCAGAAGCCTAAAATATCCGTAACTCTTTCAGGTTTTTAGGGATCTTCTAGACTTTTGTAATGTTGAGTTTCTCTGGTTGAGTTTGAAGTCCAAACTATCCATAAGGCCCGTATGTCCCAGGTAGGCGAGGTGCACTGAGTGACGGATGACTCAGTAAATTGCCCTGTTCTGTTTGTTACCTCTAAAGGTTCTGTCACTGAATCATGTCAGGGAACAAGATACTGGCTTAGAAATAAGGTTGGTCTGCCCCATTATAGCTGTTCTCAGAGTTTGCATCCCTTTATTGAACAAGTTAGAGAAACAATATGTAACAGACTGAGATTAATTAAAAGGCCACAAACACTTCATGTCTGTAGGGTGCATTTAAACACATCTGTTAAAATGCAGATTGCAATAGTAAATAAAACAAAAAGAACTTCAGTAATTTATACTTGCCTCAGTTGCCTTACCACTAGTGTTCACTTCTCACAATTTCAGAATTCTAAACACTTGTGTGGGCTTGTCTGAAGATCACCCTCTCAGGGGTCTGAGCGATCCATCAGTTGCAGCTGTTCTATAGGGCTTATAACCAGGCCTCAAAGGGTTTGGAAGGCCAGAGGGGAAAGAGTCAAGAGAAGTAGAGAGACATTGCCTCTCTCCATGACCCTTGGGTAACCACTGTGACAACTGACCTAGGTAAGTTATTCAGGTCCTATGATCTTAGAGCAACAAAGAACTCCATGGAAACAGATCCATCCTGTATCATGGAGGGAAAAATAGATTGAGGAATCCATGGAGGTGAAGGGTTGATAAAATAGGGAAAGGAAGAGAGAGAAAGATGCTCCATGGTGGAAATAAAAAATGATGTGCAAATAAGAGATGATGCCTCTTAAGGGAATAGAAGGATATGGGTTTTGTGCAGAGGAAAGTAAAAACAGAGTGAAAGGAAAGGGAACAAACAAAAATAGCTGCTGTTCATAGCCATATTATTTCAATTTAAGTGACTTGATTTTTATTCTAGATTTAGGAAAAACAATAAAAAGGAGTGAAAGTAGTTTCTTCATCAAAGAGTGCAGTGTTTGTATCTCCTTCTGAACTGCAGCAACTCTGAGAACCCCCTTGTTGTGTCTCTAAACCAGGGGTTAAAGTATAATTGGGGGGGGGGCTGTCACGCCAGTGGGTTCCCCCTCCTGCACCAGTAGACCCCCTGGACCCCAGCTTGTGCTCCCCCATGCCAGTGCTCCACCCCCTGCCCCCAATACCACCCCCCCAGCATGAGCCGGGCTGCACCCATGCTCACCGATGGTGGCGTGACTGGGGGGGGGTAGGCCCCGAGTCTAAGCAATGGCACAGCTGGAACAGAGGCAGCAGACCCGAAGTTGGGGGTGGGGTGTGGAAGGGGAGGGGTTTGGGGCAGGGCTCGAGCCCCTCAGCAAAGCCCCGGTCTCTACCCCTGGGCCTGCCCACTAGAATGTGGCAGGACACTGCTCTGGGGCCTGCTGTTTTTAGGTGCCCAACATTCAGGCCCCTAAAAATAGAATTTGGAACCGAAATGCTGCATTCTGGGGCCTGCTTTTTTTTAAATGGTGGCGTTCCAGCTTACTTTAAACCCTGCCCTACACATTGCAGGATTCTCAGAAATGAATAAATGCCTGCTCCTTTCAGACAACTTTTAAGAATTTTGTAGAAAAATTATAACACTTCACGCAATTTTTTTTCTATCTGATAGAATTATACTGGAAAATATATATATATAACTTATAAAATAATATAATTATACTGGAAAATAATATCCTGAAGATATACTTCTATGGCTCAAAAAACATGGAAGGGATATGATTCTTTAGACAAGTCTGTAGAGTTTTAGACCAGTTTCCCTGGAGCTCTGTTAAAATCAAATACAACTCTATTGCTTTAATCATTGTTAAATTCACCATGTATATGGAAGTGTGAAATCACTCCACCACACCACTCCTGCCAGTGCACAATGAGATTGTCCTCCCTGAAGCACAATCTCTGCTAGAACGTTTCTTTGCCCATGACACATGCAAAATCTGTTCCCTGCTGTAATAGAAAGTAAGAGCCTATAACATGAGACCTGATATAACTGGCCAGGTATGAGGCCTGAAGCTCGAGCTAAAAGCTTGAGTTGGGTCCTGCAGTTGTAAAGCAAAATTAAGAATCTGAGTAAGTTTGTTAGCCTGCCTCCAAATTCACAGAATCTGGCAAGATCAGAGCTGGTATTGTAAAAAAAATGTACACTCCTAAAAATCATTTTCCAAAGGGGCAGCTGTGGTAGTCTGTTTCTGCAAAACAAACAAAGAGTCCTGGTGGACTTTTAAAAACTAACTTGGAAGATGGGAACTTACATTTCTTTCTTTTTGCAAGTTCCCCCATCTTCAAAGCATCTAGCAAAGTGGGATTTTCTCCATAAAAGCTCATGAGATAAATAAATTTGTTTAATCTTTAAGGCTATGTCCACACTTGAAATTTAGGTTGAATTAAGGAGGCTTAATTCAACCTAACTTAGTCCCAGTCCACACTAGGCTTTTATGAGTTCAAATTAACGGTGTTCTTAGTTTGAGCTAATAACTACAGCCTGTTACATCAAAAAAGCGGTTAATCCGATCATATTATTTCAAACTAAACCCAGTGTGGACGCATTAGTTCAAACTAATTGGCTAGGTTGAATTAACTGGCTTCCTCACCTTCCTCTCAGGGTTCTCAGCACCAGAAAGAGCTTGCTCTGAACAAAGCCCTTCCCACAGATTCCTGGGTGGTGAGAGCACTAGGCTCCTGGCCCACAACTTGGACACCAGTGAGCCCCCCCTCCCTGGACAACGACCAGGAGGCAGGCTTGGTGGAGCAGCATGTGGTGCTGAAGCCAGCTGAGACCAGCCAGCCAGAGGGCACCCCACCAGCCCTGGACCCAGGAACTGGCCCAGAGCTGGTTGCTGCCCCTGCAGAGCACCTGGACTCAGCAGAGGAGCAGGAGGAGAAGCAGACTCACCTCACTGAAGATGACCCAGGCGAGTGGACAGCACACTGGAGACCTGCTACACCTGCCACTGAGTGCTCTCTCCCTTCCTCCTTGCAGGCAGGACAGGGCATGCCTGTGGAACAGGCATTACAGGGGGATATGGGCCAGGGACAGGCAGGGATCTGGGCATGGAGTGTGTGTGAAGGCCCTCCCATGGGGCAGAGGGGCCAGGGACTGTGGAGCGGGCCTTCCAGACCCAAGCAGGTCAGAGGCCTGTTGGCAGAGGGGGAGTGAGGGGAACATAGGTGGGAGCCTCAAGGCCAGACAACTCCACTGGCATATGGCCTGCGGAGGCCCACAGGGGCAGGGCTGACTGCTGCTTGCCAATATGGGCACCTCACCCAACCTGGGCCACAATGTTCCCTCTAAGTCAGTGATGCAGATGAGCAAGTTCCCTGCTTGTTCCCCGACTCCCACTGGGCCCCTTCCCTGCTGCCCGCCAGCTCCCCCACTGCATCCAGTAACTTGCTCAGCTACATCATCAGCTGACTGTAAATAAGCAAAAAGCTAGAAAATAGAATTAGATTAGAAATATCTTTCTTTTCTACTCTCCAAATTCACTGGAACCCTGAGAGGCAGATTTAGTGCTTGGGTTCTTGTCACACTAATGTCAAGGGTCTCAAACACGTGGCCCATGCAGCCCTTAAAGCTATTTCCTGCAGCCTAGAATGACACCATTGTTCCCAGTATTTGCAATATTGCTGTCTGAAAAGGTTTCAGTGGTGCGGCCCATGGGCTAATGTACTAGTCCTCATGTGGCCATCATGGTGATTTGAGTTTGAGACCCCTGCACTATGTCAAACATTAGGCAAATAGAAACCAGCATACGGTTTAGTCAGAACCAAACAGTGATCCTCAATTAAACATACTTCCTAATTAAGAATTCCTCCTGATCCTATGATTTAACCCTTCCTGAAATTGTAGAGCCTTTTATCAACAGAGAACTTATTGATACCCCTGTCTCTAGTGTACAGTTATTAATTTTGCTGCCCATATGACCAGTTTAGCAGAGTTTGAAAATTCAAGCTGCCATTTACTGGAGCAAGTAATTTCCTTTCTTTTTCTGATAAAGACCATAATAGAATATGCAAAAAGGTACAATTATATAATGTTATGAATAGCAAGGAAAAATAGGCTGAAAGAACAGAATTTCTGGATATGTTTTTCTGGTATATTGTTGCTAATTTATTGCAATAGATTCTTCTTAACAACCCTACATAGAGAACATTGTTGCACTTTGAGCCAGAATGTTTACACATGTAGCGAATGGGACCTGAGGTTCCTTGAGGTGATAAAATCCACAGA
>ML682084.1:313386-427381 GCA_007922195.1 Podocnemis expansa
GTGGGTGGAGGGCATCAAGCATGGGCAGGGTGGGGAGGGGAGAGTGCCTGGTAGCAGGCCCAGCCCTCAGCACTCCTCTCTGAGGAAATGGTCCTTCAGTGCATCCCAGATGATGGCCACACAAAGAGGGCCTCGCTATGCCTGGGGCAGGGCATTGCTTAAAGTGCCTGGCAAGGAGTTTGGCTTTGGCTTCCCAGAAGTGGGAAACCCTTTCCACCTACAGCTCACAAAAGTTATGGAGCACAAAGCAGGTGCTGACAACCTTGGGGTGGTGTGCTCAGCGAGGTGCAGGTGCATCAGGAAGGCCCTCCACCATGCCTTGAGCCAACCAAAGGCATGCTCCACAACCTGGTGACACTTCTTGAGCCTTCAGTTGAAGGACTCCCAGCTGGCATCCAGGTTGGTGGTGTAGGATTTCATGAGCCTAGGGAGTAAGGGGTAGGCAGAATCTCCCAGGATTAGGACAGGCACCTGTACGTCCCCAAGGGTGATGGTGTATTGGGTGAAGAAGGTGCCCACCTGCATGCTCCTGTACAGTAGAGTTCCTGAGCTCACGGGCATCGTGCTCCTTCCCCAGCCAGCCCAAGTAAATGTCCTTGAGGAGCCCTCAGTGGTCCACGAAGGCCTGCAGGACTGTGGAGCAGTAGGACTTGTGGTTCTGTAGTCCATGGCCAAGTGTTTTGGGGCTTGAACAGGGATGTGGGTCCCATCCATGATGCCCTGACAGCTGGGGGAACTGAATGTGGCAAGGCTATTGAGGGTGTCCTGCAGGTTGCCAGGGGTGATGTGATGGGCTAGCAGGACCTGGTTGATGTCCCTGCTGACCTGCAGAAGGGTGGGCCCAACAGTGACCCTGCCAATACCAAATGATGAGCAACAGAGTGGTAGAAGTCCAGGGTTGTCATCTTCCAGATCATGACAGCCACTCACTTGTCCACTGGCAGGGCACTTCCGAATCAGGTGTCCCTGTGCTGCAGGACTAGGGTGAGCTTGTGGACCAACTTGAGGAAGGTCTGCTTCCTCATTCAGATATTCTGGAGCACTGGTCATCATCCCAGATGGTGAGGACAATGCGGTCCCACCAGCCACTGCTAGTTTCCCATGCCCAGAAGCGATGGAGCACGAAGGGCACCATCAGTACAGCAGCTTGTAGGGTCAGCCTGGTGGTAGTGTTTCTGAAAGAATTTACTCCAGGTGAAGAGAGCACTGAGCACTGGATAGTGGGTGTGGAACACCTCCCTGGAAAGTAGCTTGAACAGAATGTGGTCCATGATCTCCTCATGCTGCATGTTGCCAGGCACAGTGGACAGTGCTGAGCTTGCTTCCTCTTTTTATAGGAGCGGCCAGGGAATTGGGCCCTTCTCAAGTGCCATGTTGGCATACTTCCCAGAATGCACCCCTCCTAAGCAAACCTAGCAAGTGCCTGTATGGATGTGCTAGGTTGATGTAGGCTTCTGGTATGGACACACTAATTCAAATGAACTAATTCAAATTAATTTGACTAAAGCTATGTTTATGCTGATGGTGGTAAAATCACCAGCATTCCAGAAGCACTTAGGAGTGAGTGTGAACTCACTCTTGTTCTCCTGGACATTGGTGCCAGAAGCCCTGGCCCGCAGGAGCTGTAAGGGAAAATCAAGCACAAGGGATTTGTGGTCTGCTTTCCCAGTGTGCCCTGGTGGCTTAGGAAGTCACAAGCATTTATGCAAGGCATTTTACATGCCTTGCATAAATGCCAGTCAAATGCCACCGAGAAGAGCTCTAAGTGTAGAGTAGGGCTTAGTTTGACTTTGCTATGTCAAATTAACTAGGTCAACCTGGCATTTTTAGGTGTAGACAGAGCCTAAAAGTGCCACAGGGCATCTAAAAAATAAGACACAGAACACTCATAGAAGCATGTTCCCAAAAAGTGATACCAGAACACTCCACTATCAGTATGGTACAAGAATAGTCCAAAAAGATAAAAAGGACACACTAATCCCTCCCAAATGAAAGAATAGGATAACAGAGTAGCGGACATGAATGCTTTGATAAAACTGTGAGGTTTAATGTACAAAGGATGGTCTCTCGCCACACCAGAGTGACATTACATAAATTATGTGTATCGCTGTACAAAAGGGGGTCTCACTGGGGACAAGAAACCAAGCTGGCTGCAAGATGAGTTTGATATATTTGTGGATGAGATGGTATTCTGGGTAGCCTAATTTGGCAACTGAATGATCATACACACTGGCAGGAGTGTACACAGAGTTTCTGGGCAGCTGAGATCAACCAGGGCATGTAAGAGGAATACATATGGGGGTGTAGGCTGTGGAGGTTGGGTATATCACAGTGTCTCTAAGGAGTCTGGAAATGACTCACTTACTTGTGGATTCTCTGTGCCTTAAAGTCTTGAAATCATGATTTGAGGACTTTAATACTGACCCTGCCAGCAGGTTCAGAGATTTGAGGATCTTGGGGGGCAACCACTGCACCCGTGGGGTGCGCGGTAGATTTGGGGTACACTTTATTAAAATGTGTGAGGCAAGGTGAGCAGTGGTTGGCATATGTTGTGCTTGTCATGGTGGTTTCTGTAAAGTGTTGGGGGTTACCTAACTTTGGGGAGTGAGGGCAGGTTGGGGGGTAATAGGAATCTTCAATTAACCTAACTTACAACTATAACCCTACTCACTATAATCTAAAAGGTGCTTTAATGTCCTATAGAAAAAAGGGGGTACAGCACAAAATTAGCATGTGGGCATGTGGGAGAAAAGTGGAAGCAGGTGGGGGAGCAGGAGTTCAAAGCCTGGGGGATGCAAAGAAGGAGAGAGGTAAGTGTGTGTGGGGGGTCTAAGGACAGTGGGATGGGGATGCACAGGGGAGCTCGGGGCAGGGGGACAGGCAGGGGAGGATGCACGTGGGGGTGCAGAAAAAGGGGGATAGCAGGAGTTCAAAGGCTGGGGGAGACTCAGAGGAGAGACAAGACAAGTGGAAGGGGCTCGGGGCAATGAGATGGGGATGCACGGGTGGGCCTCGGGGCAACAGGGGAAGCAGGTGGAGATTGGATAGTTGCAGTGGAGATGGGGGTCGAGCAACGGGTCCAGGGTTTGAGGGGGAGGCTGAGAAGGGGGGTTGAGTGGTGGGGAAGGGAATCGGTGGCAGAGGGAAGGGCTTAGGGGAGAGGGAAAAAGAGTGGGGGGGTGAGTGGGAATGGTGGGATGGAGACACACATGGGAGTTGGGGCAGGGAAACTGAGGCACACAAGGAGTTGGGATACACATGGGTGTTCCGGGAAGCAAGAGGGGCTGAACAGAGGAGGAGGAGACAGAGTCGGAACGGGGGCAGGTAGGGTTAGTGAAAGCAAGCAGGGGAGTGGCGGGTCAGAGGATGGAGAGGTATGCAAGAGGCTGCAAAGAGAGGAAGGATGCAGAAAGGGGGAAAAGTGGCCACGGGCAGTGGAGCCGGTAGCGGCAGCAGGCGGCTGCAAAGGGGGGGGGGGTCAGTGGCAAACCGGCAGGCAGCGGGTGGGAACCGGGGAAGCTGGCAGGCAGCCGTGGCTTGGTGGAAGCCGGTGCCGCAGACAGCAGAGGAGGACCGGGAGGGCTGGCGGGCGGTCACGGGAAGTGGTGGAGGACCGGCAGGAGCCAGGAGAACAGGGGTTGGGGCAGCCACAGGCAGCCGTGGGGCGCAGAGAACCGGCAGCAGCTGCGGGAGCGGCGTGGGAACTGTTAGCCGCAGGGGCGGGATGCAGGGAAGACCAGCTGGCAGCTGGGGTAGGAAGAGCGGCCGCGGGAGTGGTGAGGGAGCCGGGAGCTGCAGAGAAGGGGACAGGGACAGAAGGAAAGTTGAGGCACAGGGGGGATCCCAGAAATGAAGAGGGGACCAGTAAAGTTTAAACAGAAAGTTTATTTAAGTTGGGGAAGTTACAGAGGGGAGTCCAGAAGCAACTTAACCAAACAATTCTAAAGGCTACAAACTAAAGGAAACAATCTTAACAGCAAACATAAGACTTCTAAGGCTACCAATTAACCTAATACATTGTTGCAACTTACAAGGATACTTGTAAAACCAATTGAAACAACCCAAAAGGAAAAGAGATACACTGAGTGATACAAAGTAGCGACAGGCAATTACAGACAGGGGAGCTCCTAACATACAAACTGAAGTGGGAAATAAACAGAAAGACACATGCACACAAGCCTGTAAAGCTGGGGAAAGCAGTTTTAAAGCAGCAGTAAAGAAATAGAATAACTTTATTCTTTAGAGAAAGGTTGCAGGGCAGACTCTTACCACTCCTATTAGCAGCAGTGGCAGCAACATTACAGGCGGGAGAAGGAGACTCGTAATCGGCCAGCAATTGTACTCGTGGGGGTAACTTGTGAATACACTCTGGTGGGAACTCGTGAGTGGAGGAGGTCCATCTGGGTGATCAGGCCAGGCAAGATGTTGAAAACCATCGTGCCTGAGCACCCCAGAGCCTCAGCTTTTAAAGACTGTTTCCTGCCTTTCCCTGATTACAGGGAATGTGGGGAACAATGGGGGTATGAGTCATGCCCTGCAGGACCTTATAGTTAGGCAAAGCCCACCTACACCAAGCCCTGCAAAACAATGGGCCCCCAGGGTGTTAACGGCCATCCAGTTGAGTTCAAGGGGACCATCTAGTTAAGGTGAAGGGGCCATCTGTTCACTTCATACATTCTGTGTACTTAGTGATGGCCCGGGAGGGGCGGCCATCAAGGTAACTGCTATGAATCACAGACAAATACCTTCTTCATAGGTTAGAGGTTTATTGCATGAGTGGGTGGATGATGTTCTTGCAGCAGGTCATAGCAGAAAAAGATCATATGTGTCCCTTTTTACCTTAAAGTATATGGCTATGTCCACACGTAGCTGGTTAAATCAATTTAATGTAACTAAATTGACATAACAGGTCCACACCAAGATAATCCAAACTGAACTAGCATGTCCGGACACAGGACTTGCTAGTTCAATTCTGGGGAGAGGCATCATGGGAGGTGTGGTAAGATGGCCACCTGGCAGGGCCATGTTGGCAGCCAATCACATAAAAGGAGGAACTTACCTTGGCTACCTGTCCATTCTGGCTGGCAGGAGACTGAGAGACACAGGTATGGATGTTCTCCATGTCTCATACCATCGTCATGCTGCAACTAGGTCCTCTGCCAGCCTGCAGGGTGCCCTCCAGAATTGGGACACACAGTTCTTCGACTGGGACAGCACCGAGCCTCAGGCCATTAACATACTTTCGCTGGACCTCAGAGCAGCCTTAGTTCCCCGCCTCCCCTCTGTGCCCTGGCACATCTGGGTACAGGACACCAGCATGGACTGGTGGGAGCAGGTAGTGCTGGGAACCTGGAGCAATGAGCAGTGGTGTAGGAACTTCCGGATGAGCAGGGAGACCTTCGTCCACCTGGTCTCAGAGCTTGCCCCATTCCTGTGCCAAAGGAACACTGTAATGAGACCTGTCATCCCTGTGCAGTGGCAGCTTTTGGGGTAGGTGAAGCAGGCGGCTGCCTAGAGCCCCAAGGAATAAAGGACCCCCTCCTCAATTTGGTGGACAGAAATGAAAATACAGAAAAATATAGAAATTGTTCCCATTTAGCAGAGCTAGTAAGGCTGGAAGCCGAAGCACTTTTCACTCATCAAAACAAGCTTTCATTAGGATCTGTGCTTCATCTGAATTGCAGATTTTGCAATTACCTGCCCATCACCTTCATACTGACATGCTAAAAAGCAGGAGCAAGCAATAGATAGCACAATAGCAGGAACTTTTCCAGTGGCCTCGCTTCTAATTCCTCAGTGTGGCCATTTATTCTGCCATTTCTTAATTTTGTTTAATATCACCTTTTTCTTTCACCTGTTCCTTTTCCTTTTCCTTTAACTTTCTGACAATTTTTACTTTGGCTTTGGTTAGCTCAGGTTACCAGGTAGGTCCATATAGTCAATTTCCAAAGGAATAGCCATGTTAGTCTAGTCCAGCAAAAAAACCAAGGAGTCATGCAATACTTAAGACTAACAGATTTATTTTTCACATGAGCTTTCGTGGGAGAAAATCCCACTTCGTCAGATGCTTCAAAGATGGGTGAATTTACAGAATGGAATGAAAATAAATGCAAGGGGTGTAAAACATAGGATCAGGTCATACAGTAACAGCAAATCAGGCTGCTACCTATAAATACAGTGCTGCCCTTAGGCAATAATTACAGCTGTGTGTGATGTCTGTGCTGTATGTCTTTCTTTTGGTAAGTAATTTTTTAGCTTCTTCTATACTTACTATTTAATAATTTTGAGGGGGCCAGAGTCTTATAAACTTGAGTACTTCAGAGAATTTCATTGAAATGTTGTGTTTTTCAGATATAATTACACACTAGCAACCTTCTTTTTATTTATTTTTATTTATTATACTTATTTGTATTAAATGTCTAGTTCACATAAACCTAAGCCTATATGAAAAAATCATAAGAGTTGACTGCCAAATTTTTAAATGTGGTACTTGTTATTTTTGAGCCATCATTAATGTTACCACTTTTTATTTATTAATTAATGCTTATACTTTTTTTTTTAAATGTTCATTTTAACTTTGCAGTTTAGCATTAACTCATGTATGTTAAGTGAAGGATGATCACCTTACAAGCTTCATGATGGGAGGATCTTTAAAAATATCATACCCAAGAATAATTTACGAGGTCCAAAGGAATAGTAATGTTAGTTCGGTTCAGCAAAACAAACAGGGAGTCCTGGGGGATGGTGTGGGGTGGTTAGGGGTACAGGAGGGACTGGGGCCAGGGGAAGGTAGCAGTGGGGGCCGAAGTGGGCCCTTTAGGGAACCCCACAATGGGCCTTCGCCTAGGGTCCCCAATTGGCTAAGGCCGCCTCTATCCCTGTGGACAAGAGAGTAGCCATCACCCTCTGGAAGATGGCTACTCCTGAGTCCTACAGGTCAATGGCACACATCTTTGGCGTGGGCAGGTCTGACATTGGGGAGGTTTTACTCCAGGTTGCCAGCGCCATCAACATGGTCCTGCAGCCACACCTTTTCACCTCAGGTGAGCTGCAGGACACCATAGCTGGCATCACTACCCTTTGGCTCCCAAACTGCACTGGGATCCTAGATGCCACCCATGTCCCAGTGCGAGCTCCAGAGCACCATGTGGCCGAGTGCTGAAACCACAAGGGGTGTCAGTCTATCATCCTTCAGGCTCTTGTGGACCACCATGGTGTCTTCAAGAAAGTTATGTTGGATGTCCAGGGAGCGATTATGATACCAGGGTCCTCTGGAACTCCACTGTGTACTGGGGGATGGAGGCAGACACCTTCTCTCCACCCCATAACGTCACCGTTGGGGAAGTGGAAGTGCTCATCCTCATCATTGCCGATGTGGCTTACCCCCTTCTCCCCTGGCTCATCATCCCCTACAGGGGCCCTCTTGATTCCAGATGCCACCTGTTTAACCACTGCCTGACCCACTGCCACCAGGTGGTTGAGTGGGCATTTGGGAGACTGAAGGCCTGGTGGAGGTGCCTACTTACATGCCTCCACCTTGTGGAGGACACCACAGTGGAGGTAATCAGTGTGTGTGTAACCTTTCACAATGCTTGTGAGCTGAGGGGGAAGATAGTAGCTGCCACCTGAGAGGCTGAAGCAGAGCTCATTGGCAGACAATTCCAGCAGCCAGAAGCCGTGCCCCTACGAAAGTATGCACCAGGGAAGTCTGTTGTGGTGTGTGATGCAGTCAAGGACCTGATCCTCAGTGAGGACCTCTGAGGAACAGATCCTCCGCAACAACTTCCCCTCTCCTGTCACAGATGACCCACACCCACACCCTGAACCATTCACTATTTTTTATTTACAATGGGGAGAGAGGTCAGGGCAAAGATTAGCTTGGGAGGCAGTAATGGGATTCAGAAAATTTTTTGGGGGGGGGAGAACTGGGGGATGTCTAACTGGGGAGGAGGGATGTGGGTGTGGGGTTGTAAACATTGGGGTTGGTGGGGGGGATCTAACCCAGGGGTCTCAAACTCAAATCACCATGAGGGCCGCATGAGGACTAGCACATTATCTCAAGGGCTGAACCACTGAAATCTTTTCATACAGCAATAATGCTAGTATCATTGCAGGCCACAGAAAATGACTTTATAGGCTGCATGCAGCCCATGGGTTGTGAGTTTGAGGCCCTTGCTCTAACGTATGAATAAAATATTAAAGTCCTCAGATCATGATTTCAAGACTTTAAGGCACAGAGAATCCACAACCAAGTGAGTCATGCCCAATGTTACAGATGAAGCCAAAAACTCCCAGAGCCTGACTTCATGTAGTCCATCTTTGTGTGAGATGTTGATGTACAGCAGTGTTTTTTTTTAAACTTAGGGTCAGGACCCATTACTGGGTTGCAGAACTTCCAGCTCTGGGTCTTTGCACCCTGTGCTGTTGCCACCAAAAAAATGAAATGCATTGCTCAAAGATGTAATTTTTGGGTTACGGGCATTAATATTTGTTTGTTTGTTTGTTTTGTTTTGTTTTGTTTTGTTTTGTTTTGTTTTTTTGGATCCTAAGGAAAAAAGTTTGAAATCCACTGGTGTAGAGTGTTTCTGCATCCATAGCAGCCAGGATGGTGTTTTCTGGAAGATCGCCAATGGACTGCAGTTTCCTCAGGAAGTCTGTGTTGTCTTGAAGACAGCTAAGAGTATTGGTAATGTAGGGCCCAATGATGGATGACCTCTTGCCCCTGTTCACCATGCCCAGCTCCTGTCCCTGCCCCCACTCCATCCACCACCCACCCCTTTTCCTCCCCAATCTGCTGCCCATGGACCCCTTCATCATCCTAGCACATCATGGTTCCAGACCTCCCCTTTCACTGCCCCCACCTCCTGCCCCCATCCTCCCTTTTTCTGCCCCCATCTGCTGCCCATGACCCCTTCATCACCTTGGCACATCCATGCTCCAGTCTTCCCCTTCACTGCCCCCACCTCCTGCCTCTGCTCTGTTATTCCTCATCCCTCTTTCCACATCCTGTGCCCTCATCCTTCCCCACCTATGCTCCCACCCCATACTCCTCACCTTCACTTCTGCCATGCCCCTACTCCATTCTTCCAATGGATATGGTACTGAGAAGTGGTTGCACCCAACCTCCTGCTCCCAGCTGCCCTTTCTCTGTTCCTGTCTGCTGTCTCTGCCCCCACCCCACAGCTTTCAGCTGCTTCCAATATTTAATACAGCCTCCTCAGACAATTGTAGGGAAGAAACCATGATTTCCACCCATAATTTTTGATGGGTTACAGCTAGTAAAAATATAAATTTAGGACCCTCACTTTAAATTCCTATTTTTTTGAAGTTCGATTTAATCTATTGGTCTGTTTTGAAACTCAGGCCCCCATTTGCACACACACAGCTCTGCACAAGTACCACTTTGCATGCAACACCCACCTCCAGCAATACCACCTGACTATACAGGGGTTAGACTGTTAGTGCTGAGAAAGTGCACAAGTAGGTGGTGTGACAGGGTCAGACTGGATGGGTATAGGAGAGTGGTCCTATTGAAGAATCAGGGGTGCCTGCCCACTTCTAAAACCCCTCCCCTAGCCTACATGGAGGTGGCACTGGACCATTCTTCCACTAAATACTTGGGACAACTAATAAGAGAACAGGAGAGGTGTGAGGATCATAGGTTCAAAATAAAGGATTCAGAAGGGGACACTGAGCAGAGAACCCCAGACAGCACTCACTGCTTCTGAAAGATGTTGAGGGAGCCAGTGAATGCCGCCCAGAGGAACTCTGCCAGGAGACATACACAGACGAGGGACCAGAAACATGTCCCACAGTCGCAGGCTCCTCCCTCAGCCAACCTCCTCTCACTGGTCTTATTAATGGCTACCTTAACGTAAGCCAGGAGGAGGCTGACAAGATGGTCCCATGACTTTGTGGGGCCACAAATAGGGAGTGCATATAAAAGTAAGTGTGGGGAAAAGTGCAATAAGAGCTTCTGGAAGAGCCAGAAGAGGGGCTGCAACCTGGCACAGTCCAGGTAGTTGTGCACCACGGTCTCCCTCATACTGCAAAAAGGACAGGTGTCAGGGTGAGGGGTGAACCATACCAAGGACATGTCTGTGCTCACAGCTCCATTGAGGAGCCACCAAATGATATCCCAGTTAGGCTGTGGGGTCAAGGTGGAGTTATAGGCTGGCCCATGGGTGTCCTCACCCTCTACCAGTGGAATCAGGTCCTGCCAATTTGAATTGGGGAGGGACATGAGAGTGAGGAAATGGATGGTGTGGAGCATGAGCATGTACAGATATTTGTGAGGCATGGTTTGGAGGCAGGCCAGCTGCATGTCAAGCAGCTAGCTCAGGGAATGGGGTGTGGGCAGCCAGGGGAGCTCAAGGGGCCAGGGCCCAATGAACCGCTCCAGAGGTCCAGGACTGAGAGGAGGGGAGAACCCTCTCTTAATACCTGCACAAGGTATGCTCGAGCAGTGGGGGACAGGGCTGCATTCAACTCCAGGAGTAGGCGTTGGGGGCTGCAAGGGGTGGGGAGCCCCATGAGCCAAACCAGTGCCTGAGATCCATGCAGTACCCCCAGGACTCCAACCCTGGTGATTCTCCAACCCTGGTGATTCCTGCCAGGACCAGCCTGTACCTCATGGAGGAGGCCTCCATCACCTGCACACCCAGATGGAGGTTATGTAGCAGGGGCTCTGTGAAGAGATCCTCCCCCTTGGCAGGTACAACAGATCTGGAGGCCACGATGAGCCTCCAGGTCTAGAGGAAGTCCTGGTAGAAGGCCAGCAGCTTGGAGGGGTATCATGGATCACCTCTCAGGTTGAGATAATAGAGCTGTTAGTTGTATCAGAGCCCTCAGTATTGGCAGAGGAAGGTGCCTGCCAAGTGGCTCCACACCGGACTACCTACACCATAAAGGAGTCTCTGCATGGTCTGGAGACAGAAGGCGTGGACATGGCTGTGGACACAGCACAGGCCCTGCCCTCTTTCCTCCACAGGCAAACTCAGGATCCCTGCAGAGGCCCAATTCAGTGCCGTCCAGAAGAACTCCAGAATTGTCTTCTGCAGGTTCACCAGGAGACTTGGGGGCAGGCCCATGGTGTTGAGCTGGTGCCAGAGCATGGACAGGACAAGCTGGTTGATGACCAGTGCCCACCCTCAAAGGGAGAGGCACTGCAGCTGTCCTGCCCACCTCCATGAGCAGTTAACTACCCTGCCCTCTAACTCATGCCAGTTCTCATCCAGGGAGGGATGGGTGGCAGAGAGGTAAACACCAAGATAGATCAGCGGACGCACACTTCACCGGATGGCCTGAAGTGTGGGTGGGAGGGAGCTCACTGGCAACCTGGCCCCTACCATCAGGCCGGAGCTCTTGACCCAGTTGACCTGGATGCAGGAAGCTGCCAAGTAGGTGACCTGGCAAGCCTCCGGCTGCATCAGGTCACCTGGGTCCTGGACTATGAGGAGCATGTCATCAATGTACACCAACAGAACCAGCCTCAGTTTTGGCTCATGGAGCACCAACACCATCAACCTCCGACGGAGGAGACAGAGGAAGGTCTCTATGGCCAGAGTGTACAACTGGCCTGACATCGGACAGCCTTGACACATTCCCCACCTGAAGCTGAGAGGTTCAGTCAGGGTCCAGTTGCGCTTGACCAGACAAGCCACAGAGGTGTATAGCACCCAGAAAAACCCCATAAAGTGGGGTCCAAAGCCAAAAGCCTGCAGGGTGCCCAGGAGATACCTGTGGTCCACCCTGTCAAATGCTTTGTGCTGGTCCCGGGCCAGGAGGGCAAACAACAGACCATCCCTACAACCAAGCTCCAAGAGATTCCAGACCAGATACAGGTTGCTGAAGATGGACTGGCCTGGGATGGTGTAGGTCCGGTCAGGATGGACTATGTCCTGCCGCATGTACCCCAGCTATGGTAAGAAGGCCTTGGCTATTATTTTGTAGTTTGTGCAGAGGAGCGAGACAAGATGACAGTTCTGAAGGTTGCAGAGGTCCCTCTTCTTGAGCAGCAGGGCCAGCATGGGGCACCAGCAAGAGAGGAGAAGGTCCCGCTTCCCTTGGACTCAGCCCAGAGGATGGTGAGGTCCGGGCCGCGGACATCCCAGAACGCGCTGTGGAACTTCACCGTCAGCCCGCCCATGCCCAGGGATTTGTTGGTGGGCATGAGAAGGAGGGCTTCCAAAAACTCAGCCAGAGTAAGAGGTAACTCCATCTGGTCCCAGTCGCCCCTGCTGAGCATGGGGAGTTCATTCCAGAGCACCTTGCAGGCAGTGACTTCAGTTGGATCCGGGGAGAAAAGACTGTCATAGAAAGCCCTGGCCCATCCACTCATTCCCTCCGGATCTGTGAGGGGGGTGCCATCCTTGGCAAGGAGGCAGGTGACATGCTTTTTGGCCCCCCCTCCATTTCTCCAGGGCTTAGAAGAAGCAGGAGCCACAATACATCTCCTGAAGGAGACGGATGTGGGATTGAACAAAGGGTCCCTGGGCCGGAAGGTCCTTGAGGGCCTGAAGCTCCTCCGACTTCTCCTAGCATGCTCTGCAGAGGGGTGGATTCTCAGGGATGGTGACCAAATGCCTCTCCAGCTCTAAGGCCTCCTGCTCCAACTGCTCTATTACCACACACCTCCACCAGCTGCCCCCCCCCCCAGTGTAGTCATAGCAGAAGAGCCAGGCAAACACTTTCCCCTTGTCCCACCAATGCTGCGCTGAGGGAGAGACAGCCTCTCTGTTCCTGCCAGGCCAGCCAGAACTCCCAGAAGGATGCCACAAAGCCCACATCCTCCAGCAGGCTGTTATTGAAGTGCCAGTAGGCCAGCTCCAGCCTCTCCGCCAAGAGGGAAGTCACCACAGTCACCAGGTGGTGATCCGAGAAGCAGGCGAGCCTAATGCTTGAGGTGTGGGCTTGTGCAAGATGACATCAAGACAGGTAGATGAAGTCCAACCAGGAGTGGCATGACCAATCGTCCCCTACCCAGACATAGGTGAAAGTCACCTCTTCATCCGGGTGGTGGTCGTGCCAGATGTCCACTAGGGAGTGTTGGTCTACCATCTCCCTGAGGGTGTCCATGGCAGCCAGGCACTGCTTGGTCCCCGTGTGGTTCCTCGAGGGTGGTGTTAAAGTCCCCACCCAGGACCTGGCACACCTGAGAATCCAAGGTACTGAGGAAGGCTGCCACCTGACAGAAGAAATGCACCCTCTCCAGGACCGATGTTGGGGCATAGATATTGATGAGATTCAATGACATCCCCTCCATGTGGACCAGGAGGTGCAGCAGGCAGCCCAGCATGACCTCAGCAACCACCAGCACATCGGGCTGTAGGCTTGGGGAGAATAGTGTGGCCACTGCACCAGAGCAGGTAGAGAGATGACTCAGGAACACCCCGTCCACCATTCCAGCTGCCAGCTGGCTTCGGTGGCTGGGTCCTTATGGGTCTTCTGCAGGAAAACCACAGAGTACCCCCCCTCCTGAAGGAAGGAGTGCACCTGAGTCCTGTGGAGGCCCACCCTACAGCCCTTGGCATTCAAGGTAGAGAAGGTGGTGGGGGCTATGAGAAGGGTTGGAGAAGATTCTCAGGGCTGGCAGGAGCACCAGTAGCCCACTTCGGGCCACACAGCAGTCCATGATTAACCCCAAAGGCCATGAGGGAGTCACAGAATCCATGGACCTTCTGGTAGGCTGTGGTATCCTGCTTCTTGGTCCCTTTACCCTCCTTGAACATGGCCCTCATGGCCTAGAGGACAAGGTGGAAGTCCCCCCAGTGCTGCAGGGTGCAGCGCACCTGGTTCCTGACCCCACAAGTGTCAGCCAGGAAAGAACATAACTCATCCCACAGCACCAGGGGATCCAGGGCAGAAGGCTCCTAGCCTTCCTCTGGTCAGGTCCCCGTAACAGCCCCGCTGCCTGCCAGGAAGGACAGACAGGGCACAGAGTCCTGTCATGGTGGCAATGACACAGGTGTCACTTGGTCCAGCCCGGCCCCCATCACAAAGGGAAAAAGCAAAGGACGGAGCTCCCCTGGGAGCTGGTGGCAGAAAATGGAAATGGCATGACTCCAGGGGTGGCAGCAACAGGGGAGAGGGCTAGGGCAGGGGTCGTGGCAACAATGGGTGGAGAAGTGGCGACTATATTGGGGACTGGCATGTTGTCAGGGGCGGGGATGGGGTTGGGGTTGGGGTTGGGGGTAGGGTCCCCAGTGGTTTGGCCACTGAGGTGTGACTCCCCTTGACCAGGCATAGGCTTGTTGGAACAGGATCGGGGTCAGGTCCCCACCAATGCTGGGCATGGAGGTGGGATGAAGCTCGATATCCATAGCCACAGTGTCAGGCAAGGCAGTGGGCTCATGTAAGGGAAGGGAGGCTGTCCCTCCAGGGATGACACCCCAGGGCACAACTTCTCAGGGCTGGCCATCACCTTGAGAGGTTCAGTGGCTGTAGATGGGATGTCGAGCACAGCCAAGTGGGTGTAGCATTACAGGGCTGTCACTGAGGTATAGCAGGGACAGCAGGCAGGGGTTAGGCCCGTAGGGAGTGAGGGGGTAGCAAAAGCAGGTCGCAACCCAGATCGAGGCCTTTTGGGAGCAGATCGTCCTGCCCCAGAATGACCAGGGTCAGATCCAGGGCCTCAGTCTCTGCAAGGATGGAGTCCAACCTGCCCCCAGTGCACCGGATGCCACAGCACTTGATGCTGTGGTGGAAACTGCCTTGTCACCAGCAGCAGGCATGGGTGACACGGGCAGCTCAGGGACAGTGGGGGTGGCTCCAGCTACAGCCTCCCCAAGAGGAGGGTCAAGGAGGTCCTCCTGCAAGGGTGCAGTGCTTCCCCCTTGCGCTCCCTGCCTCCATTTCCTCAGCCGGGACCTCCTGCTTGACCTCATCAGGAGGTGCAGAGGAAGGCAAGCAGCTTTGTCAATGTTAACGCCTCATGATGACTTTTGGGTGGGCCTCCTCCCCATCTGATGTGGCGGGGAGGGTATGGACCTTCCAGCGCTTGCCGCATTCCCCCTCAACAATGACACAGCCATCAGAGGTGGTGGTAGAGGGCTGGCCAACGGGGGCAGAGGCAGACAGCAAGGGTGAAGGTGGCTGGGGAGGAAGGAATGGGGGTGAAACAACAGGGAGATGGGAACTTTCCCCCTGGGGTGAGCCCTCTCCCTGGCTGGTTCCAGCCACCTTTTCCCCTCTGTCCTCCCTAGGTCCAGGTAGCTGCAGGGTAGGAGGAGGAGAAGGAGGGTCTGTTCTGGTGGCTGGAGGGCTGGGATCACCAGCGATCTTGCGAACGACACTCTCTGCAGCCTCAGGGAGCCCACTTGCTCCCACTCCATGTTGGGCCAGGGGGCAGTCACTCCAGATGTGCCCCATGCCCCTACAGGGGAAGCACTGGGCTTCCCCTGAGGAATAATGGATCCTATATAGGGCCCCCTGATGGGGCACCAACAAGGACCCCTCAAGTGCCCCTCCATCGCATGCCTCTGCCAGCGGCAGTTGTATTTGCACCTGCGAATGGAAGGACAGGATGTGAAGGAGGGTGGGGTCCTTACGGCCCAGTGGGAGAGGGCTGATGGTTGAAATTGGCTTCCCCAGGGTGGTAGGGAGAGACAGAGGTGATGACCACCTGTATGCCCAAGTCATCCAAAGGATCCATGGGGACATGGAGTCCCCACCACCCTCAGACCCTTCACCACTGCCTACTGCTCAGTGGCCTCCAATGTTAGGAAGAAAATAATATTTCCATACATCTTGGAGGCTGCCACAATGGCTGACAGCCCCACCACTCTCGCCAATGCCCCCACTTAGGTTTCTATTTGTGGCAAGGCAGCCACCAGGAGGCAACAGAAGCTATGCCTGGTCAAGGTGGCAAAGGAGCCCCAGCTGCCTGAGGTGGAAGGCAAGGAGGTGGCACAGGCAGATGCTACAGCAGAGGGTGGAGAGGTGGCACCACCCAGAGCTGCTGGAGGGAACAGCGGGGGATGAGGGAGCTGCAGCTGATGGTGTGGCTGTAGCAACAGCATGTCCCTTGCTTCCTTTTTTTGGCTGGTTTTCAAGGCTGGCTGAGAATGTCTGAGCAGCAGCATGGGTGGAGGCCCCTCCCATGCCCGCCACTCCTGGCACCTAGGTGGGGGTGCTAGTGGCAAGGGAGAGGAGACAATCAATGGAGAGGGCAGGGGGCTATGGAGGGGGTGTGGGGATAGCAGACCACTCCTCCCCACTAGGCTGCAGGCAGGGGAGGAGGGCATCTGGGAGAGAGGGGCAAGGGGCTTATATGGGGTGGGAGGGGGCTGGCTCCTCCAGCTGCACTGGATGGGGCAGGGCCACAGGTGCAGCAGGAGAGGCAGTGAGTGGGGGGGGGAGCAAACAATTGGGGACTCACACAAGGCAACTGAACCTGTCTGGGAGTTGGCTAATGGAAGCCAAGGGCAGGGTGGGGTGAGATGGGCTAGAGAGGCAGTGGAAGCTGAGGGGTGGGCTAGGGAAACGAAAAAGAAACTCTCAAGGACTGAAGTGAGGTGGAAAAGCTAAACAAACTTAGGGTCTTTGGAGGTAGGAGACTACGTGGGATGTGGCACTGACCTGGCTGGAGGGCACAGCAGAGGGTGGGAAGCCCTCCAGCTAATTGGGGCTGGAGAAAGGGGGGGCTGGGCGATGGGGGAGGAGGGCTTCTGCTGGGAGGCTGTAGGCTTCTGCTGCTGAATCAGTCCTAGGTGGTTCAGGAGCCCACTGCCTTCTTGAGGGGAGGGGAGGGCAGGCAGCAGCAGCTGGGGAAGTGGTGTACAGTTCTTCAGATGTTTGTGGGCTCACCCCCAGCTGCAAATAGCAATGCCTCAGTCAATATTGCCTCCTTTCTTTGATGCTGTCTGTCTGAGGCAGCAGGCTCCAGGTAACAGCAGCAGGAGCAGGGACCAGCTGTAGGAAGGGTTTCTTCTCCTCTTCAGGTGGTGTTGGTGGAGGTGGTAATGTGGTCTTCGTTCCTTTATCTCCCCCTGCTCCCCACAGGGCAGGGGGGTGGGAGGGAGACAAGCCAGCAGTAGCAGCAGGAACAGGGGCAGCAGTGCCCACAGCAGCAGTCCTAGGAGGGCTAGCAGGTCCTCCTTCTTCGTCTTCTCAGAGAAGAGTGGTCTTATTGAAGGATTGGGTGATGGGCAGGCACAGGCCTGCCCATTTCTAAAACCCTTCCCCCAGCCTACTGGGAGGTGGCACTAGGCCCAGCTTCAACCAAATGCTTGGGACAATGAATGGAAAATGGGAACAAGTATGGGGGTCAAAGGTTCAAAACAAGGGACTCGGAAGGGGGAACTGAGCAGAGAACCTCAGACAGTTCCCACTGCTCCCAGAAGGTCTCAAGGGAGCCAGCAGATGCAACCAGAAGAACTCTGCCAGGAGACGTACACAGATGAGGGTCCAGAAATAGCCCCCACAGTCGCAGGCTCCTCCCTTTCCCAACCTCCTCTCCCTGGTCTTATAAATGTTGATCTTGGTGAGGGGAGAGGAGAGTGGTGGACCTTTTAAAAGCTGGATGGTGGGTGTGTGCAAAGCCGCCCACTGCTAAAACCTATCCCCAGCCTGGGCCCGTAATCAACTAGATATTGGGGATAACTGATGACAAACACGTATGGGAGTGGGGGTCAAAGTTCAAAATGAGGGATTTGGAGGGGATACCAAGCAGAGAACCCTGTACAGTGCCCACAGCTCCCAAAAGGTGTTGAAGGAGACAGTGGATGCCCAGAGGAACTCTGCCTGGATGTGTGCTTGGACCAGGGCAGTCGCAGGCCCCTTCCCCAGTCATCCTCTTCTCCCTGGTCTTATAGATGGCTATCTTGGCGAGGGCAGAGCAGAGTGGTGGAGGGGGGTAGATAATAGCCCCAGGATTAGCAAAGCCTCATTCCCTTGGTTAAGTTAGCCAGGACTACTCCAGGGTAACTGGTTCCAGGTGTCCCAATCAACAAACCTGCTGCACTACTTAAAAGCCTCCTTCTCCAGCAGGGCAGGGCAGGGCAGTTGAAGGGAGGCCAGAAAGGAGTAGAACTGCTAGGAGAACAATTCAAAGGTTTGCTTGCAGTTTGTCACAGCACCGAAAGGTACAAGGGGGTTTTAGGACCGAAAGCCCTAAAAGTAAGGCTGTTAGGCCCTGCAGCCTGAGACTGGACTATTGTTTCAGGGACTAAGCCAGTGAGTGAAGGTGGGTCAACCCCCCCTAAACAAGGGAGGGGTCCTGAAGACTGAGGCTTCAGGCCAGGAGGCTATAGGACTACTCAGCACCTGAAGGCAGACCAAAAATAGTGGGGCTACTGAGTGATGACCCGGGGAAGGTAGCAGTCCTCTTGGACTCAGTGTGGGGGCTGCTACTCAATAAGGTCCCTGGGTCTGAACCTGGGGTACAGGGTGAGGCTGCCCCCCACCTGATTCCCTCCAACCAACTGACTCCCTCCCTACCTGGGGGGGGGGGGGGGAATTGAGATGGGCTAACCAGACCTTGCCTGGCTGCAAAATAGAAAGCACAAGACCTGCAGGGGTGCCTGTGACCTCACCTTGCTGTAGCGGGTATAGACACAGAGCTATTGAGGCCATGGTGTGGCCCGAATAAATGTGAGTGATAGTAATTTTCTTCCATTCCTAATTTCAAATTCCATGAACTCTGAACACTCAGCCCTTCAATTGTTCTTTCATGTCTCAGCCCGAACAAATCTGTCCTTATTTATGTGGCTGCAAAGCAGGAAAGGATTCTGTAACAAGCTGTCAACAGACACATCCTTGCATCTCATGCTAGAGACCTGATGATGGAAAACAAAACACTGTTTCACTAGACAGAAAACACTGAAATGTGATTCCAACCACAAACAAATTTGCTGTGGTAATAGGCTATGGCGCTTAGCCTTGACCCTGACATAAGGAACAGTTTTGGTCAACTGTTATCTCTATATGTAGAGGCTTCTTTCGAGTTAAGATAATTCAAAATAAGTTATTTTGAAATATATAAAAAAAATTATTTTGAATGAACTTAACTCAAAATAAGCACAAAGCTCAAATAGAAATAGCAAGTCCAGACAAGATACTTGCTATTTTGAATCAGGAGAGGGGCACCACGGGAGGTGTGGCAACATGGCTCCCTAGCAGGGCCATGTTGCCACCCAATCCCCTGCCACTGGCTATCCAGAACAAGTGGCAGGGGAAAAAATGATGCAGGGGAGGCCCCTCTTCCCTGCTGCTTTCTCGGTGGCGGGGAAAGGATATGGCTGCCCCTATTCCCTGTGGATACCCAGGTGGCAGGGGCATGGATCTCTAGCCCCCTTGCTAGCCCTCTTTCCCCATGCAACCTGAACACAGGGGAAGGGGGCAAGGAGCCAGATAGGGTTGGGAGCTGCTTGTGGTGTACAGTTCCCAACCCTATTGGGCTCCTAGCTCCCTGCAACCCCTGCCATCCTGAACAGGGAGGCTGAGGGGCAGATCAGCATGTGGGAGGCAGAGGGAAGTGGCGCCCCCGGTTCCCTGGGTGCCCCGCCAGGATCACACCCCACCCAGGGCTCCTGGCTATCCTGCCGGGCCATCCCTCTTCACTGGGGTGTGCTGAGTTCCCTGCCCCCACTACCCCTGAAGCGGAGGGGAAGAGGGGCGGCCTGCCAGGGCAGCCAGGAACCTCAGCTGGGCTGCGATCCTAGCGGGGCACCCAGGGAACTGGGGGTGCCACTTTCCCCCTCCCCCCTCATGCTGATCCACTCCCAGCCTCCCTGTTCAGGATTGGGGGGGGGCTAACAGGGTCTAGGAGCCCGATCAGACTGGGAGCTGCTTGCCCCACACCACAAGCAGCTCCCAGCAATTTCACAGCCATAAAATTGACCAGGTTGGGAGCTGCTTCCCAGGTGCTGCAAGCAGCTCTGAGCCCTATCAGGCTCCAAGCCGCCTGCTCCTGTGTTCAGGCTGCATGGGGAAAGAGGGCTAACCGGGGGGCTAGGAGATCCCTGGCCCCACCACCTGGGAAGCAGCAGGGGCTTTGGAGAGCCTGCCAGCTCTGCCCCCACTGTCCCGCAAGCAGCAGGGGTGTAGGGCTCCCCTATCCCCTTCGCCCCACTTCCTGGGCTCCATGGGGGTGGCAGGTGGGGAGCAGGCTTCACTCGCAGCCCAGGCTCAGCAGTTGCCGCCCCGGCACCAGGTGCAAGATCCTTCTTTGCTCACAGACTGGGCGGCAGCCATTGATCCCGGGCTGCGGGCAAAGCCAGCTCCTGCACCCACCGGCCCCCCTGCTGCCCACAAGCTGGGGCAACAGGTTAATCCTGCTCCCCCACACACCCCCTGCACTTCTCCTCAGCACCCTAGCCAGGGTGCTGATCTGCTCACTGGCCAGGGTGCTGAGGGGGGTGGGATTTCTCCCCAGGGTGTCATGCACCCTGGGGGCAAGGTCATTTGGTATATCAAAATGTTGATCATATTTATATAACAGAGTATGTCCACACAGGTTTCTTATTTTGAAACAATAGAGGTGTCCATTTAGAACTGTGAAGGGGCTGACATACTCATCAATTTCACTGTTCTTTTCACAAGTAAATGAAAGGTATAAACACATCCTAATTCATAACACTAATCCAAGATTCAGTCTATTCGCCTCATTCTTACTCACAAGACTGGCTGTTGGTGGTGTTCAGTGACCCTAGCTCCTCCTGGACGATAGGCCAAGTCTTTTGGAGTTGCTCACAAGATGGTGTTTCTTTAGCTAAAGCTGAAAGTTTCTCTCCCTTGTCAAAGTACCTGCTTTTCTTTATATTTCCCCCTTGGCATCCCTTTCACATGGGCCATGGGGACTTCCTTTCTTCCATCTGATTCAGGCAGTTCAATTTGCATTGTCTTTGTCTTGTATCTCTCCACCCTCTATGCTGAGATAGTCCTGCTGGTTTGAGCTATGTAATATGCTTCACATCTGCACACATAAATGATGCTGCAAGAAACATGATACCCTTAAAATAAGGTGGAACATTCAAAAGGCCCCCTTGCATGGCATAATTGACATCTCAAACCATATGATTTCATTCCAAAAGTGAACAGAAAATCTACTGAGATCATAGCCCATTTAGCATCACATGACAAATAGTATTTAACATCTATATATCAAAATTACAATAAAATATATGCCATGTCAAATACCATTAAAAAGGTAATAATTTCCTACATAGGATGATACTGTGTATATGTATGTATCATGGGGGGGGCATGTTTGGGGAAGATAGCCTTCGGTCTGACCCATTCTGCCTGAAGCCACCCCTGTCTCCGATTAGAGCCCCTCCCCCTGGTGGCTCAAGCACTCAGTTGTCCAGGTCAGGCAGTCATTGCCAGAACACCGATCACCAGTGCTATGGGGAGACTGAATACAGCCCACAATCCACCATTGCACAAGTCTGAACAGCCCATTCCAACACTGCTCTATTACACCAAAGCACCAGCCTTCCCAAGCCCCAAGTGCCCATAGTATGTGTTATATTTGTATCGCAAACTATGGATATTTTGATATATCTATATTTCCACTTGTGCTGTATGTCTGGGGAATGCTCCAGATAGAATGGCGATAGCAATAAACCTGCTTAACAGCTCATCAAGGAAACTTACAGATACAATCAGTCCAGGGAGAGAAGCTGGGATAACACTGGCTGAGCCGTCAGGATATGTGGACAAGGAAAGCTCCTTGAGACTTCCATGCCATGTGCTGAGGACTTGTGTTTGAAACAGACCACATGGCAAACCAAGCAAGGACTATCAAGAGGAAATGCACCACACCCATATTGTCTTCATTTCTGCTTCCTACCTCTGGTCAACTTATCTACAACTGAGGCTGTGAAATAAAGGACTGAGACCTATCAGGATACTGGATATACACCACAGGGACTAAACAAGTCTGCAAAATATGCTACTCAGTTGAACACCTGACAGATATGGGGTTTCAAATAATTTGTGTAAATCTAATTGTTTCTTTAATCATATGACATTTCAGACCTTATTAGTTTCTTTCCCATTATAATAAATGTTTGATTTCTGTACTATAATAAACTTTTAGTTTATGTGTTTATACCAAGAAAGTGTGGTATTTTGGGCAAGATCCGAACGTCTATTGATCTGGAATGTAATTGACACTTTGGGGTCAGGAAACCTTTTTTGGAAAAGAACATCGAGGTTTAATGACTTATCTCTTTACCAAGTTTGGTAGCCAAAGCCTGAAATGAAGCAGAGAGCATTGTGTGGTTTTTGGTTTTGCTTCTTGATAATCAGTGTGGGAAATCAGAAGAATGATGTGTGGCTGGTGCAGAAGACTACCTTCAGTGTTACTCACCAGTGCTGGGAGAATCTGCTATCATTTTGCAGCTTGCCTTGATCTTGACATTTTCATGTGGCTACCCTAGACTTGGATGGGTCACATACCCAAAAAAACCACAGGAGTAAAAAGAATGCATGTAGAAGTTTACCAGGAGAATAGAAGGCTATTAAGTTTTATTGCATTGAACATAGTCTTGTGGGCAAATGACACGTCTACATGCAGTGAAAGTGGTTCGTGGTCTTCAGAGATTGAGTGTAGGCTCTTGAGACCACACTGTGCATCACTAAGATCATTTTTTGTAATAAAACAAGAGTAAGTTTATTAGTAAAAACACAGAGTTAGCTGATATGAAGGAGATTAGAAAATATATGAAAATATAAAAAACATGCTGTCTAGCATCTAAAACTTAATTCTGGCAAGCCATGTCTTTGTCTAAAACTCATTTACATCAACTCCAGTCTTTCAGATAGGAGGATCAACTTTTCACAGAATTCGAGAGTGCTCTTCCCTTTGACCCCTAAAGGATAGATAACTCGAATGTCTTATTGTTCCCTTTATATTTTCCAAAGTCCACCATCTTTCACTCAAGAGCAAGGAAGGCATTTGGGGAGTTCATATTCCAGTGTGTCTCCTGGTATGTTCAACAGGCTGTTTCAACCATGGCTTGTTAGCTTGATTGCTTTGTTTACCTTTTATCTAAATGTACTTTCATTGTCCCCTGCATATAATCAAGCAGGAAGACAGGTAAATACACACCCCTTTGCCTATGGCAGACATGTTTATCCACTCCTCTGCAACATATTTTAAAAACTTATTACCAACACACACATATGACTCATTATATGAACTCGTTGATACATCACACAATGATACTCATATAAGGTATATCACCCTCCCATCAGTCTGTAAATATTTACATGATACCTTAGAAGATACTGTCTGTACTCAAAAGCCAAAGCAAGGGGCAAGCCAGAGTTCAGGATATGGGTATCAGACCTGCAAGTCAAGCTAGAGGCAAGAACCAGAGATCAGAGCTCATAGTCAGAGGCAATATCACCTGACATTAACAAGGTAAGAGGTAATTTGGGGGACAGGTGGGGCAAGGCTGGGGACAAGGCTATAGCAGCAGGAATAAAACATCACAGAAGCAGTCACAGTGGCGGGTGTCAGCATGGAGCTCCTGCTGTTGCTGCCTTGAGAACTCGTTTGCTGGCCCTTCCAGCCAATCAGGTGGTGTAGCCAATCCAACAGCTTGTTTCAGGCCAGCTGTATTACTGAGATGGCTTCCATGGATTCTCTGGTGCAGGTCCTGATTCCTGACACATGGCATAGCATCTCAATTTGCTGGGTATCTATTTCGCAGTGTGCATAGTCCTCTGTACCCTGCAGCAGCTCCTTATGCCACACAACACAGGTGGAGACCTGTGGAGATGGATTCACAAGCTGTCACACTCTACCACAAACCTGAAAAGGAAAATATGGCTGCAGACACTGTGTCACATGAGTGCAATGAGAAAAGACTCAGTCTAGCATTGTGATCCCCCCTGGCCCAAGTAGTCTAACAACCTTGAGTTGTGTTTTCTGAAGCAATGGATCTATCAAGGGAGACAAAGATGGGGGAGGGAGATCAGTGTAACCGAGGACCGATTATCCAGTCATCCAGTTTCCCAGTACATTAAGGTAACAAGATTACTTTAACGTACTGGGAAGCTGGATGATTGAATGATAATAATAAATAATAATAAATAGGATTATCTTTCCAGCAAGCACACAGCCAACAGTGCTGTGGTCAAGTCTCATCATGACCAAAAAGTATGGGGCAACCCAGCGTATGAGAGGACAGCGGATTGGGAAGAGGGGGCACGGCTGCAGATGTTAAGGATAGGGTACTTTATCTGTCAAGGAAGAGGCAGAACTCATTCAGGTGAAATGCTCCAATCTAGTAAGCCCTGGAAGTGTGCATAGATTGACTTGAAACTCCCCTAACATAAACATCAGCAAAAATTCTGTATTTGCTGGTAAAGCACGATACTTCCTCAAGGTAAGTGGTGACACAGCTGTTCATGGCTCAAAAGACTGAGACAGTAAAGGTTAACATTGATGAAACATGTAGTGTTACTGTACACCACACATAACTGCATCTGCAGTGACCACAGGAAGGAATTTCATTCACAGTATTGAATGAGGTTTTCCAGTCACTGTGGATAATGACGATGAGGACCAGGCTAGTTCACATTGAGAGTGCTGGAGCAGTGGACAGCACACTCTGCCGCTGGTCCATACTTAGAATCCTAATTAGTGAAGATCAAAACTGAGGTAAGGAGTCTCTTTTCTGTCATCACTACAAACATATAGCACTAGCTGACACTCAGTGCCCTTTATTCACCCGATGACATTATCTTTGGATTCCACAAAACAATGCTTCCCTTAGACCTGATGTTCTGCATACAAAGTAGACACAGCACAGTCTGATTTCCTGTGACATGTGGAGAACATTCCAGATGATGGAGAAACAGATGAGTCAGAAGCAAGCGTACCAGGCACAAGATGCCAGGAAAAAGGAGTTCAAGGACCCAATTGGTAAATAAAGTTATAGAATTCATTTTGTTGTAACTTGAGAGATTTCTAGGGCAGGCAACTATTTAACAGGGAATCTGGTTCCTTGACATAATGGCCTTGGAAGGAGACTATGGCAAAGCACAGTCTAAAAATGGTGGGGAACAATGCTGGGTCTCCTAATACCTAACACAGCATGGAAAAAAAAAATCTTCTCTAATCCTTCACCTTCATGTTCATGAAGAGTGCTGACATCCCAGAATGGTTCTGAAACATGGTTAAAGAGTTATGGGGAAACCTTCTACCAGCTGGCAGAGCTGTAACTATGGCAGGACAAGTGGGGCTTTGCCCCAAGCACTCTGGAGCAGCTCCATTGAGCTGCTCTGCTGATGGGCATGTTCCTCGCTGCTCAGCCCAGGTGCTGGCCATTGCAAGGGGCACTTTCCAATTGGAACACACCCAGGGCACCAAATTCCTTAGTTATGGCTCTTCCAGGTGGTACTGATTATAAGACAAAGGACAATTTATGCTGGGTGATGTGTTTCCAGGTAGTTCCCAGATGCATTACTGAGTAAAGTTATGGCCAGTTAAACCATATTTCTGAGGTTTTATCTTTCTTCCCATAGCGTCTGGGACAATCCAAGGGTGAAACCATCCCTTGCTTTCCAGGGGGACTGAGACATCTCTGGAGTTTTATGATAGGATTTAAAAAATCCCTTCTCTCAGCTGACACTTGAGGCTACACAGAAGCATCACCATTGCCCGTTTGAGTTTGGGATTAATTAGAATTAGCATAAGGGAGTGTCCTGAAGGATAAGCAGCAACAATCATGGATATGATTGCAGATGTCTAGGTGTTATCAGTCACACAGTCAGGTAACGTCTGTACGGACACGGCTGTAAAACTGAAAACATAGAGAACAAGGCAGAGATCAGAGCTTTAATGGCCCTTACATGAGTGTCTGTACTGGGGTCCCAGAAATTGGGTGCATTGTGCTGCATGTTCCTGGAGTGTCTCCATAGACAGCCAATTAACATGATGGATGATGACAAAAATATGATAAAAGGAATGGAAGATGCTATACTGTACATCAGGAGGAAGTAAAAGAATGAGACACCCCAGCCTGTGAATGTCATCATGTTGTTCCTGAAAAGGTCCCCTGCTGAGTTACAGAGGTAAATACTGTACTTGCCCCAGACAAATGGGAGAGAGGAATAAAGGAGACCAGAAGTGAACCCAGGAGCATTTTGGGGACCATCACAGAGATTTCCCCATTTCATTCAAATGAAGATGTGCTGGTTGCAGTTGATGATCTTCACAGAGTAAAAAATGCTAAGACAAGCAGTGAGCCAGTGACAAATAGTCTGTGTACACAACCACAGGAAGCCGACAGCTCTCTGTACTTCATCCAAACTTGATGTTGCAGTAGAGAAAAGAAAGAATAAGTAATCTGCAACATGTATCATAGCAGAAGAAATCTGGACATGACTAAATAGGTCAAGATCATGTCATATGAATATAGTTTTCTGCTTCTGGTCCAATCAAGGCAATAGAAGGCTGCAATAAATCCATTTCCAAACATTCCTCTGATGATTATAACCAATTCAATGATCTGAGCTATTGTAAACACCTTTCTTTTTTATATCACCATTGCCTGCTCATGGAGTTTATGCGGAATTTTCCAAATGAGAAGAGGTGTTACCAAAACAGTGGCTTATTGGCATCTGTCTAACATACCAAATCCTTCTGCTTTTTATCTGAGAGCTGGAAAGTATTTGGAAATGGATTTGGAATTGCTTTCACGTATGATACTGGAGGTGCAAATCATGGAAGATTTCCTTTACAGAGTTTACATCTCACTCATGATATTTGCATGTCCCACAGTTCTTAGTACTGCATTTTACCTCTTTCCATCTTTTATTCATTGGTAGGAAATTTAGAACATGCAAATGATACTTTAATAATACAGAGAATGATATGGAGACAGATCCATCACATAATTTGGAATTAAAAAAAAAATTGAGGGGGATCCAAAAAGGAGAAGAGTGGATGCAGTGGAGAAAGAAGAAAGAGAGGTGGTGGAAATGGAAGAGGTGAGAGGAGAGAAGAGATGATGCTTCCTAAGGAAAGAGAAAGATATCATGGAAAGGAAACTAAAAATGAATGAGAAGTGAAGAAAGAACCAATTAAAAATAGCTGGCACATACACAAAGATCAACTATATGATTTCAATTTGAGTGACTTGATTTTTTTTTTAAATAGATTTTGGAGAAAAACACAAGGAGTGAGAGTAGTGTCTTCATGAAAGAGTGCAGTGTATGTATTTCCCTCTACCAGCTGCAGCAACTCAGAGAGAACAGGCTGTTTATTAGTTACAGAGAGCTGTATGGTGCAAGATTCTCAGAAATGAACAAGTATCCACTCCTTTTGGACAACTCCTGCAGACTGTAATAGAAATTGACAAAATTTCATTAAAACCAAACATGAGATCCATCTTTGGAGCTGGGGTCTCCCAGTTCAAGTTAGGGAGTCTAATACAGACTCTCTAGCTTGAATTATTAAATCCTGTTTTAAGTTTAATTAGGAGTCTAGTGAAGACTCCCTCATTCAAATTAACAACTTCGATTTAAAGTCAAATTACTTAGCTCACATTAATTAATTCAAAATTATTTTTGCAGTGGAGCCATAGCCACAAGGATTGCTTCCTCTTCATATTTTATGAGGCATATATTGGTCCAAAAGTGGGAAAGAGAGGATGAGCTGAGCTGTCTGTGCTGAGACCGTGTAGTCTGAGATGGACCTTTGGGAGGTGCAGTTTCTGTCAGGCATGCAGGTGCAGCACATAATGATCTATTACCCCCCCCCCCCGAAAAATATAGATAAAAAGTAAATGTTTTTGTTTGTTTGTTTGTTTGTTTGTTTGTTTGTTTTTAATTTAGGAGAATTCAGCAATTAGTTTCAGCTGCTTAAAAAACTGAAACCCAAAAAAGGTTGGAAACTTGAAAAACAAACCACTTTGTCATTTTGTTTCAAATGAACATTTTTTAAATGAAGTATTGATACAAAATGATATATTTTTTTAAAACTAAAGTTGATTAAAATTGACATTTTCAGATTAAAATGTCACTTTCAAATAGTGTAGAATATTAAGGTAGACTGTGGAGATTAATAGAGGTCTATATAAGATAACAGCAAGGAGTTGTGTGGGACTTTAAGACTAACAGATGTAACACCCCATGTAGTCAGATTGAGTCTGCCTTGCAGGCAGCTCTGACCAGAGAAAGGGTGTGCACAGGAACACAGCAAGGAGAGCCCCTTTGCCCCAAGGGCACCTGTTCAAAATCCCCAGAGTGACCACACACACACTGGGATAGCACGGGGATTATGGGAATGGGGAAGGTTTATTTACAGAGGTGCAAAGGGGAAACCAACAGGGGAGATGGGGCAGCAGTAACACAGAGTAACAGCTAACACAGGGCCCTGCAAGGCCCAACAATGCAGCAGGCTGGAGGCAGACGTGAGCTCTGCTTCTGCACCATGAGTTCAGGAGTCCCAGCACAGTTCCAGTACAGAGTTCAGTCCAGCAACTCCTAGTCTTTGGCGCCAGCACTTTCTCAACAAAAGAAAATCCTCTGATGCCTCTTCTGTCGCTCTCTGCGAACCCAGAGCGGCCCCCTCCCCACTTAACTAACTACAACCTCTCCCAAGTCCCGGGTGCTGTACTCACAGCCCGACAGCTCCAGATGGCCAGTTGCTGGATGCTGCTCTGTCCTTGGGTGACTCTCCCCAGCACAGTGTCATTCTGTGGGTGCTGGCCTGGCATCCCAGGTCAGCCGCTCTGTCTTCCCTGGCTTCAGGCAGGGCCTCTCTCTCTCTGCCTCCTTCCCAGGCCTCCGGCTGCAGCCCCAGCCCCCTCCTCAGCTCCACAACCTCTCCCACAGGGCAAAAATCTAAAGGGACCATGCTCCTTAAAACCCCAGGGAGGTTACACAGATTTATTTTTTGCATGAGCTTTCGTGGGAGAAGATCCCACTTCCTCAGATGCTTCGAAGACAGGTGAACTTACAGAAAGGAATGAAACTAAATGCAAAGGGGTGTAAAACATGGGATCAGGACCTATGTATAAATCTGTTAGTCTTAAAGTGCCACACAACTCCTTGTTGTTTTTTTTTTGTTTGTTTGTTTTTTACTGGACTAGACTAACACGGTTATCCCTTTTGAAATTTATAAGATAACAGTCACTAAAATCTGGACTGTCTGTTTAAAATTGGGAAATCTGCTCTGTCTATTCTGAATTAACATTCAAAAACATATACAATTTTCTCAGGCTATTTTTTAAAAATGTCAGCAAGAAATTAAATAAATTTATTTTGGTTTGAAACAACCAGATTTTCTTTTGAATTTTTTGGTTTGGTACAACACAGAAAAATCTAATTGCTAGTCAGCTCTATTTACACCATACCTTTGAATGACACAAAGGTTTTCCCAAGGCAGCCTGGCCAATTGAGCCATGGATCCAATTTCTTCTTGCCCATTTGAGAATAAATGATGCCTTAAGAGGTATTAAGAGGAACAGTCCTTGAGCTACATATATCCCAGTGAGTATTCCCTCTAAGCTGCCCAGCTGGGTGACCCTAAAGTTCTTTTCAACCCTCTCTACCCCCCACACACATTTGTTGGGTTCCCGTGCAGCCTCCAGAACTCTCACCACCACGCGTCTCCCTCCAGTCCTCACTCTCCTCACAACTTCCAGGCAGGGACTGCTGTGCATGCACAGGCTGAGGAGATGTGGCAGAATTTCACATCTGCCTGCTCCCCCTCCACTTGTACAGTTGGTATGTACAGTCCCCTTTGACTTCATTAAATTGGTGCAAGAAGCTCACTTTAGAAAGAGAGCAAGGGATTAAACATGCATAAACTCTAGTCCCTCCAGCTAGAGCCCTGTGGGGACACAAAAATGTGGATCCGCATCTGATCACATCTACTCAGTAAGAATATCTAACCAGTCCATGATTCACATGCCATGTTTTATCTATATCCATAACTGCATCCACAACTGAGATGGGGCTCACAGTCACCATTTGAGCCTTTGACTGGCTTATTCCCCACATAGGTCCCACCCACTTTTCCCTTTTCTTGTTTGTGGTTTGCACGCTGTGGTGTCAATCAGATTTCCTTGGCTTTGAATGAAATCTCTGACAGACAGCTTGGCATGAGAACTGCAAACAAAAATAGGAAGAAATGGGCATGGATGTCATGGGGAAGGAGCCAATCAAAGGCCAGAATGCTGACTGATTGGCAGTGAGCGATGACTCTCCAAACCCCAGCTTGCTGTAACTGAGACTCTGATTGGCTGGCTGACCATGAGCTGAGCTGAGCTAAGATTGGGTGGAGTGCTTCCTTGTTCCCCTGTGTTCTGCTGACAGAGATAATATCAGCATCTGCAGTGATGGATCACACACTGGGCAGATACAAATAGAATCCGCATCCATGGGTCATTTCACAGCAATGGGTCTGTGGATATCTGCAGTCATATCCATGGATGACAAGACCCATGGATCTTCAGGGCTCTACAAATGGGAAGTGCTGAGTACTGGGATTCTGCTCCCTCCTTAGGCTGTGGCACCTGACCCCAGAAAGCTGCATTTCAGTGCAAAGGACTCCTGTCCTGGGGATGAAACTACTGCAGGGGAGAGGCATGGAAGAGCCCCTGAGAACAGGGATGACTATCATCTCCTCCACCCTAAGCACATGTGACCCACTTCCTGACCCCCACAGACAATTCTTCTGACCCACACTTGTTCCCAATACACACAACTGTCCTCCCAGAGGTGGGAATAAAACCCAAGAGTCCTGACTTTCAGCCCCTCTGCTCTAACCACTAGACCCCATTCCTCTCCTAGTGCTGAGGAGAGAATCTAGGAGTTCTGACTCCTAACCCTGTCCAATATGTAATCAGTGAGGGGAGCACAAGCCTTTAAAGGCCATGGGGTTTGCACTTGTGCAGTACGAATGCATAGCAGGGCCCCAGTCTTGATCTGGGCAGCACCTGGTACAGCAGGACTTTGATTTACATCCACATCTGCACAAAGCCTGGCACAGAGGCAGTTTGGGGTGAAGTCTTGGTCTTGGCTAGGACAATTTGGTGCTGCAGTAACATACAAAATATCAATTTCCATGTGGAAACTGAACATGCCAGTGCCCACAGATGGATCATTTCACAGAAGAGACCTTCTGGGCTTCATATGTTCATGCACGCCAAGCACCTGAAGCTGAGGATCCCAACTCCACAGCAAGTGATTTGCGGATGCAGAGACATCCCATCACCCCAGGTTCCATGGAAACTACACCCTGCACCCCAGATGACCTATATCTTGTGCCCATGGTTGCCACCTCTCTGAGTTTGACCCTGAGATTACAGGTTTTAATTACTTATTTCAAGGCTACAGGTTTAATATTCAAATTTCTGAGCAATTGATGGGCAACTAATTGAAGGGGTGCTCCAAAGAGGAGGGAGCTCGGCTGTTCTCAGTTGTAACAGAGAACAGAAGAAGAAGCAATGATGTCAAGTTGCAGCTGGGGTGGTTGAGGTTGGATATTAGGAAAAACTTTCCCACTAGAAGGGAGATGGACCATTGAAATGGGTTACCTAGGGAAGTGGTGGATTCTCCATCTTTGGAAACATTTAAGGCCCAGTTGGAATGATTTAATGGTCCTGCTTTTAGCAGGGGGTTGGACTAGATGTCCTCATCAGGTCCCTTCCAACCCTATGATTCTATGATACTAACCCTGCTGTGCCCCATACACCCTTAGCCCCATACATCCCACACTCTGTCCGCTATATCATATATGAATTTATGATCTCAGTCAGTGCATGCTATAGCTGTAAATGAGCAAAAGATTACTGTAGAATTGTTTGTAAACATGTAATCACACTGCTAGCCCATCAGCTGAGATTGCTACTGAGAATCATCCTCTGGCAGTGGCAGAGGGTCTTTGCCCATCCCACTAATCCAACTTGTATCTATTGCTCAGGTCATTAATTGCTCCACTCACTGGAGAAAAAAAGTTAGAGAGAATATTGATCACAGTGACAATCTCTGAGCTGGGAGTGACCTTTTATCTCATCATTTGGCACATATTTTGAGTTACACTTGGGCCCTTAATCTCTCTGTTACTTATCATCTCTGTTGTACACTTGATAGTATAGTTATTGTGAGTGTTATGTTGCTTAATTCATTAATCATTTACGGAAGGTGCTATAGGCAACATTAGCAATTCACACAGGTATAAGTGCAAAGTACAAATGCTCAAGGCATCCTATTATGCAGTAGATGTTGCTGCTAAGTGTCATTGGTCATAATTCAGATCCTTGTGAGACTTTTCAGCTGAGTGGAGGTTGCTCTGATTTTACTGAGCAGAAAAAAGAAATAATAATAAGAAAAAAACACAACAAACACCCCACAAGAAGAAACCTACTGGCTCTCAAAACACTTGTATGTGTCCTTGAAAGGAACATTTTAAATGTAAGCTGTCATTCACAGGAGCCAACACAAGTAGCTGGGCTTCATTTCCCCAAAATCAAAGGAAGCTGGTTTCATCCTGAATATTCCCCACAAGCCATCTGAGGGAGGATTTCATGGAAGAAACTTTAGCTCATGACCCCAAATACCATCTTGTGTGTCTTCTTGAAAACCCAACAAGTCAACCTACAGTGGACATTGTATGTGCAAAGCTCAGTTCAAGAAGGAGACACAGTGGCAAGAATTCAAAGAGAAACAAAAAATGTGTTAACAATCTAGAGGAGATCTACAGTGTAATAACCCTTGGGGAGGAAGGGTTTAACACTCTGGTCAGTGAGTCCCAGGACAGCCAATAGGAAGGAAGTGCAGGTTGTTTAATTGGAACAGCAGCCTGGCCTGTACCTGTTTGGATTCAGCAGAGCTCCTGGAAGGATCAGGAGGAGGCCAGAGGGGCCTGAGGAAGAATCCAGCAACATCCTTACCAAAGATAAGTTAAATTTGTTACTGACCAGGCATGGGTAGAACAAGGACTGTTTACTTAGACACAGTCAGGGTATTTTCTTTGTTTTTGGCTTGTTTTTTGGATTTCTCTGTGCTGAGCACATGTAAACCCCCCCCCCCACTACCCTGTAACTACCTAAGTTAATTCCCAGAGAAGCAACTCTCTGTGTTTATTATCTGTTCTTTTTGATTAAAGATTTTACCTTTTAAGTAAGTTCTGGTTCTGTGTCCTGGAAGGGCAAGAGGTTTGTGTGCATGTGCCTCAGACTGCACAGCCAGCTACTAGAGGGAACCCTGTTCCAGGTCCAGCTCATATGCAGCTGGGATCCAGTCAGCTTCCTGAGAGAGGAATAAAAGTGATTGCAAGTACCTCACAGGGAGGAATTCCCAAGTGTGCCTTCCTGGGTCTCAAGAGGTGGTTTTTTTGCATTTGGGTGGTGGCAGTGAAAGCACTCCAAGGGCAGGAATTGGAGGCCTTGGAGACTTTTAAGGGCATGCTTTAAGGCCAGTGGCTTTTAAGTCCTGTTGCAGGCCCCCACCTTCTGCACTCAGAGTGCCAGAGTGGGGAAAAAGCCTTGATGTACAGTATGAGAAAAGATTAATGGAACCAAATATGTTCATCTTGGCCAAATGGAAAATAAGACAGGAGTAATGTTGGCCAGAAAAAAGAATGGCATTTTATGAAAAATGTGGTTTCATTTTACCGTGAAACAGAACTGAGACCTTTTGAATATTTTTTGTGCAAAACAGAGACCCTGTAATAACCAAGGAATCAGGGCATTCATATGGATTCTGAAATGCTGTTGTTTAGTTCCCAGCTCTGATGAGGAAGAATAAGAACTTGAAGCTGCATATCCCATATCCAGTGGGTGCCGGCTAATAACCAGGCTCCATGTGTCCTGTGGAAACTGGTCCATTTTACATGATTAATTACATACTCACTGTACAAGGAAGAAACTGATTCCCCCATCTTCAAAGTGTCTGACAAAGTGGGATTATCTCCCACAAAAGCTCATGCAATAAATAAATTTGTTAGTCTGTAAGTGCCACTAGACTCCTTGTTTCTTTTGCTGAATAGACTAACATAGCTGCCCCTTTGGAACTTGGCACCTGATTCAGTAGCTCAAAACACTCATCTTGGATGTGGGAAACAGAGCTGCAAGTCTTTACTACAAATCAAGCATCAGTCTGGGCTTGAGTCTTCCATATCCAAGCTGAGTGCTCTGATCACCATATCACTGGAAATTCTGGGGCTAAGATCATAGATCTGAGGACAAAATCCATCATGAACTGCATTAAACTTTCCAGCAAAGATTCTGTCAAAGCTGATATGTTCCTGTGAAAAGTTATGGTGTCATCAAACTGAAATTTTCATTAAAAAATTCCTGAGATTCTCTAGCTGTGACATGAAAACTACACATAAGTATTAATGTGTATGAACCATAAAGAGTGAAAGGAATTCTTAGTAAGGTTCTGGTAGCTATATTAGGAAATAATTAAATGAAAGTACAAACAGGAAAATGTAGGCCAAATTTGGGACAGAATTTCAAACAATGAAATTTATTGGACTGCGGATTCATCTCTCAATAGAAATGCATTGTTGTTTTTTTTGTTTGTTTGTTTGTTTTGTTTTGTTTTTTTTGTTTTTAAGAACTTCCAAGCCAGGAAGGTGTTCTGTGTCAACTGCTATCTAACTTTTACACCCTTTGGGTTTGTCTACACTTAGACTGTTACTTCGAATTGACTGAATTTGAACTAATCAAGGTGAACTAATTATGATTAGTTTGAATTCAGTCAATTCGAACTAACATGGCCAGAGTAGGAAAACCAATTCAAACTAGGATGTTCATAGACAGGACTTGCTAGTTCAAATTGGAAGAGGGGCATCATGGGTGGTATGGCAACATGGCCCCCTGGCAGAGCCATGTTGCCACCCAATCCCCTGTCAGGCTCCAGCCCCTGTAGCCCAGCATAGGGGAAAACATTCCCTGCACAGCTCTATGTGCCCTGCCATGAGAGCTGGGCAGAGGATGCCTTCCTGCAGCTTCTGCTCAGAAGGCAGAAGCCTAGCAGGGGATGTTTTCCCCTGGGAGTGCTCCTTGGGGCCAGGGCACCCTCCCCACCACACACACAGGCCAGTGGGGGTGAGGGAGAAAGGATTCCTCCAGCCCTGCGCTGTCAGTGCTTGGCTGGGGGAATCATTTTGCCCCCACTCCGCTGTGTGGGCTGGGTGGCAGGGAGCAAAGGCAGCCCTGTGCAGGGCTGTCAAACCCCACTGGTGCCAAGGAGCAAAGGCAGCCCCGTGTGGGGCTGTCAGACCTCGCTGATGGTAGGGAACAAAGGGAGCCTACACTGGACTGCCTTTGCTCCTCACCGCCAGTGGGGTTTGACAGCCCCATGTGAGGCTGCTTTTGCTCCCCGCCGCCAGCAGCATTTGACAGCCCTGCACGGGGCTGCTTTTGCTCCCTGCACGGGGCTGCTTTTGCTCCCTGCCACCAATGGGGTTTGATAGCCCCATGCAGGGCTGCCTTTGCTCCCTGCCACCAGCAGGGTCCCCTGTGCGGGACTTCTTTTGACACTTCAGCAGGGCTGCCTTTGCCCTACGCTGGTCTTCCTTCCAGGGTGTCATGCACCCTGGGAGGATGGTCAACCATATGAATTCAAACTAACTTTCATTCGAATTCCTATGTCTACATAGCATCAGTTCAAACTTTAGGATTCAAATTGATGATCCCTTCAAAGTTACAGGAGATTTTTTATCTTTGAAGTGACCTCTCCTAGATTCTACCTAAGGGGATCCTTAGGTTGGATTGGCCAGAGTGCTGTGTAAATAGGTCAATTTTTAAATTCCACCTAATGTTTATTAGGATGACCCCAACAGTCCCCCCCCCCATCCTCAGTCTCCCCAAATCCCTCTTCCCTTGTTATCAAAAAAGAGAATAGGAAAAAAAAATACACCAATGCTCCTCCCAAAGCCAGTGGGCCTTCTTCCTCCCAGTCTATCAATAACTTGTTACAGTGTATACTAAGGACCCCTGAAAATTCCATCCCTTCAATATCTGTCCCCTGGGACTCACTCATTCAGAAACTATAAATCAGTTTAAACAAGGTAAACAGATCATTAATGAAATAACTGACACAGACCAAATTCCCTACAGCCCTCAGGTTCATGGATCCCAAACAATACAGTGTACAACAATAGCTTGGGATGTTAGTAATGTGTGACTAATTATTAATCAAACTTCTCAACCCACAATTACAGATAAAGCAGTAAGTAGTGATGAAAATGGTTCAGAAGGAAAGGCAGGAACCACAGCAGGAGATATAAGAGGGAATCACAGCAGGTTATGTGGTAGGAGGGAGCAGAAACCACAGGAAGAAGAAACACGCAACAGCTGTGTGACACTGTCTCGGTCTAGGGGACTGTTTATTATTATCTTTCATATTAATATTTCATATTTGCAATAATCCATATTGTGATATGTCAGGTTTGGTACCAATGGAAAGGTTGTAATCTGCTAGGAATTATTATAATGATTTATATGCAAGTGTCATATCTGTATTAAAAGTTAGGAATATGTTTGCTCTTTGTGTTCCAAGTTATTTGATTCTAGGGTACTCCCAGAGTGGATGGCTACAAAACCATTGTTTCCTTAATGGCCCATTAAGGAAGCTCCCAGATACAGTGAGCTCATGGAGAAACCTGCTGAGCCTCTGGGACTTGCCTACGTGGCTCAACTCCATTTTGAGCTGCAAAAAAAACTCCACACAGATTGGGAGGGCCAGAGGTGATAAAAGACAGTGGCCCCATCTCCATTCTATCATCAGTCTCTCTGCAACCAACTCCCTGCACTGGAACTATTCTTTTTGGACTGAACAAATAACTGTGACCCACCCAGGTGCTGAGTGCATACCAGAGGAATTGGACTGATCTACAAACTCCAAATTCTTCAAGGACTTGTTTTCTGTTGGTTCTAAATCATTTGTATTTATGTGTTTCACTTTGACCCTTTAACATCTCTCATATTTTGTTTGTTTTCTTTTTATATTAAACCTTTAGTTGTCATTACTAAAGGATTGGCTGACAGCATGGTATTTTGGGTACAATCCAATCCTATATTGTTCTGGGTGATGTGGCTGGCCCTTTGGGGTCACAAGAACCTATTTCTTTAATAGACCCAGTGACTAGGTGAGGACCAGAGGAGCTGATGTGCAATCAAGGGGGCTGTTTCTATTTTGTTATGTTTAGTGATGACCAGAGTGGGGAATCAGAATTATGTTTTGTTACTGATTGGGAGACTGGTATAAGTAGCATCTGTCAGTCATTTGGGGGTTTGGCCCTGGTTTTGCAGCTTTCCCTGATTTGGCCCTGGTTTTGCAGCTTGCCCTGCACATTCAGGAGGTTATCCCAGGAAACTTGGGTCACAAACAGGATGTAGGAACACACTAAGTTACAGTCTCTTCATCTTTTTTTTCTTGTTAGCCTTGGTCCGACCTGACAAGAGAGAACATGGGTTACCACCTGGAGGAACTGTCCTTACAGCTGTCAAGAGCTTCATATACCCAAAGGTGGTCCAGAAGGATGACTCTGATTTTTGTGTAAATGCCCTCAGCACTGAAGTAGGACACATCACTACGATCCTGGTGCAAATGGCAGTAAACTGCACCTTCATTCATAATCAAGGTTCCCATCTTATTTTTACAAATTTTCCCACATGTCATATTCCTACCCTGCATAGAGTCTTTTAACACTAATACAGAAGGAAAAAAAAAATCCACAACACTTTGAGTTCATAACTATGGAGTCTTACTCCATTACCCTCTGGTACATCATCCCTGAAGGTGTGAAACCAGCCCCTCAGACACAAGCTTACTGTGGCTTACACAGTCCATTCATTTTGCCGCATGAGATATGTTTATTTAATAGATTAACCATGGGTTTAAAATCAAATAGTAAGGGAAAACAAACATAGACAAGTTACAGAGAAAATACACTTGGGCTGTGTTCACACACAGGCATTATTTTGATACAAGTTGTCAAAACAGCTGTATTGAAATAATGCCTTATTTCAAAATAACTAAATTCGAATTAACAGTTTGTTAATTCAAATTAAGGAAAAAAGCTCAAAGCGAAATAGCAGTTTCAGGCAACAGTTATTTCGAAACAAGTCACTGTTGTTTCAAAACAACATGTTCGGATGGCGTTGTTTCAAAACAATCATTTTGAAACAACATTGTTTTGTCCCCACATGGGGTTTAAGTTGTTTTGAAACAATGCCGTTGTTTCAAAACAACGGGTGCCGTTGTTTCGAACAACCGTGCATTGTGTGAACAGGGTATTTCTTATTTCGAAACAACCTCTGTTGTTTCAAAATAAGAGTGCTGTGTGAACACAGCCTTGGAGACACAACCTCAGGTTTTAAACTTTTATATTAGATCAATTTTTCCCCTGATACTGTTATCTATTCCCTCTACACAGTTTCCCTGCAGAACCCCTTTCTTTAAGAGGTATACATCATTCATGGACAGCTTTCTACCTCAGGGTTGCCCCTCCAAGTACAGGATAAAAACCTCAGTCCAAAGCATGTTTAAAAAAACAGACAAACAAACAAAAAACACACCCATTTTCCCCCTCTCAGTGCATGGTGGCCCATGGTTAAAGTGGGTAAACTCTCCACTGACTTGAGAGCTCAGATGTTCTTTTCAGTTCTGAGCTGTCTCCAAATCTTTCTACTCATTGCAATGACCAATCATTGTGTTTTCTTGGATGGATGATGGAGAGTGACTTGAAGCTGGTTTCCAATAAACACATGGCTTCCAAGGTGCCCTTCTCCACTTGACTGTTCACTGCCCAGTTATCAGATGCAGTGGGAGCAGCAGTGCAGTTCTCCATAAATATAAATAGCTAAATTCTGACATATCCTGTAGAGTATCTTACAACGATTACTGACTTTACAACATGACAAGCATTCTTAAAAGATATAATTTGATATATTTTATAGTACAAGAATTCTGTATGTCCTCAGGGATTTAACTGCTTATTTGGGAATTTAGAATCTCCGGGCACTCCACTGTGGTGTTTTCTCCCTGAGACTCAAACTGAAGTGACCTCTATCATTGATACAGTGAAACAATTACACAAAGTCAGTAAACGCACAGGACAAATAAAGAGAAGGCCTCTTTCCTTGGAAGTCAGTGGCAGATTTTGGCTTTCTGTGAATCAGTCAAGTACCTAATTATAGATTTAGGATCCTCACTTTAAGTTCCTATATATTAAATATCAGTTTAAACTAATGGGTCTGTTTTGAAACCCAGACCTCCATTTGCAAACATGCAGCTCTGCACAGGTATCCACCAACGTGCAGGGACCTCCTTCAGCACTGCTATTTGAATACACAGGGGTTAGAGGATATCAACTGTGTTTGCATATGTTACTGCTGAGAAAATGCTCAAGCAGGTGTTTCTGGACATAAAAGTTGTTCAGGAGAGAGTATGACCCCATTACAACTGAAGGACATCTTTTTTTCATTGTTCATTTCAATTCCATGAATTCTGAATAAAAGAACCATTGATTGGTTTTTCCACATCTCAGTCCTGACAAATCTGTCTGTGTTTATGAGGATGCAAAGCAGGACAGGATTCTGTAACAAGCTATCAATTAAAACACATGTCTTTGCATCCCATGCCTCAAAGCTGATGACGATAAACAAATCATCATTTCACTAGACAGAAAACATTGAAATGTGTTCCAGCTGAGAGCAAATTAGGGTGAATCATAGAGTGTGCCATTTAGCTATTACCAAGAAATATAACTCCCAGTAAGTCTCTTGATCCTTTCGGTACCTCAGTTGCTCCCTCAGTGGCAATGTTTCTTTCCCATAATTACAGTCTCTGGCAACATGACAGAGACATTTTCATGTGCATTCTCCATAAATGGAGACTGGAATATCCCCAGGTCTTTTTGTATACTACATTGAGATAGATACCTGAATACCTCTGTACTGCAGAGCAACTTTTCTCCTTCAAACGAAGCAATGAGTCCTGTGGCACTTAATGATTGACAACACATGAGTACATGGGAGAAAATCCCTCTTCTTCAGAATGGGGATTTTCACCTATGAAAGCTCATGTGATAAATAAATTTGCTAGTTTTTAAGTGCCACAGGACTCATTGCTTCTTTTGCTGAACTAGACTAACATGACTGCCCCTTTGGATCTTCTCCTCCAAGTACCCAAAATCACTTTTTAAAGGAGTGAATCAGAAACTACCAGTACAGTAACTGTACAGGCACATGAACAAATTCTGATCTCACCAATAATGTTCAGAAAACTTGAGCCTGTTTCTTTGGAAGATTGAGAGCTGGCCTACATCCTGCAGCTTTTTCTCCAACACTTTTCAAAGAGTTTCCTGGGAATCCTTCCCTTTCCTGGGTTCCCACTAGATTTGGGCACAAGAGAACATGGGTCCCTGTAGTAATACTCTCTATTGTCAGAACAGAATGTGAGCCCCAAGCCTTGGTATTTTTCTTCACCCCACAGACTTTAACTATAAAACTGAGAGTACCACAACCTGTTGTACAAGATAATTTTGCAGTGGGAGTGAGTGGCTTGACCTTTAGAAAAGATTAGGACAGTAAGGATGTGTCTCTGACTCACCTGAAGTAGCAAATTAGTAAAAGTTACACACAAGTGGCAAATCAATCAAATCTCCTCACAAGTAGATCTCCGGGAAGAGTTAAAGAATTCCAGTCAAATGACTTTCAGAGTCATACTCTTTGGCAGCCATTGTTACAGATGATTGTGTGCAGATTATTTTATGAGTAGTCCATCAAGTCATTGGGGAAAGAAAGGATGAAACTCAGGCTTTTTAATCCTTATCCTGTGACATTTCCAAAATACATATAGTTCACATGCCCACATTCAAATACCAATTGACTAGTTTCCTGAGCTTCAGTACAAAAGCTGCTTCTGCAAGATTACAAGTGATAACATCAAACTAAATAAAGAAGGAATTCCATGAGAGCCAGGGAATGGGCCTGATCCAATTCTCATTAGAATCAGTGCATAGACTCCCACTTATTACAAATGACATTAGATCAGAACTGAATAAGAAACACCTAATGTAGCAAGAGTGGTGGAGAGTTCCCTTTCTTTGCAGCTGTAAGTAATCTGCATTTTATTACTACATCTTTGAGAGGATTCACTGAGGTACTGTAGTGTCTCTTCAGAGATGAACACAGGACTGTGATAGCAGTCAGCAGCTGGGATTCCTACAGCCTCTCATTCTTTGCTGAGAGACAGAACCAGCCAGGGGACATACACAATCTTTTGTTTATGATCTGTGGTGTGACTGAAGCATTACAGAACTCAGTAATAACAACATTATAGAAAAATGTAATTCAATAACTAATAGATTGTAATGCACAGTGATATATGATTTGTCCGAGCAGAGATGCTACCTCAGAGGACTGATGCAAGTGCTCTCAGAAGTAGCAAATTTCTTAAACACTCAACCTGCATCTTCCAGTCACTGCATGCAGACCAGTATCTAGAGCCAGTATTTGAGTATCTCTTATAGGGCCTATGATAGTAACATGGCATCCTGGGCTATCACTCAGCAAGTTAACCTGTGCAAACTGTTGTGTTGCTCTCTGAGTGCCAGCCTTGACTTCCCACCAACTCACAGAGAGAAACAACTGAGTTTTCGGAGATTAGGAGAACAGCTGATATATTTTCTACATCTCGTAGGAGAGCTATGAATTTGCTGGAGCTAGCACTTCTAGAAACAGCCAAACAGGAATGTGGGATATTCCTCCTTAAAAATGGAAGAGAACCCCTGGATATTTCCAGTAAAAGAACCTTAAAAAAAAACAAAAAAAAAAAACAGCTCTGCTTTCAAAACATCTCTACATGATTCCAGATACAGAGTCAGACTCTGCAATCATTCACATGTATGTAAATTCAAAATATTTCCTTTGACTTCAGTAAAATTACTGTTAATTTACACCAGAAAATGCTGTCACTCTATGCTTTTTTACAGGGGCCTGCTTCTCAAGTGACACTTGGCACTGTGCTCATGCCAGTTTCAGCTCAGAATTGCACAAGATCAAAATAAATCAGTCTCTTATGTGTAGACAGCCCCACAACAGTAAAGATGACATCCCAGGTGCTGTTAGCTAAGATGTTGGCTAAGGTGAGAAAGAAAGCAACAGAACAGAAAAAGTAAAGAATGAAGAAGGATAAGATAGATTTCATGAAACACATATGTGACTCCATGCTGGGGGTCTGTGAAGTCAATTACACTTTTATATTTTCCTAGTTTGTCTCTACAGAAAGATAATTAATGGGGCAATGAAAGAAAATAAAGAAATAAAAAGCACCAAGGTGGGCATAATTCAATGCAATGCTGCAGGAAAATCTGAAGGGAGATTAATTAGTGTCCTTCGCGACTGATCTACAATTTTCGCCATGTAGTTGCTGCAGTACATATTGTAGGTGTCCCAGAAGAAAGAAACATTGTTACTAAGAAGAAGATTGATCCTACCATCAGCTTTGGCACCAAACTGGAAATTTTTCTTTTAGCCAGAGGAAAGGATGAGTGAAGTTGACAATCTTGGCACAATAATAGACAAGCATCCAGGGAACAAAGCTGTTGTTTGAATTGGTAAGGGACATGATTAGAGTCTTGTAAGTTTTGTACATCTTATTCTCATTTTAAAAGGCTGGATAAAACACTGCAATCTCTCACCATCAGGACCCAGGACTGCAGGCTGAGTCTAGATAAACTCAGGAAGATCAGCCTCATCTCACAGGTGGCCAGTCTCCTGGTCATGATCCAGCTGGTGAGACTGACAGCAGTAGTGACTCCATTTCCCTCAATTCCTATGATAAATTCAGTTGCTGAAATGATAAGATAGAGGACATGGGAGGTGACTCTTTTGCTCTCAGGGAAGCACAGTCTTTGCATGCCATCTTTGGAGCTCCTAAAAGCTCTGGAGATGTAGGAAATACATCTGCCAACAGACACTAGCGTCAGTTAGCTGCTGTCCTCATATTACCGCCCATTTATCTCAGAGAATGAACTCTGGCAATAGATCAGTTTTCATATACTTTCTTTACTTTTTTACATTTATTGATATAATTTGATTTCCAGGAACTGTTAAAGGCCCCTTCCCCAATCAAAGTGGAGGGGTCATTAGGCCCTGGAATCAGCTGGAGATGGGGAACAGCAACTAAAAACAAAAAAACAAAAACAAAACAAAAACAAAAAAAAACAGGAAAAGGAGTGTGGATCAAAGAGTTAAATGGAGGGAATGAGAAGAGGACACAGAACTGAGAACCCCAAATTGAGCCTACTGCTCTCCGAAGCTGTCCAGGGAGTCAGCAGATGCTTCCCAGAGGAATGCTGCCCAGATTCATGAACAGACAAACAAATGGAAATAGGCTGCACAGTCACAGAGCACCCCCTCACCCAGTCTCCTCCCTCTGGTCTTGTAGATGGCCACTTTGGTCAGGGCCAAGAGGAGGTTGCTTAGGGTGTCTCACAACTTAGCAGGACCATGAATGGAGTGTGCATATAGGAACAGATGTGGGGTATAAAGTGTAGCCAGAACATCAGCATGAGCTTCTGGAGGAGCCAGGAGAGGGGATGTGGCCTAGTGTACTCAAGGTAAATGTGCACCAGCATCTCTCTCACACTATAGAAAGGAAAGGTGTAAGGGTGAGGGGGGAGCTGTGCCAAGTACAAGTTTGTGTTCACAGCTCTGTGGAGGAGTTCCCAAGTCATGGCAACCACAGGGTGGACTGCAGAGTTAGACAGGCTCACTGTGGGTCCTTGTCCACCACAGGTGGCATAAGGTCCCATCATTTGGTGTCTGCTCAGGATATAAGGAGAGGAATTACAGGGTCTGGAGCTTGAGTGTCTACGAGTGGATCCTGGATGTGGTTCGGATGTGCATAAGCCTCAGATCTGGCAGCCGCTCTGGATATGTGAAGGCTGAGTTTGTGGGTGTGCATAGGTCAGGAGCCCAATGACAAGGTCCAGAGGACTCACAGAGGATGTCTATGCTATGAGCTTTAGTTGATTTAAGAAGGCTTAAGTTAACTTAAATAACTCCATGGTCACATTTGGAGTTAATTAAGTCAACTAAAGAGCTTCCTTAAATTGACTTAATAACTTCTGCCCTTAAAGTTGATTTTAAGTGTTAAGTTGACTTTATTAAGTCCACCTAACACAATGTGTCCCTTAAAGTTGACTTAATAAAGTCATCTTAGAGCAGTGGGGCCATTTAAGTTGACTTTGTTAAGTTGATTTTAAATGGGTCCCCTGGCTTCAGTTGATTTATAAAGATGACAATGCAATGTTGCCTCACTAAGTTGACTTAGCAAGGTAAACTTGAAGTTGACTTTAAGTAGACTTTATTAATTCAATTTATTTAATAAAGACAACTTACCTTTTGTAGTGTAGACATAGCCAAAGAATGGAGAGCCCGATATGTTGACTCAACATTTGTGTATCCACCAAGCGCCACCAGTCATAGTCGAGGAGGTCTCCAATATCGTTGACGCACTCCAGGACAAATTTCTGTCACACCAAGGTGGCCTCCACCCCCTGCTCACAGAGTTGGAGGTTGTGTAGAAGGTGTTCTGTGAAGAGGTCCACCCCATCAATGGCCATAACAGACATGGAGTTTGAGACCAGCAGCCCAGAGAGGTGTCACAGAAGACCTCTCAAATGAAGATAAAGAGCTACCAGTCATACCAGAGTCCTTGGAGGCAGCAGAAGTGTGCACCAAGTAGCTCCATGCCAGATGACATACACTATAAAAAAATCTCTGAAGGGTCTGGAAGCAGAAAGTGTGACCCTCACTGTGGATACAAACACCCTGCCCTCCAAATCTTGCCATTTCTTTACCAGTGAAGGCTGAGTGGTGGGATGGTAAACAGACAGACGGAGCAGCACATCTGCACTACACTGGATGACATGAAGCACAGGTTGGAGGGAGCTTGCTAGCAGCCCTTCCCCAATCATCCAGCCAGAGCTTTTGGCCCAGTATGACCTGGGTAAAGGAGACTGCCAAGTAGATTATCAGGCAGCTCTCCACATGCACTAGGTTGCCCAGGTGCTGGACCACAAGGAGGGTGTTGTTGACATACATTGACAGGACTAGCTTGAGCTCTGGCTCATGGAGCATCAACCTCATCAATCTCTAGCAAAGGAGATGGCCAATGCATACTCCTTCCCTCCAGCTGACTGGTTCAGAGGCATATAGCATCATGAGAAATCCACAAAATAGGGCCCAAATCTGAATGCCTGCAGGCTGCCCAGCAGACATCCATGGTCCAGCTTGTTGAATGACCTTTCCTGCTCCAGGGTGAGCAGGGGGAACAACAGACCATCCCTACACTCAGGGTCCAGGAACTCCTATTTATTGATAATGGCAGGCCTAGCTGCATTCCTGGCCATGCAAATTGTGGAAAGCTTAAATTACTGCTCTTTTCTTCTCAGAGAAGTGGTTTGAAAATCTTGTTTACCAAGTCACAAAGTTTCCTCTATACTCAAATCCCTACTCTCTCTGTGTGTGTGTGTGTGTGTGTGTGTGTGTGTTCTGTTATTCCAGAATGAAACCTTGGACCCCCTCCTTTCTTTCTCTGCTAAGAACTTTCTTTTTTTGGGAGGAGCTGAGGGAAAGACCATATCAACTTGAGAGAGAGTTTAAATTCATTGTAATCACACCTGCTTGTGTTTTGTTTTTTTTCCCTCTCTCTAGCCAAATGAATTGTTTCTGTTGCTAGGCACAAAGCTCTTTTTAAAGCTCTTTTATTTCAGTTCAAATGGTTTTATGACAGTCTTTGGTGTGCCTTAGTATTGCTTTGCTTCTAGTGTTTTTGAAGCCTGTGAATATCACTCTGAACTTGGGGTACAAAAACATGGAAGTCAAAGGAAAACAATGCAAGAACCTCAGGATTCGAATTGATCTGGAATCAAAGAAACTAACTGAGGAAGGGCTGCTGACTGTGCAGAAGCCATGTCCACTAAAGCTAAACCCCAGTGGGACTTTCTCCTAACCCTTGCAGGGATGATGGACACATTCATCATCACTCTCCTTCCCATCACCTTATTCCAACCATAGAATTTACCTATCCCAGAATCCATCTGTGGGCATTCCTACCACTTAAGTCTGGATAAACCATATTGGCAGCATTCAAATGCTCAGGGAACCTCAGAGGATCCCTGACAGTCCTCCCATTTCCTCTCTGGAATCCCTCCAGATAACGGTTCTCTGGGCCTAGCTCCACCTTCAGGACCTCTTGGGCTTCCCCACCCTTCTCAGAGTATCCACCTCTTTATGTTCTTCTGCTGCACTGGTGTAGGCTTACCCATGCCTGGTCATTGGCTGGAAGTCCTTGTACAACCTTTTATAGGACCACTGAGTCCATAGTCTCCTTCACTGACTGGGTGAAGGGTTACACCACTGAGTGGCTCAGTCCCGCAGTCTTCGAACATAAGCCCATGGCCACAGAATCCACATCCACCATGTTGCCCAACGTTTGGCTGTATCATTCCACTGAGAGTCCAACGGAGTCTGAGACGGTGACCCTTCACTTCCTCATAGTCCCAAGGTTATCCCTTTTGACTATCATATAGAAGCCATTTTTCCCATGGGCCAGGTTGCCTTGTCCCAGCTGACCCCATGGCTACCCATTCAAAGGTGCACAGGAACACATCTGGACTGCTGGTGGGGCCCATTTTTCAAAGCCCTAGTCTCAGTGCTCTGGTGCCCTCTTTCTCCTGTGGGACTCACCAGTCTCTGTAGGAGCTGTTGTTGAGCCCTGGCTTGCTCCTTTATATAGTCATGTAGGGCTCTCTGCTGCTCTACCTGTGAAATCAGCAAAGCCTGCCTTTCCATTTGGTGTGATTTCTGGAGGCTTTGAAGGGCTTTTCCCATCGTCTCCTACTGCTTGACCACCCAGTGCAAGGACCCCTACAGCACCAGGCCCTCACCTCACAATCAGGTTGGAAGAGGTCCTGGACAAAACCTCACGGCTAGCAGGATGTCTGCTCACTGCCCCACTCTCCTGTCTCTCTATGTACAAGGAAGGACACAGAGACACTCAAGGTTGCACTCACAAGTGATTTATTTATAGCATGCATTAGAATCTCCCACCACCATGTAGCACCTTGTCTGGGCCAGTTGCCACACAGTTTGACCAGGGTCAGACAGAGAGGCAATGCCTCTGTACTTCTCCTGACTCTTTTTCCCTCTGGCCTTCCTAGCCCTCTAAGCCCTAGTTTATGAGCCTTCTTGGGCCTATAAGACTGCTGCAATTCATGGGCCAGTCAAACCTCTGGGAGCCTGTTCAACCTGCACCTATGCACAGCTGCCTCCTTTCAGGCAATCAAGCTTAGCCCAGCTATGAGCTCTGCTACCGTAAGCTAGCTGTGATATCATGGCAAGGAGCAGATCAGGGCTCCCCCACCCCCCAGCACCCTATCACAATCCACTTTAGCACTGGACTTAAATAGCTCCTCTTCAGCCCTGTTATTTATCCTTCTGATTTTTTGTTAGAGAGCATTTATATCTCCCCACAACTTTCTTTTGGTTAGGTTAAACTAACAAAGCTCTTTGAATTTCCTCTAATAAGGCAGGTTTTCCATTCTATGGATCATTCATGTAGCTCTTCTCTGCACCTGTTCCAGTTTCAATTCATCTTTCTTGAACATGGGGGACCGCATGAGGTCTCACCAGTGCCTTGTACAATGGTATTAACACCTTCTTATCCCTACTGGAAATACCTCACCTGATGCATCCTAGGACTGTGTGAGGTTTTTCTTTCTTTCTTTTTTCTTTTTCTTTTTCTTTTTCTTTTCTTTTTTTTTTTTTTCTTGGCCACATCATTTTGCCTGCTCATAGTCATCCAGTGATCCACAAATACATTCAGGTCCTTTGCCTCCTTTATCACTTCCCAAATGATGCATCCCTGGTTTATAGCAAATATTCTCATTATTACTTGCTAAATGCATGACATAGCACTTTCTTTTATTAAATTTTATTCTATTTCTGTTTCTCCTGTTTAAAAGATTATCCAGATCTTCCTGGATGACATAACATTCTTTTTCTGTATTCGCCACACCTGTTAAATTTGTGTCATCGGGGAAGTTTATTAGCACATTCCCACTTTTTGTAGCAAGGCCAATAATAAAAAATATGAAATAAGATTAGTCCCAAGATCAGTTCCCAAGGAACTCCACAAGTAATCTCCCTCTAGCCGAACACCTTTTTGTATAACCTGTTTAAATCTCCCTTTTAACCAGTTCCTTGTCTGTTTCATATTATTCCCCATCTTTTTTTCAATTTAATTAATAATTCCCTATTAATGGGTTGTATCAAATGCCTTACTGAAATCTAGGTAAATTAGAGCCATTGCATTCCTTTTGCCTAAAAAATCTGTCACCATCTAAACAAAGGAGATCAGCTTTGTCTGGCATGATCTACCTTTTGTTGAGCCATGTTGTATTTTATCCCAGTTACTGTTAACCTCTCTGTCCTTAACTATTTTCTCTTTCATTTTTTTTTCAAGACCATGTATACTGTTGAGGTCAAAATAACAGGTGTGTAGTTGCCCAGATCACCCCCCGCCCCCCATTTCTTAAAAATAAAAACTATATTAGTAGTTCTTCATGCATATGGCATGACCTCTCAGTTTGAAGATACATTAAAAATCCTTGCTAATTTTCGTATGCCAGTTCCTTTAATATTCTTGTATGGAGATTATCCGGGGCACTGCATTTAGTTCCATTTAAATGGTTGGGTTTGGCTTATGTCTCAGATCTAGTAATTTCTGTCTCTATATCCTCATTCCGATTAGCCGCCCTACCTCTATCTTCAAGATCATAATTAGCCTCATTAAAAATGGAAGCCAAGTATTTGTTTAGATATTGGCCATGACTAGATTATCCTTAACCTCAACCCCATCCTCAGTAGTTAGTGATCCCACTACTTCTTTCTTTGTTTTCTTCATATTTATATGGCTTTAGAACCTTTTACTCTTGGTTTAATTCCTTTTGTAAGGTCCACTTTTCATGGCTTTTAGCATTTCTCACTTTATCTCTACATGTTTTGACCACCAAGAGGTAGCTTGCTGTGCTGATTCCTCCCATCTTCCACTCCTTCTGGCTTTCTGCGTTCTCTTAATCATCTGCCTTGAGAAACTTACTCATCCAGCTTGGTCTTGCTTATAAATTTTTTCACCTTCAGGATGCAGGCTAGAGAGTTTCTGCAGCTTTGATTTAAAGTAATTCCAAGCCTCCTCCACATATGAATCCATAAGGCCATGTCTACACTGAGCATTTCAATTTGAATTACTGAATTCGAATTGACCAATTCAAATCTAATTCTAATTCAGTCAATTCAAATTGACATGGCCACACTAGAAAATCCAATTTGAATTGGCATGTCCATGAACAGGACTTGCTATTTCCAATTCAGCAGGGGGCGCTATTGTATAGGGAAAAATCAAGCTGTGGCTAATTCAAACTAACAGTAAATTCGATTTGAGATGGCCACACTATGGCTATGTTCACACACAAGGGGTTACTTTGATACAAGTTGTTTCGATCCAAGTTGTATCGAAATAACAGCTTATTTCAAAATAAGTTAATTCGAATTAACAGTTTAATTTGAATTAAGGAAAAAAGCTCAAAGTGAAATAGCATGTTCAGACAACAGTTATTGCGAAACAAGTCACCGTTGTTTCAAAACAACATGTTCAGACAGCATTGTTTTGAAACAATCATTTTGAAACAACGTTGTTTCATCCCCACATCGGGTTTAAGTTGTTTTGAAACAACGCCGTTATTTCAAAACAATGGTGCGTCGTGTGAACATGGCCTTTCTTATTTTGAAACAGCCTCTGTTGTTTTGAAATAAGACTGCTGTGTAAACACACTCTATGTCAATTCAAATTACTCATTTTGAATGGACCCTGATTTCAATGGAAAAGCAGGTTTGACCAAGTCAAACTGCTTTCCTCAGTTCGAACTGAGGAATGCTTCAGTTTGAATTGAGGAAAGCTGGCAAGTCCATCCATGTATTTGAATTTGAACTGATGAGAATCAATTCAAATTCACATGTAAGTGTAGACATAGCCTAAGGTATTCAGTGCAGTCCACTTCTCTTTTTTAGATAGCATGTTCTCAGTACTTTTTCTTGCATATTATGTGTCACTGTTGAAGATATATTGAGGATAACTGGCTTCCTAACTCTTTATGGAGAAATTTCAGTGAATATATACAATTTAGCTTCATTTGGTTATATTTAGAGAAGTTCCTAAGATGATATTTCCTATTTTCACCTTTGTGTCTATATTGCCTTTATGCATGTATGAGACATGGGTTAACACAACTAGGGTATGTCCACACGAGTCTTTTATTTCAAAACAACACTGGTTGTTTTGAAATAAAAGACGGAATGTCCACACGACATTTTCTTATTTCAAAATGACAGGCTCTGTCATTTCGAAATAAGAACCATCATTTTGAAACAGCTTAAATCCCCTTCATTACAAAACAGCTGTTATTTCAAAATAACCATTTTGAAATAACAGCTGTTTCAAAAGCAGGCTTTACCTTGTTTCAAATTAACATTTTCTGAATTTGAATTAACTTATTTCAAAATAAGGACTTTATTTCAAAATAGATCATTTCAAAATAACTTATTTCAAAATAATGATGTATGTGTGGACATAGCCCTAGTTTTATTTTATTTTTATTTTTTACTTAGGCTTTTCTTTTGTTTTATTCTAAAATAAATTTTATTTTAAATTAAAGAAAAGAACAAGTAGAAATAAAAAACTAAGGTCTTCATCTAAATACAGGCATGCTCTTTCCCTTCACTGGACTGCAACAACATTGTAAATGAAATAGCTGTTGTCTCTCTATGGGCACATCTACACGGCTCTTTTATTTTGAAATAACACCCATTATTTCAAAATAAAAAACAAAATTAGTCTACATGGCTGTATTCACACAGTACTTTTGTTTCGAAACAACCTTGTTGTTTCGAAAAAAAAAAACATGTTCACACGACGCACAGTTGTTTCGAAACAAAGGAAAGCTTAAACTTAAACCTAGTTTCTGGGTGAAACAAGGTTGCTTTGAAACCCTTGTTTTGAAAAAAGGCGTGTGAACATGTTGTTTCGGAACAAAGTGTTCCAAAATAACATTGGATCCTCAGCACCCTGGCCAGGGAACCCTTAGGACCCTTAGGTGTTGGGGGTGCAGCCCCAGCTGTGGGCTCAGTCTGGAGCCCCCGACCTGCCGGCGGTGTTGGGGGCAGCTCTGGAAGGGGGGGCTGAGCCACCGTGCAGTGGCTCACCCCCCCACCAGTGGCTGCAGCCCCCTTTCTGGGGTTGCAGCCCCCTTTCTGGGCTGCAGGGTGAGCTGCAGCAGTGGCTCACCCCCAGGAGGCTGCAGCCCCCTGCAGCAGGAAACGAAATAGCAAGTTCACCATGCGAACTTGCTATTTCATTTCCCACGTTTTTCCTTAATTTGAATTAACAAACTGTTATACAACTTGTTTCGAAATAACCATCTGTGTGTGAATACAGCCCATGACGTTTCCTTACTTTGAAAGGACGGACCTCATCCTTTCGAAATAAGGATCATCCTTCTGAAAAAGTAAAACCTACCCCCTCCTCGAAAAGACCGTTATTTTGAAACGGATGTTTTGAAATAACGGCTTTAGACCCGTTGTTTTGAAACAACACCATTGTTTCGAAACAGCGGTTTGAAACAGCAGTCCCATTGCCGTTATTTTGAAACATCCATTTCAAAATAACAGTCTTTTCAATCCCGCGGTTTCCCTTATTTCGAAAGGAGCCCTTTTGAAATAAGGTTTTTATTTCGAAATCGATCCTTTCGAAAGGACCAATTTCGGAATAAAACGGTCTGTGTAGACGTACCCTATATGAGATGGGCTTTTCCAGAATACAAACTGGGATACTTCTGTGCCCCCTTAATGCTCTGGCCTGGGCTGTTCATCACAGTGCCTTGTAAACCATGCTGGGTCCTGTTGTGACTCAACCCAACAGCATGTGAAGCCTGCAACCAGCTAATCTGGTTGCATCGATGGTGCAGAGGCACGCACAAATCTCAGCTGAATTCAGTTTCCCAGCTTGCACACCAAAGTTGCCCCATCCTGCCCCAGTGAGAAGTCTGACTAACACAAGTTTATTGGCCACCCCATGACTAGAGAACATACACCAACTTCTGTTAACTGAACCAAGATTTTCCAAACTCTTCCACTGAAACACAGTTTTACTGAAAATGTAACAACACGTTTATTAAGTGCAGAGTTGTGGATTATAAGTGGCAGGCATAAGAGATCAGAGATAGGTACCAAAGAAAATAAAGATAAACACAATATAAAAATCTAGGCTGTATCTATATGAATCAATTGTTTTTACCCCACCAGATGTTATAGTTCTCAACATACAAGCTTCTTCCCAAAACTTGTGGACCAGTCCCCTGTTGAAGTGTCTGTTGTTCAGTGTTTTCATTGCTTCTATCACAGAAGGGAAGGAGAAAGATCAAGGCATGCAGTCCCTGTTCCTTATTTTATACATATTTTACCATGTGCTTAGTAGTCATTAGTCCAGGAATGTTTAGCCAGGTTTTGAAGAGTCATAAAGTGGTTGTCTTGTGTGAGTGAGTTATAGATTTGAGCAATCTCCATTGTATGCGCGTCTACAACTACTCTTGTATTGTAAGTCCTTCATATACCATTACAGATTCCCTACTGAATAATAATCAGTTAACAATCTCTTGGATGAACCCACTGTCCTTGTAGAAGTGACATAAACTTTTAGCATATTTCTTTTAAGAACTATACAGTAAAATATTATAACTTGATACACACTAATAATTCACATACTTTGAAAACACAATGAGCTTTAGCAGATTATGACCTTCCATTAAATATCTCATATGCATGTTCAGTATGTACTATTACTGCAATACAATAATGATGAATATGGGGTTACAGTGTGCTGTCTTAGTGTTCAGTATCTCACATGATATACAGACAGTTTTTATCTATTTAAGAAAAACAAAAGCATCACAATTTCATAGATATATAAAATAGTTTGCAGTTTTGTGATTCTTTAACCAGATACTTAGTGGATTTAAACTAACATTTTTACCTATGATTTTATTTATGTGATTATATGATGCTCTAGACACTTAAGGCAATTTTTAAAAATCCAGTGATAGTATTTCTGTTTCAAACTGTGTGACAGGCTGCTTCCCAGATCCAATCCAGTGTGCTGCTGTGACCCCTCCAATCTCCACTCCTGAACCCTGATTCTTCAGAGTCAGTCTACACCAGCCTCTCATGTGTGATTGGTCCCAGGCAGTGAGCAAGGTCTCACTGTGGGTAATGTGGGTAATGATCCCCTAGCAAGAACCACTGGACCCAGTTACTGCCCCAGGAGCCACTGTCTTACAGGGGTTGTGACCCACTCCCAATCATCATATACTCAAGTCCATCCATTTAACAAAGAACTGGACTTTTCCCAGCCTTCTTCATTCACACCCTCTAAAGACCACACAGCTTTAGATAAAACAACTACTAGTTAATTGATCAGATGACACCTTTAAGTGAGAGAATGGCCAATCAAGGCAGAATCATAATGTGAGTCAGGATGACCACAAAGAAATAAAAGGCAAAACACACACACTAACCTAATACCTCTATCTAACATGACCTTGTAGTCCAAGTTTATGCTCAAGATGTTTGAGTATCAGATGTTTGTGCAACCAGTCTCTGCATGAGACCAGGCAGGGACCAGATCTTGATCTTGCTTGAAGTTGTTTCAAGATGGACTTTCCCCCCCCCCCCCCCCCCAATAAATAAATAAATAAAAAAGTTCCAGGTGTCTGTCTTTGTTTCCAAACTCTCTCAGTCCCTCCCTTTCTGGGCAGAGGTGATCGCTGTCCGCTCTGAGCCAGGGACCTCAATTTGCTTATTCTTTGTTACCTCCACAACATACTTGCTTGCTCAAAGCTTTGGCTGTTTACATGTTGCTAGAAGAGAGTTTGGTCTGTCTGCCACCCCTCTGAGACATGCAAAACATGCTACTCATCTATATACATACATGATGTTTCAGGAAACCCAATACCATAATGATCAGGTAGAATAGTTTATGAGCATTCTTAAAGGAATGCTGTTTAGCATAAAATCATACAATCACAGTGCATAAGATAAAAGAAATATCCTATAGATCATAACCCAAGGTCCTCAGATGTGCATCCCATTACAAATGGCAAAGGGTCTGATCTTGTAAATACTTAGGCCTTTGGATAACTTGGCTCACACAAATACTTCCATTGACAACAGCTTAGCAGGTAGAAAGAACAGCTACAAGACTAAGAATGTTAAATCTTTCCAGACCTCTCTTGTAGTCTGTAAATTAAGGTTGGGAGTTTAAAAAGCTACAGATCAATCAGAAATTATGGGCTTGCTAATGGAGTTATTAAGTGAATTTCTTTAACTTGCATTATGCAACAGAACAGACTAGATGGTCATAACTGTCCCTTCAAGCTCCTACCTTCACCCTTATAGCAGTGGTGATATGCACCCTGATTGTGCCCAGCAGTGCCATGAATCTAGCCTGGGCCAGAGCCACCGGGGCCATTTTAAATTTCCCACCCTGTTCTGCTCCACTTCCAGACACAAAGAAAGATTGGAGCAGGGTGGAAAATGAACATAGCTGCAGCTCCACCTCTGCCTCTGCCCTATCTGGAGGCTCTAGCCCCAGACTCCACAGCATGGCAAGGAAGTGCTGTGGCAGGAGCCTGGGCACACAGGCAGGGGTGGTGGTGACCGGCAGTGTGGCTCAGCCCAGCTCAGAGTCTGGCATAGCCCGGGGCTTCTTGGCCCAGCCTAGGACTTGGCCTGAGACACAGTGCAGCGTGGCTCAGCTCAGGGCCTGGGGCTCAGCCTGCGGTGTGGCTCAGCTCAGGGCCTGGGAATTGGCTGGTGGAGTGACCCACTTTGCCTTGGGGCCTGGGGCTCAGTCAGCAGCGCAGCCCAGCTCAGCTTGGCTCAGAGCCCAGGGCCCGGGCTGCTAACGGGTGGGGTGGAGTGGGAACGTGGGGGGGAGGAACTCTGTAGGGGAAGACCCCATTCATGCCCCAAATGTTTTTTTTTTTTTTCCTGGGGAGCTCACAACACCCCTGCCTTATAGACTCACTGACAGCTATCAAAGCAGATATAAAAAGACAATGATTTTTATTTGATAGCATTATACATTCTTTTGCAGAGTGGAAATCACAGTGCCAGGCTGTGGGGAAAAAAAAGGATATGGAATATTAAAGCACATGTGTAGGAGGAAATGAAGAACTATGTACAAAGTCTTGCCATATTTCTCCTTTTAATTTATTTATTTTGTATTTGAAGTGGAACAGAGATTATAGCTTGAGCTTTATGGAATAAGCAGATATTGAGCGGTTACTTCAAGGATGAACTATGGGAATCTTTTCATTGATTGCTGTGGGTGGGTTTTGGACTAGGCCTATACAAAATACTGTATTCTTTTCTATTGCCTACACAGAACACAGCCCTGAGAACATACTAGATCAGTGATTCTCACCCAGGGGTTCACACGTCCCTGAGATATGCAGAGCATTTCTAGGAGATACACCAACTCATCTAGATATATTCCTGGTTTTACAACAGACTACATAAAAAATGCTAGGGAAGTGAGTACAAACTAAAATTTCAAACAGATAATGAATTTTGTATACTGTTCTATATACTATACCCAGAAAAGTAAGTTAAATATTTATATTCTACTTTATTTATTATACAATTGTATGATAAATATTAGACATTAAGTGTTACCATAGTTGCCTGAAACCGTGAGCATTTATTAGAGTTATGCTCATTTATTAGTTACTTTCCTTTGAGAAGAAGTAGTTGTGTAGTCCTATTAAAATGTTGCTTTTGCAACTTGTATTTCTGTATGAAGCTTACTCCTCCATTCTACAAGTCCCCTCCCAATGGAACTACCCTTGTAGGACATAAATTTCCCAGAACTGGGTTCCTTCAGCCCCAGATTCAGATAAACACCCACACAGATGAGGACCAATATTGCCCACCTTTAAAGTGACAAGGGAATGGACAGAAACCCCACCACTAATTCCATGCCTAGAGTCTTACTCAGTGAGGACCAAGAAAGCTAAGACAAGACATCTATTGTCCCCAATGCATATGGAATTAGATATCTGACAAGTTTATTTATGGAACTCATAAACCCATGCTACCCTCGGACCTGATGGTTTCCACAGGTGGGAGACGCTTATTTCTGTGACCTGAGGAGAACACTTGAGGTGGGAGAACAGATGAGCCAGAAGTAAGCATACAGGAGCAAAATGCCAGGGGAATGGAAGGGCATGGACCTGACTGATAGGTTAGATTGAAAAATTAATTTTATGGTAATCTCAGAGGTGCCTAGTCCAGGCAATTATTCAATAGGGAGCCTGGTTTCTCAATACCCTGGAATTGGATGGTGATCACGAGAAAGCATCTTCTCAAGAAGATGGGGACGAGAGCTGGGTCTTCTGGTGCCTAGTATAGAAAAGAAATAACTCGTCTCCTCTACTACCTTATTTTCATATGAGGGAAGAGTTAGAGGGTCTCAAAGTAGTACTGAGGTACAGATAAAGGGGTAAGAGAATGATTAAAATAATCCATCAAGTGAAATAGATTACAAAAAGCAGGGCAACCAACTCTAGACTATGTCTTGCAGGTAGTTCCCAAATGTAAAATTGATCCTTGATTTCAGGAGGACTGGGACATTGCTGCTGTTTCATGAAAGGATTTTAAAAAGTCTCTTCTTTTAGATGGCACTTGATACTATGCAGACTCCTCACCAATGCTTGCTTGAGTTTGGGATTAATTAGAATCAGGATGAGAGAGTGCCCTGAAGGATAGGCAGTGATGAACATGGAAGAGACTAAAGGAGTCCAAGTTCTGTCAGTCAAACAGGAAGGTAATGAAAGCATGGTCAGTGCTACAAAATTGCAAACATAGAGAACAAGGCAAGAAATCAGAGCTTTAAAGGCCCTTACATGGGCCTCTGTTCTGGGATCCCAGAAGCAGTTTGCATTTTGCTTCATGTTCATGGTGTGTCTCCACAGAGAGGTGATTAACAGGGTGGATGTTGTCAAAAATATGACAAAAGGAATGAAAGATGCTGCCCTGTACAGAAGGATGAAGTAAAGGTATGAAACATCCCAGCTTGTGTCTCTCTCCGTGCCATTCCTGAGAAGGTCCCTTGCTGAGATGCAAAAGTAAAAGTTGTACTTACCCCAGATATATGGGAGAGAGGAAACCAAGGAGACCACTAGTGAACTTAGGAGCAGATTGGGGACTATGGTGGGGATTCTTTGCTTCATTCGAAGGAAGAGGGACTGGTTGTAGTTGATGATCTTCATACAGTAGAAAACGCTAAGACAGGTAACAAACCAGAGGTCAGCAGTGCGTGCAAACAAGCCCAGGAAGCCAATAGTAATCTGTACTTCATGGAAAATGAATATCTGAGAAACAAAAATGTTGATTAAGAGATTTGCTGCAAATGTCCCCTGCAAGAGAATTCTGGACATGCCTAAACAAGTTAGAATCATGTCACATGAAGATATTTTTCTCATTTTGACCCAATTGATGCAGTACATTACTGCAATAAATCCATTTCCAAACATCCCTATAATAATCTCAGTCAACATAATGATTAGAAAGATGACATTAAATGGAAGAAACATCTTTCTTCTCACAATCAGTTCAATCTGCTCCTGGAGATCCAGGAGAAGTTTCCCAAGAACAGGCGCTATCAACTAATAGGTTGAATCGCACCTGACACACCAATCCTGCTTTTTATCAGAGAGCAGGAAAATAGCTGGAAACAGTATCAGAGTTATTTCCAGGTGCTGATTCTGGGGATGCAAATCATGGAAGTATTTCTTTACGTCCCACTCACTTAGGATATTTGCATGTTTTGTATTTCTCAATACTGATCAGGAGTTGCATTTTACCTCTTTATTCCATGTTTTATCCTGTCATCTGTAGGTATATTATAACAAGGCAATATAGCTTTAATAAGACCCTATTCTTTACAGAAACAGATCCTTCCCATAATGTGGACTGGGGGGAAAAATGAGGTATCCATTGAAATGAAGGGTAGATATAATGGGGAAAGAGAGAGAAAGATGAGACATGGTGGAAATAGAATAGATGGGAAAAGAAAAGAGATGACACCCCTTAAGGAAATAGAAAGATATGGATTTTACGGAGAGACAATTTAAAAACTGAGTGTGAGGTGAGGGAAGAAATAATAAAAAAAATAGCTGCTGTCTAGGATCATATCATTTCAATTTAAGTGACTTGACTTTTATTTTGAATTTGGGAAAACCTATGAGAAGGAGTAGAAGTTGTGTCTCCATGAAAGAAATGATCTATGCATACCTTATACCATCTTCAGCACCTCTGAGAACAAACTGTTTATTGTCTGTGCACATTGCAGGATTCTCAGAAATGAAGACATGTCTGTTCCTTTCAGACGACTCATGCAGAATTTAGTAGAAAATGGTAACACTTCATGGGGAAGTTTACCTTGCCTATATACTGGTAAATCATATCCTGGAGATACAATTTTATAAAACAGCTAAAAAATATCAGAGATATGTTACTTTAGTCAACTCAATAGATCTTAGACCAATTTTCCCAGAAGTCTGTTAAAAACAAATACAACCTATTGCTTTAATCGTTGCTAAATTCAACTTGAGTAGGGAGCAGTGTGAAATCACTCCATTGTACCACTCCTGCCAGTGTACAGTGTGACTGTTCCTCAGCAGCAGGACAATCCTTGCTAGAACATCTCTATGTCCATGAGAAGTGCAAAATCTGTTCTCTTTTATAATAGAAAGGGAGAGCCTATCACATGAGGCCTGGTATAATTGGCCAGGTATGAGGCCTGAAGCCTGAACTTAAGTAATAGTTGGCCCTGCTGCTATAAAACAAAATTAAGAATCAGAGTCACATTGGGTACGTCTACAATGGAGCCTTAGCTTGAGCTACAGAAGGTCAAGTTAACCTACAGACCCCCATAGTCATGGTTATTAAGTCAGCTTAATAACAGCACCTCTTAAACTTAATTTAAGACTTATGTTGACCTTATTAAGTCAACTTAAGACAGTGTCGATGGGGAATAGCTCTTAAGACTCTTTGAAGATGGGGGAACTTACAGAATGGGAAGAAATACATGCAGGGAAGTGTTACAGTGTGGCCTGATCCCATGACTTTCACTTCCCTGCATGTATTTCTTCCCGTTCCGTAAGTTCCACCATCTTCAAAGCATCTGATGAAGTGGGACTTTCTCCCACAAAAGCCCATGCAATAAATAAATTTGTAAGTCTTTAAGGGTATGTCCATACACAGGTTTTAAATCAAAAGAACACTGGTTATTTCGATTTAAAACAGGTTAGGTCCACACAACATTTTCTTATAGCAAAATGACAAGCTCCATCATTTTGCTATAAGGAAACTCATATCGATATAATAAAAGTTTTATATCGATATGACAGTTAGATCGAACTGTTATATCGATATACAACTGTGTGTATGTGTTATATCGATATAACAGTGACATCAATTAAAACCCTGGTTTGACCTTCCTCTGAGGGTGTATGACAACCTGGAAGGAAGGGCCAGGGTTCAGCGCCCTGGCCAGGGGAGGGGGGGAAGGGACCTCCCACTTGGCTGCCAGCATGCTACCTGGGAGGTGGGGGAAGGGACCCCATATTCCCAGCTTCCCCATGCTGGCAGAGTAGCGGGGCAAAGGATCCCACAAGCCTGACTTCTCCAGCCCCAGCCGAGTGGCAGGGAAAGGGACCCCACACACTCGGCTTCCCCAGCCTTAGCAGGGTGGTAGGGGAAGGAAGTTCCGTACGCCTGGCTTCCCGCTCTGGCCCAGTGGTGAGGAAAGGGACCCTGCATGCCCGTCTTCCCCACCGCCAGCCAGGTGGTGGGGAGAAGAGCCTCTCATGTCTGGCTCCCAGCACACTGGCTGAGTGTGGGGAGAAGGGAGCCCTGCACCCAGCTCCCTGCACTCTGGCCCAGTGGGGGTAAGGGATCCATGGACCTGAATTTGGTGTGCTTGTTGGGTGGCAGGGAGACGAGACCCCCACTGCCAGCTTTAGGTTCACATGCTGGGCAGTGGGGGAGACAGGAGCCCAGTGTATGGATTTTGGTGTGCTTGCTGGGTGGCAGGGAGCCTGTTATATCAATTTAACTTGAATTGATTTAATGACTTTTATATAGTATGTTTACACTTACAATTTAATTTAAATTAATGTGGATCAATTCAAATTTAATAAATGCATGGCCACACAGTCTTTCATGAACTCAAATTAAGGAACACCTTAGTTCAAATTAATGAAAGCTAGCTTCAAAGTTATAAAACTAGTTTAACTTCAAAGTGATGTTTAATTCAAAAGCATTAGTTTGAATTAGTCCACATAGCTGAGTTAATTCGAACTAACTGTTAGTTCAAACTAGCCACAGCTTGATTTTCCCTATGCAATAGTGCCCTCTGCCTAATTCAAACTAGCAAGTCCTTTGCATGGACACACTAGTTCAAAGTAGGGTTTCTACTATGGCCTTTTTAATTTGAATTAACTTAATTTGTACTAATCATTATTAAGTTAATTAAGTTAAGAATTAATTAAATTAAGAAGTAAGTTAATTCAAACTAACCTTCTAAATGTAGACATAGTCATAACAATTTTTAAAAACTGATTTAAGTTAAATTGATTTGACTGCGTATGTGTAGGCATAGCCCAAGTGTCACAGGACTCCTTATCTGTATGTCTGGAAAAAAAATATTTTATGTCAGTGATCACTAAATTGCTATTAGTGATGTTCATTGTGCAAATTTCTGGATATAGAGAGTAATAATCAATGACCAATCATTTGAACCCCATGCCACGGGGTTGCCAGCAATCCTTTTTTTATTTATTTATTTTTTAAATCACTGCATCCAACCATGGGTGTGTCTAGACCAGGGGCTTAAGATGACTTAAGGAATGCCCAGGCCACATTTGGAGTTCATTAAGCACTTGCTTATGTCAACTTAATAACATCTGCTTAAGTTGACTTTAAGAATTAACATGGCCATTAAAGTTGAGTTAATAAAGTCGACTTGTGCAGTGGGGCCATTTAAGTCAACTTTATTAAGTTGACTTTAAATGGGTCACCTGGCTTAAGTTGACTTTATAAAGTTAACTTAATGCAATGTGGCCTCACTTAGTCGACTTAAGAAGGTCTTCTTTAAGTAGACTTTAAGTAGTTCTTATTAAATTGACTTAATTGATCCCTGTAGTGCAGCCATAACCCAAGACTGTGACGTATCCACTGAAATCTTAATAGGCCTCTCTGGATTATTTTCCAAGATACTGAACCATTCCCAGGAACTGTTGGACATCTTTCTTTGGCTGGAGATGTAGGATCATTTCAATGGCAGAAATCTTCCTCTCATCAGGTTTTTCACCTGCATGGGAAATAATGATCTCTATACAAGTCAGTTCTCTACCTCCTAACACACATTTGCATCCAGCACTTGCAAAAGCTAATAATCATGTTCTTCTTTTGTAGACCCCCAGATCATGCTGTCATCTACAGAGGCGTCCACACCACTAACATGTTCATAGATCCTGTGTATCGTATTGTGATACACCTCTGGTGCTGAAACTATACCAAAGGGTAAGCATAAAAACCTGTATCTTCTGAATGGACTATTAAGTATGCCTAATACTGAACTTCTATCTTAGTTTTAGCAGCCAAAATCCTGAGGATGCATCCAAGTTACTGAAATATTGAACATTTGCAAATTGAACCATAATCTCTTCTCTATTTGGTAGTTCAAAATGTTCTAGCGCTGACCTCCAGGGGTGCATGCATTTATCATACCAAAACCAACCCCGGCTCACCTGGCTGCTTTGGTGACTCTTTGTATAGGTCTGTTGAAGTCTCTAGGATCTAGGAATATGCGTAGCTAGTCAGTGCTTTTCTCCATTATGACTGGACACTCATCCAGTCCATTGACTTCTCTACTTTCTGTATTATGTGCATTGCTTCCATCATTTCAAGCTCAACCTTGTCACAAAACTGTCTGGACTCAAGTCTACCTGGTAGCAGGGGTTTGTTCCACATTGTGATTTGAGTCACTCTGGCTATATGCTGTTTGTCTGTGTTCGTGGATTTTCCTTTCTGGTGAATTCAGCGCTTTTTGTTTTTGTTTTTGTTTTATTTGCCATTTCAGTGGCCCTACATATTTGGAGAGCTTCATTCAAAGATTTCTTCCTGTGACCTGGGCATCCTAGGATAACCTTCTGAATGTGCCAAATCAGGGCAAGCTGCAAGACCAGGGGATAAACTCCCAAACCACTGATGGGTGGTAGTTAAACCAGTCTCCCAGTCAGTAACAAAACATGCTTCTCATTCCCCACTCTGGTCTTCACCAAGCATAACAAAATAGAAACAGCCACTTTATTGCACATCAGCTACTCCTGGCCCCATCTAGACTCTGGGTCTCTTAAAGAAATAGGTTCTCCTGACCCCAAAGAGCCAGCCACATCACCCGGAACAATATAGACTTGGATCTTACCCAAAATACTATGTGGCTAGCCAATCCTTTAGTAACTACAACTAAAGGTTTAATATAAAAGAAAACAAACAAAATATCAATCAAATCATAGGGCTGGAAGGGACCTCATGAGATCATCAAGTCCAACCCCCTGGGAATTGAACCCAGGACCCTCTGCATGTTAAGCAGAGGTGCTAGCCACTACATGAGAGATGTTAAAGTGTCAAAGCGAATCACACACATACAAATGATTTAGAATCCATAGAAAGCAAATCCTTGAGGAATGTGTAGTTTGCAGGTTAGTCCCATTTCTCTGGTATGCACCCAGCCCTTGGATGGGTCTCAATCCTTTGTTCAGTGCAGCAGAATAGCTCCAGAGAAGGGTGCCAGTTGCAGACAAGCTGAAGACTGAAGAACAAATGGAGATGAGGCTATTATCTTTGTCTCTCCCATGCTTTCAGAGTCCTTGCCAAATGAAAATGGAGTTGAGTCATGTGGTCAGTCTGGGTGACTGGCCAAACAAGTTTCTTCCTAGGCCCACTGCATTTGGGGGCTCCTAATGGTCAATTAAAATGACAGAAGTTTTACAGACACCTGGCCTGGGATTGCCTCTGAACCAAACAATTTGGAACACACATAAAAACAAATGGATTCCTAATTTCTAATACAGGCATGATACCTACATATAAACCATATAATCACTCTTAACAGATTACAGCCTTTTTATAGATACCAGACATGGGATCTTGCATATGGATTATTACAAATATGAAATATTAATATGAAAAACAATCATAAACAGTCCGCTAAACCCAGAGAGCATCACACTTCCCCACTCTGAGAAGTCTTTCTCCTATTACATTGTCGGTAATGCTACAAATGAGTCTGCCTTTGCTCTGAGACTCTGCCAAGCCACCAAAGTTACAGGTTTTACTGAGTTTCCTTAATTCAGTGACATGCTGCTCTATGGTCTTATCCAGTTTTTGCATGCATGTAAAAAATCTATCCCTCTTAAAAGTCACATTTGCTTTTGGCATGCAATATTCCTCAAATTTAGTCAGTATTATTTTTAAATTCATGCTTTCACCATCTTAAAATTCAAAGTTATTATAGGCTCCAAAGGGGTAGCTGTGTTAGTCCAGTTCAACAAAACAAACAAGGGGTCCTGGTATTATAAACATCCAGTGCCTCCATTACAACAACATGAAAAAAAATACAGGTGATTCCTGGTTTTCATCTTTGTTCTGCACTCCAAAGGCAGACAAATACAACAGAAATGGCTACTTAAACTTTATCCAGTTTTCTGCAACATTATCAGACATTTAGAGAGGGAAAGGCATCTGTAAAACATCCATTTTTAGAGCTTTCATATACTTGCTGCAGGCTTCCTTTTTCTTTTTCTTTTTCTTTTTCTTTTTCTTTTTCTTTTTCTTTTTCTTTCTTTCTTTCTTTCCAGAAATCCCTGGTGTTAGTCTGTTTTCATTTGCATTCACAGAAGTTTTCCTTGAACTCTTTAGTTCCAAAACTCATTCACCATTTTCTTACACCATGTAATAATCTTCAGGGTTCATAGAGGACCACACTACTAAATGAATAAAGAATAGAACTTTAATCACACACAGACATATCAATCCCAGATGTGCAGCTGGGAGCAGCCATGTTACAATACCTGCAGGATAGCCCTCCTGATTCACACAACACTAGCCAACGTGAGAGAAGATTTCTGAATTCACAGCCTTCTACAAGTATATCTCTACAATGCCCCAAAAGCAAAACAATAGAGCACCACTCATCATCACGTACGACCCACAAGTCAAACCTCTACAGTAAATGATTGGAAGTGTTTAAGAGAAGGTTAGACAAGTTCCTGTCAGGGATTGTTTAAAAGGTACTTGGTCCTGCCATGAGTGTAGGGGACAGGACTTGATGACCCCAGATGCCTGGCTTCCCCATTGCTGGTCAGGCAGCAGGGAAATGGACACCATGTGCCCAGCAAAAAGCTCCTGGTCAGGCGGGGGGGGGGGAGGGAGAGACCCAACACGCCTGGCAGGGCATTGGGTGGGTGGCATGGCCCATCTTGGGGGCCATGTTGCCACACCTCCCATAGTGCCCCTCCCCTAAGTCAAACTAGCAAGTTTGACTTAGTCCATGGGTATGCTAGTTCGATTTGGTTTTCTGGTGGGGACCTGTTAAATTGATTTGACTTAAATCAATTTAATGATTTTTATTATGATTTTATTAAGTCAATATAAATTGAATTGATTTATCCATGTAAGTGTGGACATAGCCTAAGTCCTGTTATGGATGGTAGAAGAGTACATCAACACAGTGGAAGCTCCGGGTGGTGGTGGTGGTGGTAGTGTTGATGGTTGTGTTTTAGGGAGGCACGATGCCTCCTGGACATCCCAAGAATGGAGGGAGCATATCCTGTTGTACCCGATAAGCACACCCTGTTCTTCACAACCAGCCAGCTCAGCCAACATGTTGAGGTGCATGAGGAGAGCAGCAGCTCATCTACCATTCTCTAACTCCCACCCCAGCTCATGCAAAGAGTAGCAAGGTATCTGACTCACCAAATTAAAAATACTGGATCATTAACTGTTCTGTAGGTTTGAAATCCTATCCACAATCAAGGTGAGTTATCGCTGAACCAGATTTTATACTCTCGGAGGGTAGCATTGCTCCTTTCCTTTGGTTCTTGTTCTGATTTTCAGTTTGCATCAGCCCATTTAGAGTGTAGAATGATCAGTGACAAGTACATGAAATGATTTTCAGCTGTGATTCCCAAACAAAAGTCAATAGCTTTTCAGTGTTTTATAAAGCACTTGCTAGAGGCCTGAGCAGCAGTGGCTGGTGACATGATGCTGACTGCTCCTTTGTGTCTTCACCTGCAATCTGAAATAAACAACAGATGATAATAGCCCAAATCCTTTCCTAATATTTGATTTCAGGGAATCAGTTATGATAGTTGCCAAGAAGATGTTATTTGATTGACAATAGAGAGCGCCATGCTCTATGCGGTAACAAACGAGGGGGATAGGAGGTACGCCTGAAGCAATTGCTCTAGTAAGATGTTGTCCTGAATATGAAAAAAAATTGAGAACTCTTGGTTCAAAGCATGAACTCTGTCTGAGTTTGCCCATACATATGTACATATCCTTACACTAAAGAAATAAAATTATGTTATTTTGATCACTAACTAGTATACAGCTTAGCATTTCTTCAGGGCTTTTCACATGTTCAAAGAACTGTACAAATATTTACTAATTTCCACTTGTTTTTCACTAGCCATCCAGCTGTGTTCTGGGGGAATGTCTACACTTAGAATTGAATTCAAATTGATGACAATTAATTCAAATTCAATTAAGGGCATGGCCACACTTGCTTTCCTCACTTTGAAATGAGGAGCTCCTCAGTTTGAACTGATGAAAGTTGACTTCAAATTGCTCAAACCTTGTTTGACTTCGAAATCTGGGTCAATTTGAAGCCAGTAGTTCAAATTGATCCAGTGTGCCCATGTCAATTCAAACTCACTGTGAGTTCAAATTGACATGAGTTGACCTTTCTTCCAAGGTGCATGGCACTTGTCACTCCAGCACAAGTGGATCTGAGGGCAGCTGGAAGTCAGTGCAGCTACAGCATTTATCCCAGCCTAAAAGAGAGCTGGAGCATGAGGCAACCAAAATACATCTCCCATAAGACACTATAACAATACATCTGAATCAAATATTTTGTTTTTTGGCAAAAGCACTAGTACCTCATTTTTTCTGCCAAACGATTTTGGGTTTCAGCCAACATTTGCTGTGTTTGCAATTTTAAAACACACACACAAAAATCAAATTTTGATGAGGAAAAAAAATTCTGACCAGCTGTAATGAAAACACTTTTTTTTTTTTTTTTTTAAATAATACAGGAATCACTGGATATACTGTAGCTCCATCTGGTTTATTTTATGTCATTCCCAAAGTTTCTGGACTACTCTCACTACTGATGGGTTACTTCAGGAACTTGAATTCTGTTCCTTCCTTCTTCCCGTGTGAGGTGCACAATAGAAAGTCTCTCTGTGGGATGGGAAAGAAGGCATAAAAGACCATATACTGGAGACACTGTTGATGATTATTACTTTGATTAACTTTTTTTATTACAATGTAAACTCACTTGCTCCATATTCACACCACAGATATACTGCACCAGAGCCTGAAGATAGGACAAAGTCCCAATGGCCAGTCAATGGTCAATCCCATCTATTGTATATTGTCATATAACACGTGGTTGCAGTTGTACACAGAGTACTTCTAATGTAGTTTTATTATCAGTTTCAAATATATCAATTAGATTTGTATTTAAGGACATTTTTGATCCTTGGACATGTTTCAGCTGAAGGTTTATAACTTTAATTTCCTGTTCAACTAAAGTACTTAAATTTTGTGTCACATGTGTTGGTATGGTCTCTATGTTAACAACAACAACAACAACAACAACAACAGAAGTCCATTATAGCCCCAGTAGTATAGTCCCCACTCATTCTTTCTGAAGCAATTTAATTTTACCATTATAAAGGTTTTTACTTTAAGCCATATTTCAATATTTTGAGAACTCCTCACTCATTCCATTATATGTGGCCATTTGTCAATCCCCATTTCCAGGCTATATCTAAAATGGTCCCATGAAATCCCAGAACCCAAAAAGTGCAATTCAGAGTGCATATTTTTACATTGTTTCCATTATAACTAAATCTAAATATCAGTTAACCCTCTCCTCTTAAGACACCCAGCTATATCTGTTGTTTCTCCAGGTCCTCTGGTTTCTGCTCTTCCCAAATCAATATTTTACTATCCTCCAACCATGTTATTTTTTTTTTCTAAAGGTTTCCCTTCACACCAAGTTTTGTTTGTTCCTGTATGGCCAGTTACAGCCCATAGAGAATTTGAGATATTATTCCGTTTTATCCATATTTCAGATTTAAAGATATGCCTTGTGCATATCCTTGTGTTTCTGTGATTCCCCAAATAATGAACAAAAACAAAATATAAAAGCAAAAGTTTCTCTTTTTTGGAAAGTATTTCCTTTTATTCTCGAGTTATTGCCTCCCCAACCACAATTTTCTCAATCTGGTCCCTGATTTGAGTTTTAGGTTATGCTCACCCCTTTTTTGATACCATGACCATAGCAAATATTTTTCAAAAATAATACTCATGTCCTTCACATTTCTGCAAATGCTTCATCAGCATTTTTGTGCCTTCTAACCTGCCTCCACCTCGCAGAGAGGAGACTGCCCCAAGTCATCGCGGTGTGGGCAGCTCTCCACAGTTACTGCAAGCAGCACAGGCAACCCATTCCACTGGCATGGGAGGCTGAGGCCTGAGTCCTTGGCAGGGACTACAAACAGCCTGGACCTGTGCGTACACACGAGCAGCCATCCCTGCAAGTTCTGTCTGTGTGTGACGCAATCCAGGTTGCCTTCAGCGAGGAGGAACTTTGAGGGCCAAGCCTGTCCTGAACCACACCACCCTCTCCCCCGTTCACCCACAGCCAGCCCCCACCCATCCACCCGCACTGCCAACTCACCCCAGTAAAAACACTGAAAACCAGAAATAGGTTTCAAAGGATTTATTTACAATCAGGGAAGGGCTGGGGGGGGGGTAAGGGATGGGGCAATGTGGGGGAGGTCCAGGGGAGGGGGCACCAACTTAGGAGGGGACAGGGTAAAAAAGTCCAGGGGGGAAGAGGAGAGGTTAGGCATGGCCTGTGGGAGGGTCTGGGGGGGTAGCATGCCCCGCCCACGCCCACGGCCGCCCTCCACCCACCGTCGTCTCTGTGGCAGCCCAGGCAGCAATGCCTTGTCCCGGCGTCATGGCGCCAGACTCTCGGCCAGCTCCTGATGGCAGCAGCTTGCTCCGAGATAGCTGCAGCCTGCTCTGAGATGATTGCAGCTTGCTCGGAGATCACCGCCAGCAGCCATTTTGCAAGGAGCTCCAGCGCCTTTGTGGCCCTGTCCTCCAAGTTCGCGAGGCACTCCAGGGTGCAGAGACTGGCTGCCTGCCGCTGGGCCTGCTCCTGCCACCAGGCCTGGGTGGCAGCATGCATTCCTGGCCCAGCTCCTCCAGGCTCTCCTGGAGCCTGCTGCAGGTCCGGGGGGCCCTCCTCCATGGCCGGGGTGCCCTGGGACTCAGGCATTGGCGTCTGGGCATGGGTGGCGGCTCCCAGGGAGGAGCTCTGCGACATGCTGCAGGGAAGGAGAAAACACAGTTGGCCCCTGCCGCCCACTGGCCCTGTCTGTGTGCACCTGTCTGCAGCACACACCTCTGCCCTGACTGTCAGCAGGTCCCAGGATCCTGTGGACATTGCCCTGGGGTAGGGCTCCTGGCCCCCAAAGCCTTGGAAGGAGGCCAGGACAGTACCCGATGGAGGACATTGGAGGACCCTGCGCAAAAAGCTTGTCTGGCTGAGGTAGTCATCAGGGTTTAAGGGGCCCTGGAACACTTTCCCGTATAAATCAGTATTCTATGGCATTCCAGGATCCTTCAACCCCTATAGGAAAAAGCCTGACAAACCCCTATATTTTGAACTGCCTGCCAGACAGAGAATGTGAGGATAAAAAGAAGAAGAGGGCAGTAGGAATGGGACCATGTTCTCCTTTTGCCAGAAACCTGGGAACCGTACCCCGGAGGCACATGTGCTAGTGGTGCCCACAAGCGTGAGCTGGATCCAGTCACGCCTTGCACTAGGGGGCTCCCAAGGCCATTTGCCAGTCGTATGCCCTGCCTGCTCTCCACCCCACCCAAGATGCTGCTGCATCTTTACCAGCCAGCCCCTGGTTACCACCCCCAGGCACACAAGGGCCTGTGATCCCAGTGCCACCTGTCTCTGTGGGACCTGTGGCCAAGGGGGCCCCTCTGCACCCACGAACCCTGGACCCTACCTGCCTCAGTGCCTGGCCCCCTCGCTTCCCGGGACCTGCTGGACAGGCCCAGGCCTGTGTGCCTACGTGGGAGGGGAATACTTACCCATGGGGGCTCCGGAGGTCCGCCGAGATGTCCTGGGCTCTGACTTGGACCAAGGGGCGGTGGTGGGCCCCTGGTCCTCCGGGCTGGTCCCTGCCTCGGCGCCCACGAACAGCTCAGGGCTGCTGGGGGGTGTCCTCCGCTTCTGGTGGTGGTGCAGCTGGAGGTCCCCCTATGGAGATGCTGGAGCCCAGTGCCTCCGGGCCCGACAAGGGGCTCTGATGCGCTCCTGAGGTGTCCACAGCCTCAGCGGGGAGACCGCTGGGCTGTGGCCCCAGGAAAGCATCAAGCTCCTCATAATAGGGGCATGTTGCTGCTCTCCCAGGACCCTGTAGCTCCTGGGCATCCCCAGTGCGTGCATGGTCCTGGCGCAGAGACTTTACCTTGCTTTGCACCTGCTCAGTGGTGCGAGGGTGCCCCTGTTCTGACAGTACGGCCGCGATGTCAGAATATATGTCCCGGTTCTGGTGGCTAGCCTGGAACCAGAACATAATGTCTGGTTGCTGCCAGATCCCCAGGAGGCACCTGATGTCGTCTGGGGTCCACACAGGGGCCCTTCGGCACCCTGCAGCTGAGGGGCTTGGCTGCTGGGATATGGCTGCCCCACAGGTCCCTGCCTGCCACACTGCCTGACAGGCACGCCCTGGCAGGAACTTCCCCCAGGGCGCTGTGCACCCTTGGAGGAAGGTCAGATGGTTATTTTGAAATAGCTGTTGTTTCAAAACAGCATGTTCCCCTGGTGTTGTTTTGAAACAACTCTGTTTTGAAACGAAACTGGGTTTAAGCTGTTCCAAAAAACGGCTGCCATTTCAAAACAATGGGTTTGCTTGTTTCAAAGCCCTGCAAATAGTGTAGTGGCTAGCACCTCTGCTTAACATGCAGAAGGTTCTGGGTTTAATTCCCAGGGGGTTAGACTTGATGATCTCATGAGGTCCCTTCCAGCAATTTGATTTGAAAATGGTTGTATGTTGTATGGCCATGGCATTTCTTATTTTGAAACAAACGCTATTGTTTCAAAATAAGAATGCTGTGTGAACTCACCCTATGAGTCTATAATTGCTTCAGATGAAAATGTCTATCTGGGATAATGCTTATTATTCATTGATCAAAACACCATGCTCATTCATTTACTTGTTCCTTAACATCATAACAAAAGTCTGATGAGAGCCATATTGTAACCAAAACTCCATTTTGAATTGTTTACTACATTTTGTATTCCATAGCTTAAGTTTTGCTGAAATTTCATTTAGATGTGTGAACTTAGTTTGGATGCATAAGTGAGACATGTGCGTGTGATGTGATCAGTCTCCTTTGTGTGTGCGATAAAATCAGTATCCAACATCAGCCTCTCTTGATGAAAAACTGCCAGCACCAATTTAATCACTGAACAATAATCTACCCTAGAAATAAAGGGACAAATCCTGCCATCAAGACTAAGATCAAAGTGTTATCTAATTTTAATTAATGACTCATTGTCATACAGTAACCTGAGGGCAGTGTGACACAGGAAAATCCATGGAATAATAGCTATAAAAAGATGGGTGAGACTTCATAGATTTGGGTAATGTCTGCACAGCATTCAAGAGCATCAGCGCACAGCTATGAGTCCAACAGAGACCCTGCTCTTCCTCATGGCTGGCTTCCATGGCCAGGTAGTGGCCATGAGCTGTGAATAAGAGTCAAAAACTCAATCTATGATCACAAGAAACAATCTGGACTGGTAATTATATATGACCTATAGCAGAACACTTGGGCAGTGGAAAGATACTAGATACTAGCCATTAACATAATTATGTTTTCCTCATAATAAAGGTGACATATTGCCTTATCCCTTTAATAAGATTCTGCTGTTTCTTTTGTTTTCTAAGGGTATGTCTACACTTACACTTTAAATCAAAATAATACTGATTATTTCAATTTAAAGTAGTGCATGTCTACATTAGCTTTCCTTATTTCAAAATGAGGCTCTCCCACATTTAGGAATAAGGAATGGCCATTTCAATATAATAAAACCTTGCTTTATATCAAAATGGTGATTAAATCAAAATTATTTCAATTTAATACTTTTTGTTCTTCTCCCATGCAGGGTGCCTTCATCTTTATGTTGGGTGGGGGCATGGCCCTTCTTGGGGGCCACCTTGCCACACCTCACATGGTACCCCTCTCCTAAATCAAGCTAACAAGTCCTGTCCATGGACATGCTAGTTTGGTTTGGGTTTCTAGTGGGGACATGTTAAATTGATTTAACTTAAATCAATTTAATGATTTTTATTTTGATTTAATTAGATGAATTTAATTTAAATCAATTTAACAATCTAAGTGTAGACATAGCCTAAGTGTAACACACCCATAGAGCTTCCTTCTCCCTAACCAGAGGTCTATATGTCCTTAAGGCTCCTTCTCCTCTTCCTTCTTCTGGGTAGGCTTAACTACACATGTAGTGTCTGCCCCTATGTATCTGCTTCCAATTTATGGTCATATTTCCCTTTGGCAGGTGTTGAGTCTGGGGGTTTGGTAGCATCTTTTTTGTAGCCCATGGGAAGGATAAGGGGGTTATATTTTGGCCATGGTCACCTTTAGTGTTTCATTCTGACACGTCCCTTTACTACCTCTGCTCCTCCCAACCTATTACTTGATCTTGCTCTGATGTGCATCTTGAAGAGGAGTCACAGATAGCCTTGATTTATATGTTTCTGTGTCAAACCCGTACTACACATCTGTGACACCCTGCACCCCATGTACACTCTTATAGTTGGCTCTGTGTACCTCTCCTGTATGTAATATAACTGTGTGGTTCAATGTAAAACATCATTGAAGGTATTTTTGGAATGCTCAACATTACTGTTATGTTAGTATGTTTCCTGTAACATCATGCATGTGATCAGCTGTGAAACTCTGTCTAGTAATACTCCCAAATGTATCTCACATGACTCAAGTAGAAGTCGACAAACAGAGAGCTCTGTTCAAACACCCAGAAGAGGCATGTATAGAAGAACAATGCATCTTAAGCACTTTGGCTCAAGAGGTAAAGATCTCAACATGAATCACCTGATTGCAAGAGGAGCAGGCTAGGAGATGAAAAGGAAAAGACATGCTTTGAACCGTATGAGGCTGTTCCTGTGGGTACTATGTTCTAAGCAAAATCAAGAACTGACACCTACCCAGAGAGCAAACTCCGGCTAAAGATTAAGCCTGTGTGGTAAGCTGAACATAGACTGTAAGTGTATGTCTACACTTAGAAGTTTAGTTTGAATTAACTGAATTTGAACTAATCAATTTGGACTAATAATTATTAGTTCGAATTAAGTTAATTTGAATTAACATGGCCACACTAGAAACCCTAAGTCAAACTAGCATGTCCATGCACAGGACTTGCAAGTTCGAGTCAGGTAGGGGGCACTATTGCATAGGGAAAATCTAGCTATGGTTAATTTGAGCTAACAGTTCGAATTAATGCAGTTAGCAGCTGTTGATTCGAACTAGTTCTAATCAATGATTGATTCAAATTTACAGCAGATTTTGTAAATTAGAATCGTTGTCTCATTGATTCAACCTAAGAGATGCCTTAGGTCGAATCAGCAGAAACCTGTGTAGACAGGCTATTTTTTTAATTCGACCTAATGAGCATTAGGTCGAATTAAAGCCTGTGTGTAGACATACCCTAACAGTGATCTTTGTTTAGAATGTGACTTTTGCTTTTATGTGACTATGCTATGTCCTTGACTGAATGATTTTATAGCAATTTGACTTATATTCATTTCAGATCAAATTGTGACACATACACTTGTGTTTTTTTATCTGAAACAGTGCAGCTCTTGAAAGGAGTGTGTGTAAGGCCTGACTTACAGCTAAGCTGGAACACATCAGTTTCTTTGTTCAACTGACAGACAAATGTAAATGAGCTTGCAAGGCCCAGTTGGGGAACATTCACTATGTCAACACTGTCAAAGTTATTTTGATATTAATTCCGCCTGTCAGACTGAGCAGCTCTGAGATGCTTGCGGAGGTGGGGGGGAAGCGTGCCGAGCAGGGGTTCCCTGGCCAGCTGGCAGGAAATGCAGTCCAGCCGGGGTTCCTTGGCCAGTCAGCAGGGAAGGGTGCCTCACCAGGGTTCCCTGGCTGGCTGGCAGGGAACACAGCCCCACCAGGGAATCCCTTCCCTAGCAGGGAATCTAGCCTGCTAGGGGTGTCCCTGCCCATTATTTAAAAGCAAGCCAATTCCATGTCTCAGAGTGGCTTATTTCAAAACAATAATTTTGGAATAAGTTCTATTTCAAAATAAATTTATTATTTTGTAATAGCACCTTGTTATTTCAAAATAACAAAACACTTATTTTGAAATAATAAAATGCTTGCATGGATGGGAAGAGTTATTTTGAAATAAAGCTCATTTCGAACTAACTTTTAATTGTAGACATAGCCATTGAATATTCAAGACTACTTCCCACTGTTGCATCTGGGGCTGGGGTTGTTTTCTGGAGGAGTTATCCCATGAGGGGCTAGTGAAGGCATTCTTCAACTGGTTTAGGGACTGATTACACTGAAGGCTGGTATGAGCTGACCCACAAGAGGGGTTACACACAGCTAGTATAATAAATCAGGACCCTGCAGTGGAGAATCTGGGTGTCACAGCAGCACACCAGCCTGGATTACAGGAGGCGAATGTCACAACCTTGAACATTTTGACTACATCCCTTATTTCTTTCCCCAATAATAAAGAAAACCCATCTTGTTGGATGAAGGCAAAAGTATTGCACAATGTCTTTGTTCCGTTCTTTGTTTACATGTGCATCCCCAAAAAAATCAGTTCTCAAGTAGGCCCACAATTCTATAAACAAGCCTTAAGGCTTATAGAAATCTAAATTTTTTATTACCATTCCCTAACAGAATTGTGCTCCAGAATTTGTACTGTCAATTAAAAAAAGAAGAGTTTTCCATCCCACTGTTCTGCAGTTTGCTATGCCAGGGACCTTATAATCAGGATGTCCCAATGAAAGACATTCCTTCCTCACCCACTATCAAGAAGCATACCTGAATATGTAGTTGCAAAATGAATGGAGCTCTCTAGGAAGTTACAGAACTAACTATGCTAGTGGACAAACCCCTGGAAAGGGGTGGGGTGTTATTATCTGTATCAGGATGAAGAAAGGCCTATATTAATTTAGCTTGAACAGTAATAGCAACAGCAATCCCTTGTACAACAGATGACATTTTTCAGCTCAGTATAAGCAGCTGGTGTACAGAATGTGGAAAATTTTTGTAATATTTTTATTAATAATGGATGACTCCATCTACGCAGTGAGTGTAAAGGTGTTGAGTCCTATGCTGGGTGCAGGGACATGAGGGAAAACTCATTGCTGTCAGAAACCGGGATGTGGGTAGTTGTACTTAAAGGTTAGAGCCAGAGCCATTAGTCAAGAGTTGAAGCCCAGAATCAGAGGTGACAGTCAGGACCGGGTCTCACAGAGTGAGGTACGGCTGGGTCCAAGGCTGGAGTAAGGCAGGAGCAGGACTGGACCTTGGCGACCGCAAGGCAGTTAAGAAACAATAGTAGGAACCCACATAGCAGTAGGTGAATGCACTGAGCAGCAACCAAACTGCTGCTGCTGCTCCTGGGCTTGAGAGTCATTCTTCTGACTTTCCTAACCAACCAGTCAGTACTGCCAGTCAGGTCTCCTATGGACCCTGTTGTGTTTGTTAGGGTGCCCAGAAACTGCCTCTGGTGCAGGCCCTGTTTTCAGATGGGCTCTGTTACAGGCCCCAATTCCTAACTGTACCCATCACTCCCCTTTGAGAGCACCATTTATGGACCTCAAGGCCTACTTTCTTGGATTAATTGCTATGAAATGCTTATAATAGGTCTGGGGCATGGACACTGTGGAGGGTAGCAGTGGGTTGGACTGGTTTTGAATTATCAGAATGGGGTTCTAAAAGTCAGTTGTGAGAAATGAGGGGGCGAGATCTCTAAGGACTCAGGATGTTATAGCATAAAGGCCACCTGGATTATCCATTCTATAATTCTGGATGTGTCCAGGTGTTGGAGTTCAGTTTATTGGAAGGGCACATTTATTTAAGTTCCAGACAGAGGAACCCACCTCATCCCCTATGGCCAGATTGGGGCAGCCTCATGGCCTTGGTGCACATGGTGTTTATAAACTTTGTTGTTAGACAGCAACCATTACGTAAGCTCCCAGTGCAACTGATGTAAGTGGGTGGCTAAGCCTGTGATGGTCAATATTGGGGAACTCATGGGAAAGTCTGAGTGGAACTGGGGATGAAAGTCATAATGTGCAAAGAGTAGGCTGCATTCTGTTGAGGTATAGGTTGCATTTTTACATGTTAATTTGGCATAGCTCAGTAAAGCATCCAATCATTATAGTGGTAACTTAGAAGTTGGCAGGGGGGGGGGGCAGTTGTGTTAGTCTCTTTACAGCAAAGACAATGAGACGCCTTTGGCACCTTAAAGACTAACCAATCTCTTCTGGTATAAGTTTTTGCGGGCTCCAAACTACTTCATCAGGTGCATGACATTTTTCATACACAGGTCCATAACGAGTCCCTCATGCAAGATGTTGTATTGCAAGAATTCCACTCAAATTTCTTGAGCTCTGCATAGAGGTGACTTTGGCTCAGTCCTTCCAAGACAGTGCACACCTGATGATTGTGGAAGTCTTGCTTTTCAAAGAAAGCAAGGATATATTCCAGATAAATAATGATCTATTGGTCTTGCATATCCCTCAAGATGCCATTTTTGAAATGCTGGAAGGTTGCTGGAGTGCTGGACAACCCAGACAGCACAACCAAATACGTTAAGTAGCCATATTTGGTATGAAAAGAGTTTTTCATTTGTCTCCTTTCTGGGTCCTCACCAGGTTATATGCTTTGCAGAGGTTCAACTTCCTGAAGATCCTGGCAAAGCAGAGTTTTTAAAATAGTTCATTCATAAGTAGTAAAGGGAACCAATTTCAGACTATAACCATGTTCAGGCATTGCTAATCCACACAGAGACAGAGGAAGTCTTTTTTTTTTTTTTTTTTTTTTTAATTTTTGCCAAAAAGATCAGCATGGACTACACTATGATTTCCTAAAGATAGCTCTGGAATGTCTACAGTTCATGTTCAGTAAGGGACTTAAAACACCCAAAGGGAACTTCTTCATAACAACTGGCAATGCAGGATGGAATATGAGATGGAGTTGGCTATTCTCAGCCATCCTGGCAACTATGGAAAGCCAGAATGCAGTGTAAGAAACAAACCTTTATTTACTGCATGCCTGGGGTTGGGTTGTAACTCTGAAAGCTGAGCTGTTTGCCTAAGGGCTGTCTGTCTGTCTGAAAGCTGATCTGCCTGCTAAGTACAAGTGACAAGATAAACAATAACCATAAGAGGGCAGCATGGCTTCACTTACTACATCACTCGAGCCATTTGATGAATCGTTGGATTTGTGGGAAACTTGTACTGCCAGATCTTTAGTTTTTCTAACAACTGGAGCTAAGACTTATAGTTTGCTATCTGATTTTCTTTATGTGGAGAAGCCAGAAAAAAAAAAAAATCTTATGGCAACCTAATGGAGGTTCTGGAAGCACATTTTCCCCAGACACCACTGGTAATTGAAGAGAGATATAGGTTCTACCAGAGGAACAAAGGTGAAAGTAAATCAGTTGCACAATTTGTAGTAACACTGAAAAAGCTGGCGGCACACCGTGACTTTAAGAACATGTTAGACGAAATGCTGAATGACAGGCTGATGTGAATCAATGTGGAAATGCCTATTAACCAAAGACCAACTCACCTTGCAGAAAGCTATTGAGATTGCAGTCTCCATAGAATGCATCACCCAAGACATGCAACAGATTGGGGTCAGAGTGCATAAGGTATCCCCACAACCTACCCACAGAGCATTGGGAAAACGGGAACGTTACCGGTGTAGGAAGCAGGGTGACCTTGCATTGGAGTCCTGGCATAAGGAACTACTGTGTTGACAATGTGGCAGGAGAGGGGACATTGAATGTGCCTGCAAACAAAGGAAGGATGAGCCAAACAGAAGAGGCAGACCAGAGAAAAATGGGCCGTTGTTTCATCAGACTAAGAGGGAAATTCTGCATGCAGTAGAGCAGACTCCAGGTGATCACAGTGAAGAGTCACTCCATGTTTTGTCTGTAACAGCTGGCCTATTTAAATTTTGGGTGACACCTATGTTGAAAGGTAAACCTGTACGCATGGAACTGGAAACTGGCACAGCCATTTTATGAGTTTCTAACATGATGTATGAGAAGGATTTTAGACATCTTCCACTTAAGCCAACTATAGCTGGTGTGAAGACATACACTGGGGAGACTGTTCCCCTGTTGGATGCTATTGATGTGAAAGTCAATGGACGGACCACAAACCTACCACTGTCTGTGGTGAAGGACAATTACCCAGCCCTAATGGGATGATACTGGATCAGGAAAATCCAGATCAAGTGGGCAGACGTGCCTCAATTGACTAAAGAAGAAATAAATCTAATAAAAGTACTAATGAAACACACTGCTGTTTTTGGAGAAGACTTAAGCAGCATGAAGGGCATCATCGTGAAGTTAAATATTAAGCCTTATTGCCAAACAAAATGTTTGAAGGCCAGAATGGTACTGTTTGCCATCTGATCCAAAGTGGAAGAAAACTTGAAGGGTATGTCAAATCTACACACATAGTTTAATTCGACCTAATAAATATTAGGTCCAATTAAAAAAAAAAAAAAAGGGGCAGATCCACACACTGCTTTGGCAATTCCACCAAAGGCTTCCCTTAGGTCGAATTGAAGAGAGGAGGCTTTGAAGTTATAAAACCTAATATAACTTTGAAGTGACTGTCAGTTCGAACTGGCTAGTTGAAATTGAGACTGTCTAGCTATCTTAATTCAAACTATCTTTAGTTTGAATTAACATTATTTGACCTTCCTCCCAGGGTACATAGCATGCTGGAAGAAAGGTGTCCCCCAACCCCTGAGCTGGGCTCCAGCCCTGCTTCCCCAGCTTGGGGAAGGTATCCCCCCATGGCTCCTCTGGCTGGGGGAAGGGACCCCAGCTCCAGGAAGGGACCCTCCCGCACACAGCTAGAGCCGAGCTGTGGGGGCTTGGGAAGGGAACCCCCATGTGCACTTAGAGCAGCACGCAGAGAACAGATCCCCCCGCGTGACTAGAACTGCACTTCCTGAGTTGGAGGAAGGGAACCTCCCCATGCATGGCTAAAGCCATGTTGGAGGTTCCTCTCCCCGAGCTTGGGGAGCAGGGCTCTAGCTGTGCGGGGGGATTCCTTCCCCGAGCACTGCTCTAGGTGTGCACAGGGGTTCCCTTCCCCAAGCCCTGCGAGCGTGGCTCTAGCTCTGTGTAGGAGGTTCTTTTCCCCAGAGCTCAGGTCACTTCCCACAGCGTGGCTTTCGGTGCATGCCGGGCTTCCTTTCCCCAAGTGTGGCCAGTGGGGGATTGTGAGTAACATGAGGGGTTCCCTTCTCCCCTGCCCCCACTGTGCTATCAGCGCAGGGACAAGGGATTCCTGCTGCCCAGCGCTGACAGCTTGGGGGGTGGGATGGAAAGAAGGGATTCCCCCTCCCCCTGATGGGGGTGGAAGGATTCCCCCAGGTGGCACAGCTAGAGTGGGGGACAAGGGATTCCTCCACCCCTGCACTGACAGCATGTGGCTGGGGGAATCCTTTCTCCTCCACCCCCCTATGCTCTTTGTTGCGGGGGGGGGGCAATGCTCTGGCCCCAAGGAGCCATGCCGGGGAAAACACTCCTGCCAGACTCCTACCTTCTAAGCTGTGCCTGGGGGAAAGCATCCCCTGCCCAGCTCTAGCAGGACTATGCCTAGAGCTGGGCAGGGTGTGCTTTTCCCTGTGCTGAGCTGCAGGGGCTGGAGCCTTGCAAGCAGACTGGTGCCCCTCCCATGGTGCCCCTCTTCCAACTGGAACTAGCAAGTCCTGTCTATGGACTTGCTAGTTCGAATTGGTTTCCCTACTGTTGCCATGTTAGTTCAGATTGAATGAATTTGAACTAATCATTGTTAGTTCGACTTGATTCGTTCAAATTCAGTCAACTGAAACTAACACTAAATGTAGATATAGCTGGAGAGGCAAGTGAAGGAGGGAGTCTTAGTCTCAGTTACTCACAGCCAGTGAGTGGGTGATGCCTATTGTCCCAATAAGGAAGAAGGATGATGCCGCTTGAATTTGTGGAGATTTCAAGGTCACTGACAACCCAGTATAAAGTGCAGAACACTGTCCTCTTCCCTGCATTGAGGACATCTTTGCAGGTTTGGCTGGGGGACAAAAATTTAGCAAGCCTGATTTGAGTCAAGCATACTTACAGATGCATGTTGAAGAAAAATCTCAGGAGCTGTTGGCTGTCATAACACCTGAGAGGTTGTACAGATACTGCCATTTACCTTTTAGAATTACATTGGCCTCAGCTATTTTTCTGGAGAGCAATGGACCATTTTGAGTAGCTTATCAGTATTCCCTGGACAACATCCTAGTCACTGGCAAAAATGAGGAGGAACATCTTACGAACTTGAAGGATATTCTTCAAAAATGGGATGAGTATGGGCTATGGTGTTTACAGAGCCAAATGTAAATTTTTCTGTCCCTTGTTTGAATATTTAGGACATACAGTTGATGATGATGGTCTCCACAAGTCTACAGCCAAGGTTAAGGCTACTGTGGAGGCTCCACTCCCTCAAAACCTAAGCCTACTTTCCTCTTTTTTTATGTCTATTGAATTATTATGGGAAGTTTATTCAACATTTAGTGACACTCCTGAGACCCCTACATGAGCCCCTTGGGCTGAACATGGGCCAGAACGGGACTGAAGCCTGTGATGTTGTATTTAACAAAGCTAAACACATACTGGTGAACTCTAGGGTTCTAACACGAAAAAACCCCATGCACCGCTACAGGCTGGGAAACATTCAGCTAAGTAGCAGCACTGTAGAAAAGGACCTGGGGATCATCGTGGATGGGAAGCTAGATATGAGTCAGCAGTGTGCTCTTGCTGCCAAAAAGGCCAATGGCATACTGGGCTGCATCAGAAGAAGTATTACCAGCAGATCAAGGGATGTGATCATTCCCCTCTATTCTGCACTGGTAAGGCCACATCTAGAATACTGTATTCAGTTTTGGGCTCCCCACTACAAAAAGGACAGGGACATGCTAGAGAGAGTTCAGAGGAGGGCAACCAAAATGATTAAAGGGCTAGAGCACAAGCCCTATGAGGAAAGACTGAAAGCATTAGGCTTATTTAGTGTGCAGAAGAGAAGAGTGAGGGGGGATTTGATAGCAACCTTCAACTACTTGAAGGGATGCTCTAAGGAAGATGGAGCTCGACTGTTCTTGGTAATAACAGAGGACAGAACGAGGAGCAACAGTCTCAAGTTGCGGTTAGGGAGGTCGAGGCTGGATATTAGAAAAAACTTTTTTACTAGGCGAGTGGTGAAGCCTTGGAATGAGCTGCCGAGGGAGGTGGTGGAGTCTCTATCTTTGGAGGTGTTTAAGGCCTGGCTGGACAAAACCATGACTGGCATGGTTTAGTGGGAGTGGTCCTGCCTCTGGCAGGGGGTTGGACTAGATGACCTATGAGGTCCCTTCCAACCCTATGATTCTATGACACATCTTGATCCATCTTCACCTATACAGGTGGCCTGCAATGCCTCCTCGTATGGAGTTGGTGTCATATGGTCACACATTATGCCTTCAGGTGAAGAGAGGCCTATTGCTTTTGCTTCATGCACCCTGACCAAGGCAGAAACTAACTATGCTGAAATTGAACACAAAGCACTGGGCAATGTTTTTGGTGCTTGAAAATTTCACCAGTACCTGTGAGGAAAAGACGTTCACACTTCTCACTGACCATCACCCCCCAACAAAAATGTTGGGGCCACACAGAGGCACTGCACCTTTGGCTGCTTGACATATGTACCAATGGACATTGATAATTTCAGGATAAACATTTCAGCTCAGGTATATGCAATCATCTTTGCATGTCAAAGCTGATAGTATTTCAAAGGCTTCCCTTACCAGTACATTTTCAAGATCTGGGTCAATAAGGAATCTTTTACTTTGAACAGGTGGAAAACACACCTGTGACAGCTAGTCAAGTTAAAAGAGCGACATGCTTTGATGCAGTACTGTCTCAAGTTATGGATTTCATGATGCATAGAATGTTCTTACCTGATGCCCAGGTCTTACTTGATCTCTGTCCCTACATTTCTAGGAGGATGGAGTTAGCAACCCACGTTGGGTCTTTGTTGTGGGGTATGTGTGTCATGAAGACCACATTTGTTGGAACAGCTCCATTCAAGTCACAGTGGGCATAGTGTGGATGAAAGAAATCACACAGAGCTATTTCTGGTGGATGGGCTTGGACAAGGCCATCAAAGAGAAATCTAGAGTTTACACCTCAAGCCAGAGCATCCGGAATGTACCTCAAGTGGCAGCCCTTCACCCATGGGATTGGCCTGAAGGGTCATGGTGCAAACGGACAGTGGCCAGAGCCAACAGATTGGGCGAGCAGCCAGAGACGGGCTGAAGACCGTGAGTGACCAGCAGGTGGTGTCAGCAAACAGCTGGCATGAAAGACATTTCCTACATACCCTGGGTTTGTTTGGGAACCTGTTTTGCAGTGGTTCTGCAGATCAGTGCTGGTTTTGCTATTAGGTTCACATGTTCTGTTACACTGTGTGGGATCATGTTGGAAACCTGTTCTGCACTGATTCTCTGGGTCAGTGCTGACTTTTGTTATTGGGCCATTTACATTCTGTTCCTATTGCAATTAAAACTTCTGTATACTACACTCAGATTCATGCTTGCGAGTGGAGAAGCATTATTCCTCTGGGGTCCCCAGGGAATAGTGCATGGTTTCCCAGAAAAGTGGGTGGGGGCTCAAGCTGCTTGGTGGTATTTGGAAACACATAGATATAGAACTCTGCCCTTGTTCTGCTATCTTGAACTGGCTGAAGGGTTACACCACAATAGCATGTATCCCATCTGTGACTGCTAGCATCAAATATACCCAGCAGCCAGTTGTAAGACACAAGAAGGGTAGGCTCTTAGTTACTACTTTCTGTTTTTCCAGGTGTCTGCCTAGAGGATCTTGCCCACATACTTATGATCTCAGTGATCGCTATATTTGGGTTCTGAAGAGAATTTCACCCTGGGTCACACTGGCCAAAAAACAGGGGAGGTTTCATCTTTCTCTGAAACAAGGGGCATGGGCAATGAGACATGGACCCCAGTTCAAGTTACAGGAGGCCCACCTGTACCAGATCATGAAGGATCCCCAAACCTGTGAGATCAACAGCCAGCAAGTGCCCCGACACCTATGGTGACATTTCTTGCATTTAGCCCATGTGGTGTCTTGGGTTGGAAACCTCGGCTGTGACAAGATGTTTCACTGAGTGGCCCGATGCTTTTTCTGGCCAAGGACACACTAGCAAGTAAGAAACTATTGTACATAGTACCTTGAATGCCAATGGGCTGGGCCCAAAGGGCTTCAGGGGCTCCACTCATACCCATCTCTGTAAATGGTACACCATTCAAATGCCTTGGTATGGATGTTGCAGGACCTGTACAGTGCAGCCAGACAGGGAACTGCTTCATCCTATTTATTATTGGTTCTGCCATTTCATACCCCAAGTCATCCCACTAGGAGCGGCAACAGCCCCGAATATCACTACAGAACTAGTGAAAAATCTTCCTGCATGTTGGGATATCAAAGGAGAGCTTGAATGGCACTAGTGTCTCCTCTAAATTGATAGCAGAGTTGTGCCACATCATGTACATTAGAATCATGAGCACTTCTATATACCATCCACTGACTGATGGGCTAATCTAGTGGTTCCCCAGGAGCCCAAAGTGACCACTGGGGGCTTTGAAAGTGGTGCGTGGCTCCCCTCCTGCTGGCTGCAGAATGGATCCACTACTTAAGGACTGAGGCAGAACATGTTTCCATGGGGCTAAAAGACTGGTGCAGGCTCGTTGCTGCAACCAAAGGGACAGGTGATCAGCTCTTCCCTCTCTCTGTCTATTGGAGGCACCATGGCCTCTAGGTGCTGTGGTCCTTCCTGGAGCCAGAGGAGGAGTGCACTGATCGTCTGTCCCACAGCTGTAGAAGGCAGTCACTGCCTGCGGCCCCAGATGAAGTGTGCGGGGCTACAGGATGAATGTGTTTTCCCTACTGCAGCCAGAGAGATGGGAGGTTGGTCAGCAGGGAAGCAGACTGCTTTTCAGAGGGGTGGGGAGAAGGCTACTGGCAGGGATTGATGCCCCTTCAGGGCTGTAAAAATAACATCTGTGGGTTCAAGCCAAAAAGTTTAGTAACCACTGGACTAGTTGGGTGATTCAGCCACACTTTGAAATCCATGCTTTGAAAGTTTGTTCAGGATGACCCCTGACACTGGGATGCCATGCTGTCAACCCTCCTGTTTGCCATTTGCAAGGTTTCCCAAGCCTCCACCAGGTTCTCACTCTTTGAAGTCTTGTATGGATGACAACCAAGGGGAATCCTCAGCCTCCTGCAGGAAGTTTGGGAGGTGCAGGAAACACACACCCAGGGTATTAAGAACTCTATACTGAAGCTCTGGGAGTGACTCTAGCCTTTGGGACAGTTCACCCAGGAAAACTTAAGACAGGCCCAAGAAGTGCGGGAGCAGCATAACAGTCAGGGAATTTAGGCCCATGCCTTTGAACCTGGGAATCGGGTCTTGCTCCTGTTGCCATCAAGCAATTCAAAACTACTAGCCAAATGGCAAGGCCCTTTTGAAGTGTCCCAGAAAGTTAGGACATTGTTCTACAGGATCAAATTACCTGTTCAGCTGAAAGAAGTGTGTATCTATCATATGAATTTGCTGAAATCACAGAAAAACAGGGAAGCAATGTGGATAGCCCCATCAACCCCAGAGCCAGAACTGGGACCCCTGGCCAGGAAGCCTGAAGACCCCAGGCCAGTGGTGTTGGGAAAAGATGCCAACCTAGTATAACAAAAACAGTTACAGGACCTCTGCATGGCTTCTAGTATGTCCTGTCAATGCACCCTGGGATGGACTAATCTCTTAAGTCACCATGTTGTTACACTCCCAGGGGACAAGGTAAGTGAAGACCACCAATCTCTTCCCTGAAAGATGTGAACAGACATACAGCAAGAACTCAAAGCCATACTCCAGATGGGGTAGCTGAAGAATCCAGAAGTGAATGGCAGAGTCCAACAGGGCTCATACACAAACTGGATGAAATCCTGCAGGTTTGTATCAATTTCCAGAAGGTTAATACCATAATACAGTTCAATGCATAAGTGATACCTCATATAGATAAGCTCCTGGAAGGGTTACGTGGAGCTAAATACTTTTCCACACTGTAGCTAAAGAAGGGGTATTGGTAGATACCCCTGACGCCCGACTCTTGCACAAAAAACACCTCCCCTGCACCATTTGGACTCTTCCAATTTCATCACTGTGCCATTGGGCTACATGGAGCTGGCACCACCCTCCAGCAACTAACGTATAGAGTTGAAACCACATGACCAGTATACAGCAGCATGCATAGACGACACAGTGGTTTATAATAACAGCTAGGAGGACCATCTTCAGTAGCTCATCCAAATGTTTAAGGCCTTGCAGGATGCCAACTTGGCTGTCAGTCCAGCCAATGGTCACGTGGGACAGAGGAAGGTAATGTATCTCATGTATGTGGTGGGAGGCAGTATGCTGTGGATGCTGATTGATAAGGTTGAGGCTGTATCTGACACACCAGCACCAAGAGCCAAGCAGCAGGTAAGCCAGTTCTTAGGCCTGGCCAGATATTATCACCTCTTTGTGCCATATTTTATGATGATCTTGGTGCCCTATTCAATTGGAAGAAGAGTTCAGAGCCCAAATAGCTATTATGGACAGACAGATGTGAAGACATGTTTTGGACTTTGAAGGAATGACTGATGCAGAAACAAATTCTCATACATCCAGACTTCAAGAAAGACTTAGTGCTGCAAAAAAAAATGCCCCAGGGGGCAGGGATTTGTGCAGTGTTCTCCGAGAAGGTTGACAAGGAGGAACACCCAATCTTCTACTTAAGTAGAAAGCTATTTCCCTGAGAAATGTGATATTCAACCTTTGAAAAGGAGGACTTGGTGATCAAGAGAATTATAGACATTTTGTGTTTTTACCTCTTTAGATTAAATTTCACAGGTGTCACTGAGCGCACTCCCCTGAGGTGGCTGAATGCTGTGAAGAACACCAACCCATGGACAATGTGTTGTCATTTTGGCCTGCAGCCATATAACTTTCAAGCAACTCACCAACCCAGCAAGGGGCATGCCAAACTGTATTTCTTCTCTAGGCTAGGAGAGGAAGAAGAGTGGACAGACCAATCCTGGGGTGAAATGTAATGTGGGGAGGTGTGTGACAGGGTGGGTTTACCCCACACTAAAAGAACCCAGCATAGTTTTTGGGTGGCTGAAGCCCTGCCCCCTTAAGCGCCAGCTGCTTGCCTATTATAAAATGGAGTGGCCCAGATCATTTGGGGCTCATCAGCAAGGAGGAAGGATTTGCACTGGAGGCTCCAGGACAGGAGCCACAGGCACCGAGAGCCTGGAATCTGAGTCCACCAGAGAACAGTCACTCTTTGTTGACAGCCCAGATGCCCAGGGAATAACCCCAGAGACTTGTGAGCTGCACCCTGCAATGACCAGGTAGGAATTATCCCAGGGGTGCAAATGATGTAATGGGTGGGGGAAGAGTGTGGATCAGCATGTTGCAGATGGAGCTCCACTGACTGAGTGCTGGATCCCTACCTCCACTGACGCCACTAGAGCACTTGGCTGGGGCTTAGTTGAGCAGGAAGGCCTGAGCCCCCTACCCAGGGAACCACATCTCCAAAGTGGATGCCCCTTGCTACTGACTCTGGCCACCACGCTGCGTTTCTCTGTCCCAGGGCTCCCTACTGACTAGCTGCTAGGCTCTGCTGCCATGAACTCAGGACCTGCTACCAATGGTCCCTCTAAGGGCCCTACGCAGCTGAGCAACATATGTTGGTCACTGCATGGGCTCCCATGCGGGCCCAATCCTGCACCCCTCGCGGCCTGATCCTGCACCCCCCACTCAAGCTCTGCTGCCGACCCAGCCTCACCACAGTGGGGCAAAGCAGCCAGCTCAGCCTACCCCGAGACAGCCCCAGGTGGAAGGGGCCAGTGCCGAGCTCTTGTGTGGGCGTCAGGGCTGTGGAGTGGCCGTTCCCAAAGAATTTGGGCCACTTCACCCCCGGCCTCCCCCACAGCGTGAATGGGCCTGCTCCATGTCCTGGGGGGCTGGGGGCAAAGTGGCACAAACTCTTTGGGAGCAGGCACTTCAGGGCCCCGACCCCCATTCTGGAGCTCAGTGCTGGCCCCTCCAACCCACGGGGAGGTGCAGCTGGCTGGGGGCAGGCTGGGCTGGCTGTTCCACCCCGCTGTGGTGAGGCTGGGCAGGCAGGCGGGCAGAGCAGCATCCAGCCCCTGTTCCACCCCTCCCTCGGGAGTTGTAAAAAGGGTGGTTAGCACCCCCTTACCTGGCCCTGGAGCAGCACGGCTTTGTGCCTGGCAGCTCCTCCAGCTAGAGGAGCTCTCCCTGAGCCTGCACAAATAGTGTGTGCAGGCTCAGTGAGAGCTTACTCTGAGCAGGAGTTTTAAAACCTCCCAGTTCAGAGTTTCTCCACAAGCAGGGACTGCAGCTGCCAGCCATGTGCAGCCGGCAGCGTTCCCTGCGCCAGGCAGTGCCGAGGGCTGTGCAGCCACACAGCTACACAGCTTAGAGGGAACATTGCCTGGTACTGACTCTGGCCACTAGACTGTGGTATCCTGACCCAAGAAACAGCTAAAGGAAGCATGCTGAGACTACAGTAACCTGAGAGGAAACCTAGAAACACATCAGAGTTACAGAGGCACCTGTTTCCCTTGTGCTCCTCAGAATTTCCCCAGCAGGGGGCAAAGGGGAAGGCTTACTCCATGATAGTATCCCACATCCAAGGTGACACTCCAAGGCTGCAAACACACAAAAAGCAAACCAATACCGAAGAATGCCAAAGGCTGTCAAAGAGCTCCTTTGAACTAAAATAAATGAGCTCAAAAGAAAAAAAAAACAAAAAACTGTGTGTGCCTAGGATGGGAAGGGATTGAAAGGGATGGAGGAAAACCAAAAAAAGGTGTGATTATGATCAATTTTAAATTCTCTGTCTGCTTGATATGTTCTTTCCCTCATCTTTTCCCACAAAGAAGGCTCTAATCTGTGAGAGAAGAGAGCGGTCCAATTCTGGGAGAATAAAAGGTACACACATTGTAGGGATATTCCTCCAGTGGAAACTTTGTGAATCTGTAAAAAAATATATAATTTTTTAAAACCATGGTTGAAGCCATCTCCTCTGAGAAGTAAAGAGCCAGTAATTGAAGCCTTCTCTAATTTGCATGGCCAATGAATGCAGCAGGGCTTTTCATCATCAACAAGTGTTTAAACAGAGAGAGAGAACTGATTTATTGTCAGATTCCTTCTCTGAGATAAATAGCTGGAAAGGTGAGGATAACACCCAGCTGACATTGGTATTTTTAGGTCAGCACGTTCCTACATGTACAGAGCTTTAGGGAGTCTACTGGGATGGCAGGTGGACATTTTGGTTCCCTGGGGCCAGTTTTTTTCTTCAGTCTGGCCATTTTCACTATCGAATCCATGATAGGAATTGGGGTAAATGGAGTCATTGCTGCTGTCAGTCTCGGCAACTGGGTCTCAAGCAGGAGACTGGCCTCTTATGAGATGATCTTGATTTTCCTGAGCTTATCCAGACTCTGCCTTCAGTCTTGGGTCCTGGTGGGGTTTGTTTGCAGTATGTTCTTTCCAGCCATTTATAACAATCCAAGCCTGTATATCATTTTCAGGACTGTTGCCATGTTTCTGAACCACTCCAGTCTCTGGTTTGCTGCCTGGCTGAGTGCCCTCTACTGCTCCAAGATTGCCAACTTCACTCAGCCCCTCTTCCTCTGGCTGAAGCAAAAAATTTGCAGTCTGATGCCAAAGCTGATAATAGGATCATCCCTTTTCAGCATTGTGAACAGTGTTCCTCTCTTATGGGACACCTACAGTGTGTCCAGTAACGACTCCATGGCAAATACCACAGAGCAGAGAGTTTCAAAGGATGCCAGTTTCTTTCCTGTGTTGTTTCTCTGCAGCATTGGATTGTGTCTGCCTTTAATAGTGTTTGTTGCTTCCACGGTGCTATTAATAATCTCTTTGTGGAGACACACCAGGAAGATGCAAAAGAATATACCTGGCTTCACGGATCCCAGCACTGAGGCACATTTAGGTGCCATCAAATCCATCTTCTCCTTCCTCGTCCTATACATTTTCTATTTTGTTGCTTTATTTCTCATATTATCCAATATCTTAGCTAACAGCATTGGCGATGTCATTTGTAGAGTTTTGATGAATGCTTATCCCATGGGACATTCTATTATCTTGATTGTGGGCAATACAAAGCTGAAACAGGCATCAGCCAGGATTCTGCACCGTGCTAGGTGTCACATGAGAAACAGGTCCATGTAAAAAGGCATAGATCAAACAGTGCTTTCTGCTGCAAATCCAGAGTAATTCCACTGAAGTCAGTGTGGTGTTAGTCTGAAATTACAAACATGTGAATGACTGCAGAGTCTGACTCTGGATCAGGAATCATACAGAGATACTTTGAAAATAGAGCTTTGCTTAGTTTAAACAAGATCTTTTAGCTGGTTCCTCTCCTATTTTTAAAGATAAATATCCAATAGTCCAATTATATTATTTCTATCATAGAGTTTTCCTATGAGGTGTGGAAAATATACCTGCTGCTCCCCAAAAGGTCTCTGAAAACTGAATTATTTCTGGCTGTGAACTGGTGGGAAGTCAAGGCCAGCACTCAAATGGTACCACAATAGCTGCAGGGGTTAAATCGCTGAACAAAAGCCCAGGATGCTATGCTACCAGCACAAGCCACATCAGACACATCTCAGCATGGACATGCTCAAATGCTGGCTTTAGGTGATGGTCTGAGGGCTGTGAATGGTATCAGTGTTTAGGAAATTTCCTACTTCTGAAAAATATTTATATTAGTACTCCCAGAGAGTTGCTTTGCCCTGGCATATCACAAATCCTTGACATTAAAGCATAGTTGTCACTAATTCACTCAATTCAATTTTTCAATACTTTCATTGTTATTGCATTCCGTAAAGCTTTGGTCAGACAATGAATCGGGGGGCGGGGGGATTTGTTCTTTGGCTGGATCCCTCTCTCAACAAAGACTGAGCAACTGTATGAGTCTCAGGCTGCTGACTGCTATCGCAGGCCTGTGTACATATTTGAAGAGAAGCTACAGTTCCTCAGTGAATCCTCTCAAAGATGTGCTGTTAAAATTTGGAGAATTCATGTCCGCAAGGAACAACCAGATCCTCCCAAACACTGTTGCTGGATTAGGTTCTTATATAACATCTCATCTAATGCCCTTTTGTAATCAATGGGAGTCTCTTCAGCAATTTTAATGAGAATGGATCAGGTCTATTCCCTGTCTATCAAAGAATTAGATTTTTTTTTTTTGGTTGATGTTATCACTCTTGGTCTTGCAGAAGCAGCTTTTGTACAGTAGCTCAATAAATGTTTATTTAAATGGCATTTGTGTGTGGGTGTGTGAACTTTTGGTATTTTAGAAGTGTCACTGGTTAAGGAGTAAAAAGCTTGTGTTTCGCCCTTTCTTGCCCCAATGATCTGATGGATTATCTCATCAAAAATGTCCACATGCTGGTCTCTGTCCCAATGGTAGTCAGAGAGTGTGACCCTGAAGGTCATCTGACAGGCACTCTCCTCCTCTGCCCGGAGCTCTACTTGTGAGCAGATTCACTTTCCCAAAGCCTTCTAACAGGTCCAGTCACTCCCTCTGCAAAATCATCTTGCTCAACAGTTGGCGTTTCTCTCTCTCTTTCTCTTTTTTTAAAAAAAGTCTGTGGGGTGAAGTAAAATTCAAGGCTTGGGTTCATATCCAGCTCTGACACTAGAGGAGAGTACTAAAGGTAAGGGAGATGTTAACTCATGCTATTTTGTGCCCATATCTGATGAGAACACAGGAAAGGGAAGGATTCTCAGAAATCTCTTTGAAAGGGGTTGGTGGAAAAAAAAAAAAAACAAACCTGCAGGATCTGGACCAACTCTTACTCTTTGAAAGACACAGGCTCAGGTTTTCTGCAAAGTATTGATGAGATCAGAACTCTTTCATTTGTGGAGACCTTGCACAGACACAAATATATGGATCTGCATCCCATCTGCATCCATAAGAAATGTTCATCAGATATCCTCATTGCATCTGTGGATATTGTGGAGATATCCATGGATTTGCAGGGCTCTATTCATTTCCCTGTACTGCTTATTTCTGACTCACTCTTTCAAAAAGTGTTTTTGGTTACCTGACAGGTGATGTGGAAAAGCTGAAGTACTCAAAGCTGTTTTGCTGCTGTCTTCACGGATAAGGTCAGCTCCCAAATTACTGCACTGTGCTGCACAGTATAGGGAGGAGGTGAACAGCCCTCAGTTCTGAAAGAACAGATTCAGGACTACATGTAGTAGCTAGCACCTCTGCTTAACATGCACAAGGTCCTAGGCTCAATTCCCAGGAGATTGGACTTGATGATCTCATGAGGTTCCTTCCAGCCCTATGATTTGATTTGTACATGAAAAATCTGAATATGCACAAGTCCATGGGACCAGATGCAATGCATCTGAGTGAGTTGACTGATTTGGTTGCAGAGCCATTGGTCTTTATCTTTGAAATCTCATAGTGACAGGGCAACATCCCTGATGATTGAAAAAGGCAAAAATAGTGTCTGTCTTCCAAAAAGGGAAGAAGGAGGATCCATGGAATAATAGACTAGACAGCCTCATCTCAGTCATTGGAAAAATCATGCAGCAGGTCATCAAAGTAGCCATTCTGAGACACTTGGAAGAGAGCCAGGTGATCAGCAACATCTCAGATGGCTTCACTAGGGGCGAGTCATATCTGACCAAGCTGTTTACCTTTTATGATGAGATGACTGGTTCTGTGGATGTGAGGAAAGTGGTGAACATGTTATACCTTGACTTTAACAAAGTTTTTGATATTGTCCCCCCCACAGTATTCTTATCAGCAAGTTGAAGAAGTATGGTTGGATGAATGGACTATAAGGTGAATTGAAAGCTGGCTTGATCATTGGGATCAATGAGTAGTGATCAATGTCTTGATGTCTAGAAGGCAACCTATAACAAGTGGAGTGCCCCAAGGGTTAGTGCTGGTGCTAATTTTGCTCAATACATTCTTTAATGATTTGGAGAATGGGGTGTATTGCACCATCAGCAAGTTTGCAAATGCCACCAAGCTGTGGGGAGTGATAGATATGCTGGAGAGCAGGGATAGGATCAAGAATGACCTAGACATATTAGAGAGTTGGGCAAACAGAAATCTGATGAGATTCACCATGGACAGGTGCAGAGGACTGCACTTAGGACAGAAGAATCCAATGCATTGCTACAGACTGGGGACCAACCAGCTAGGCAGGAGTTCTGCAGAAAGGAACCTGGGGTGCAAGGAGGTTACATTGGCTAAGAGGCTGGATACGTAGATATGAGTTAGACGTGTGCCCTTATCGCCAAGAAGGCTAATGTCATATTAGGCTGTATTAATAGGAACATTGGCAGCAGATTGAGGGAAGTGATTATCTTCCTCTGTTCAGCACTTGTGAGACTTTATATCAGAGTACTGTGTCCAGTTTTGGCTCCCCACTAGAGAAAGGATGTGGACAAAAATTTGGAAAGAGAGAGAGCAAGAGAAATTAGGGTGCTGAAGCACATGACATAAGAAGAGGCTGAGGGAACTGGACTTGTTTAGCTTGCAGAAGAGAAGAAAGGGGGGATGCAATAGCAGCCTTGAGCAACCTGAATGTGGGTTCCTGTGAGGATGGAATGGGGCTGTTCTCAGTGGTAACACAAGACAAAAGAGCAATGATTTTATATTGAAAAGGAGGAGATATAGGATGGATATTAAAAAAAAAACCAAACAAACAAACAAACAACTTTTCAATAGGAGGGTGATAAAGCACTAAATTGAATTATCTAGGGAAGTGGAAGAATTTCCAACCTTAGAGGTTTGATGAAGCCATAACTATGATGATTTAGTTGGGATTGATTCTAGTCTGAGTACAGAGTTGGACTAAATGACCTCCTGAGGTCTCCTCAAACTGTTATCTTCTATAATTGTACTGAAGATTTCCTAGACTGCACAAAGGTATCCATATATATCAGTGTAGTATACTAAATGCTCCAGAGATATCCCAGTCTCCATTTGTAGAGGACATAAATGAAATTAGCTGTGTTGTGTTGCCTGTGACAGTAATTATGGGAGAGAAACAATGTCATCACCAGAGTAACTAAAGTGCAAAAGGAATCAAGAGACTTGTTGGAAATCACACAGAATTAAATCAACTTGTTCTGACTCCAAGTGATTAGTGTGATTCACTTGGCCACAACTGTCCCTTATTTTGGTGTTGAGACTTTATTCCACAACCCATGATCATCCTCATTTGCTCTTGCTTGGAATCACATTTCAGTGTTTTCTGGCTAGTAAAATAGTGATTTGTTTTCCATCATAAGCACTCAGGCATGGGATGCAAAGATGTGCCTGTTAGCTGACAGCTTGATACAGAATCCTTTCCTGTTTTGCATCCTCATAAACATGGACAGATTTGTCAGGAGTGAGATGTGGAAGACAACCCTGGTTTCAGAGTTCATGGACTTGTAAGTTAGCAATGGAAAAGATCTACTAAAAGTCACATTTTCTGGGGTCACACCGTGGCCTCTACTGAAGGTCTGAATATTTTTTTTGTCTGTGCACACCTGCTTGCACACTTTCTCAGCACTAACATTTGTGAAAGATTTTTGGTATCTTCTAACCCCTGTGTAGTCAAGCAGCACTGCTGCACAACAGGGCTCCATTCAGGTGGGTGTTTGTGCAGAGCTGCGTGTGTACAAATGGAGGCCTGTTCTTCAAAACAAACCCATTAACTTAAACTGAGTTTTAAAAAATAGGAAATTAACATGAGGATCCCAGATCTATATTTAGGTGCCAGCCTGATTTCCAGAAAGCCAAAAGCTCCCTCTGACCTCCAGTGAAATAGACCTTCCTTTTATTTGTCCTGTATATTAGCTAGTTTGGGGTAGTCGTTTCAGCATTTCAACACTAGAGCTCACCTCACTGTGACTCTCAAGGGTGAGACACTGCAAGGAGACACCAGAAGATTTATAGAATAGAATCAGAGGGTTAGAAAGGACCTCATGAGATCATCTAGTGCAACCCCCTAGGGTTTAAACCCAGAACCTTCTGCATGTAAAACAAATGTACTAGCCACTACACTATTTGCAGGGCTAATGTTAATGCCCGCAAGAAAGGAATTAAATCCCCTTATGTCATACTGCATTCTTTTACTATGAAATATAGCAACTTACAACTTTTATGAAAGCTTGTAATGTTCTAGATTCAATAATCATTAATTCTCCCATGAAAGCTCATGCAATAAATAAATTTGTTAGTCTTTTAAAGTGCCACAGGACTCCTTGCTTGTTTTGCTGAATTAGACTAACAAGACTAAACCTTTGGAAATTATCATTATGTTGTAATCTACAGTCTATGGTCTGAATCCTTCTATTAATATTTATGGAAAGTTACAGTATTTATTTATTTATTTTATTTATATTTATGGGAAACTGCACTGCATTTGGGCAGTGAGTAGTCAAGTGAGAAACGGCATCACCAAAGTCAGGTGTTTATAGGAAGCCATCTTCAAGCAACTATCCATTGTCCAAAAAGGAAAAGACAATGATGGACCATTGGCATTAGGAAAGATGGAAAGAAGAGAAAAGATGTTGAGGGAACTCAAAACCAAAATCAACACCTGAGCTCCAAAGTCAGCAGGGAGTTTACTAATGACTAATCATGAGTCGCTATGCACTAAGAGGGGAAAAAGAAAAAAGTGTGGGGAGAAACCTTTTTAAAAAGTGTGTACCTAATCACTTGGCAACTCCAGGGTCTGTCTGGGGTTTGCACACACACATACGAAAGGGTGGTTCTGTTTTAGGGTGGAAAAAACTCACCTTTTTAACAAAATATCATTATTTTTTTTCTGGACAAACTTACTCTTGTCTTTTTTGTCATTTGACCAAGAAGTATCAATTTAGATTCTAGGTGTATGTCTACACTAGAGGCTTAAATCAACTTAACCTTGCCTAAGTAAACTTAAGCAACTCCATGGCAACTTTTTTTTTTTTTAAGTTGACTTAATCGCTTACTTTAGTCAACTTAGTAGCTCCCACTTGTAAAGTCAACTTAATGATTAAGTTGATTTTATTAAGTCAACATAAGCCAATGTAGCCCCAGGTTTGACTTAAGTTGATTTAACTGGCCTCCAGGCCATGTCCCACACTCCCTTGACCACCAAAAAGAGCCTGGGTTGACCAATCAGAACAGAACAAAGCCCTAGCCAGTGCTGGGGCAGGTGAAAGCCCTGCCCAACTTGCTCCACAGAGCTGGTGAGGCCTGCCATTCTGAGAGCATGGAGGGAGGCAGCCCGTGACACAGGTGGGCCCCTTGCCTGGAACCCCCAAGACATCTTGGATCTCCTGGCCGTATGGGGGGATGAAGCTGTACACTCCTGTCTGCAAAGCAGCCAATGCAACCAGGAGGTGTACAGCACCATAGCTCTGAACCTGGCAGACAAGGGGCACAGCAGGGACACTGAAAATGTCTGGGTTAAGATCAAAGACCTCTGCCAGGGCTACCAAAAGGCTGGGAATGCCATGCATGGCTAGCAGGGGGAGGGAGGGGTCAGCCACCAACAGCTACCCCATTACAGCAAGCTACATGCCTTCCTGTGATGGGAGGATGACACGCTGCAGGCATATACCCTTGACTCCACTGAGCTCCCTTTCACCTTGATGACGACCAGGAGGAGGGCTCAGTGGATAAGAAAGTGGTGCTGGATCAGGTGGGGGAAGCTTGCTGCCCAATGACACCACCACAATTGAGCTATTCCCTGCACCAATGCCAGACTCAGGGATGAAGGAGGAGGAGGTTACCCACCTAGGATGACCCTGGCAAGGGGACATGGCACCACACCCCTGCTGGTGAGTGCTCCCTCCCTGTGGGAATGGTGGTGCAGGCAACCAGGACAGGTACTGCAGGGGGGACAGGGCCCAGGGACAGGCAGGGTTCTGGGGGGGGGTGGGGGGGTGCAGAGGCCTTCCCACATGGTCGAGGGGTCAGGGGACCAATGTGGTGGGGGGAACCAAAAGCCGAGAGTAGCCATGTCTGGAGACGGAGTAGGGGGACAGGAGGTGGGAGCACCAAAGCCAGACAGCATGTGCCAGACATTATTGGCATGTGGCCCCAGGAGAGACCCGTGGGACAGGGCTGCCTGACACTCACCATCATGGCCCCTGCACCCAACCCACACAGCAGAGTATGGTGGTGTCTACTAAGGGTCCCAATCCCAAACAACAGGGATGGGGAATTAGAGGGATGGTCATGGGACAGCAGCTGCTGTCGGGCTGATCACCGCATAATCTCATGGGAGGAACTCTTGTTCTTTGCTTCTATCTTGCAGACCCTCTGCCCATAACACAGGGCACTCCTGGGGTGCACCCAGCCCCAACCAGAAGGAGAGGTGGGTGTCAGTCACGGGATGAGATCCTCAAAGCCCAGCTCCAGCTGGCAGAGCATGCTGAAGCAGATCTGAGGGCCTGGCAGGAGTGACAGGATGCCTTTTTCAGGGTTGAGCAGGGTCGACCGAAAGCTAGATCTGATGGAACACCAGACCCATGCCCTGGAGCACCTGACATGGGGCCAGGGCTTTTGGCTGGCCAAGAGTCCTCCTGCTTTGGACCCCAGCATCCCTCCGCGCCAGCAGCCAAGGACTTGGGGTGGACAGCTCTGGGCCCAAGAGCCACCTGCCCAACATCACTAAAGGCTCCCCCCACCTTGACCCTCCTGTGTCCCCCCAAGACCCTCCACTCCCCCAACCCCCTGATTCCTGCAGCACCCCACCCCCTCACTCACCTCAGCTCCCCCCACTTCCCTCTGTAAATAAAACAATGTACACCGGTATTCTGTGTCTAGTGCATTATTTAATAGTGCATCTACTAAACACATGGATAACCTGGTCTTGGGAGCAGACACAGGAATTAAGAGGCTAGTAATTGTTTACTAAGGAATGATGATGCACTTTGATCCCTGCCACAGCAGTTAGCCCTTCAGTGGCCTTCCTAGCACTGTCAGGCAAACCCATGAGTAAACAGCTGACCTGACGCTGTGCTGTGGGTCAGGAAATTAGGATTTATCTCACCAATGTGGGGAGTGAGCACCAGCGCTTTGGTCTGTCCATTGGGTGCACCTTGCCCCAGACATCCAAATTCCATGTCAGTGAGTGAGATCATCTCAGAAGTCATGAAGGGAGAGAGGTGGGCCCTTGATTGACCCGGACCCAAACTACAGAGAAAATTATAGATCAACACTTTGAATTGCTCCCTGCTATGACTGGCAAAGGCTGCTCTTAGACGCTCTCTGCCAAATACAGTTTAGAAACATAGTTTGAGCCCACATCTACATTTCTTTCCTTGATGCATATCATGCAGTTGTATTAATGAGCAGCAGGTTACCAGTTTACATATAGGATTTCACATGCCACCTTTTAGATACAGTAATTGAGGGCAATGAGAGTGTGTGGGCTGAGGAGAGTTATTGTAAGATGCACCCTGCATTTGTCAATAGTGAAGGACTCCTTACGTCACAGGAGAGAGGAAGAGTGAACCACACGTAATGAAAGACAAGAATGTCACTTAATTTAGGGCCTTCATTTTAGGTGTTTATGAGGGAAAAGCTGTACAAAATTTAACTATGCAGTTTTCTGGGGAAATATTACTCTCATCTCCTCTTTTGTTTTGTTTTTTTAAGGTTATTTAAAAAAATCTTTAAATATTCCAATTTCAAAAACGTATTTAGATATAGTAGGCTTTTTTTTTGTTTGTTTGTCTTCAAGTCATTTAAGAATAAAAAGTAATTAACTGATTTTAATTTACTTTGATTGCTAAGACTATCTGCACTGTCTGTGAAGCTGGTAGCAGGCATATGATGGGTGCGAGACTGAGTTCACCTTATCAAGAAAGGACAAAAGGGTCCCACTAAGTCCCGATGCCCCCAAAAGGAGGGAAAGGACACCAACTGCCCACTCTGAGGGTGCACTGGAGTCTTATTGCATCCCGGATATCTATAGAATGGGGTGGAAGCCAGATAGGCCAGCACCTTCCTTGCCGGTGCACTAAAGTCTTACTGCATCTTTGATGTCTTAAGAGTGGGTGGGCAGCCAAATGGGTCGGCCCCTTCCTTACAGATGAGAGCCTGGAGAGGTCTCAGCACCATAGCAACGGGATGCTGGGGGTGGGGAAGGTTCGTCTGTATCCCCACGATGATGAGAGAAGCGGCATTGGAGGGGAAAAACATTGCCCAAAGGTGTTTATGGGGGAGGAAAGGGCCCGGGAGGGAGGAAGCAGAAGCATTTGGCCTCACACCTGGGGTCCCAAGCAGTGCCCACCATTGAAAGGGTTTCTGGAAGGAACAGGGTGTCCCCTCCAAAAGGCAAGTGAAGGACTGCCTGTTGAGTAGTAGGGGGCACCCTAGCCTCCCTGAGCCAGGCTACTCAGTGGATATTTACCCCCGAGGCCATAGTGTGGGCAGCTGTATCCATCGTGTCACGGCCTGAGAGGAGGAGGTCCTGGGAGATTATCTGACCTTCCTGTAGAAAAGCATCCTACTCCTCTCTAGCCTCTGGTGGGAGCAGGCGTTGGAATTTCACGACTGACTCCCACACGTCCAGCAAATATCTGCTGGTTAGGGCTTGGTTATTTGTCATGCATAGCTGGAAGGCCAAGGAGGAATAGATCTTATGGCCCAAGAAGTCTAGTTCCCCGGCTTCCCTGGAAGACAGGAGGGGGTCGCTAGGGGGTTCGCCCATGCCTTGTGCCATTTGCACCACGTCCCTTAGGGGGACTGGGTGATTGGTGAGGGAAGGGAAGTCTGGTTCAGGGACCCGGTACTTAACACTCGCTGTGTCCGAAACTGGGGCAATAGAGCTTGGACTCTGCCACCGGGAGAATGTGAGGTCCCAGATGCTCAGGTGGAGCGGGACTGTCAGGGGTTCTGCCGAGGCAAAGGCAGGCCCAAAGAGGGTGTCTGGAGGGAGGCTGAAGGTTTGTGCCTCCGTCCCTAAATCGGCCGTAGCCTGGCGCAGCAAATCAGAGAGCACCGATAGGTTCCCCGTATAGGAGCCCCGTGCTGGGGAGAGAGTGGTACCAGGAACTTGTTGTGAAGGAGAGGGAGTCTCCCGGGGGGACCATTCCTGTGGGCGGAAGCGGAATGGCGACGGTGCCAAAGTGTGGTGCTGAGGTCGCTTGGAGCCCCTTGATGGCTCCTCCTCTGGGCTGAGAGCGGGGGAAGGAGTGCGAGACTCAAGAGGTGGTACCGGTGACGGCAAGGTGATGTGTTGCCATGGGGATGGTCCTATGGTACCGGGGCCAATGGAGTGGAAGATGGAGGGCTGTATGATGAGGGAGAGCGACACCAATGACAAATCCAGGCCTCAGAGGTGAAGGCCGGTTTGCCCCTTCTAGCTGGGACTGGGGCACGTGGTGTGGGGAGCAGAAGGAGGGCTCTAGCAGCCTCCACTGCTTCAGGAGTTGTTGGCATGAGGAGTGACTCTAAGCGGGCTCGCGGTGAGTCCTCACCTGGGGAAGGGGGACTGCCTGGTTGAGAGGGCTCACAATCTGTCGGTACAGGGGTGTACCGAATCTGCGGTGCTGAGGGTGATTGTGGCCGTTGCCGGGGTGAACTTAGCACCTGCGACACCAGATTGTACCGGGCCAACAGCACCGGGGACGCAGACAATCGATGTTAAGGTGATCTGGGTGCCAGAGTTATGGGACTATGCCTGGGTGCCGGGGGGGCAACCTCAAATGGTGCCAAGGTGTTGGGTTGGCGCCGGGATGACTGTAGTCGGCACCAAGGTTGTGCGGTGATGGCCACCTGTGGTACGGTGCTGTGGGGGCTCTGGTACCGAGTTGGGTCTCAGCACCGGGCGGGAACCCGAAGCCTCAGGTGGAAAGTGCCGAGCCTGCGCTGAGGCTAGGGCACGGCGCCTTTGTTCCCTCTCCTTGATGGTCCTAGGTTTAAAGGAGAGACATAGGGAACAGGCTAAGACCAGGTGGTCTGTGTCTAGGCACCGCAGGCACTTCCCATGAGGATCATCCCCGGGGAAGGCCTTGCCACGCTCGAAGTAGGGTTTGAACCCTGCCATATCCAGAGGTGAACTAACTTCTGGCCTGATGATGGCAGGCTCCTGCGGTGGAACTACGTCCATGAAGAGTTGCTCTCAGTCGGGTGAAAAGCTCAAGAAAGGACAGGCTGCTTGTGTTCGCAAGGAGCGGATGTTCCAGATCCGACGTGCAAGGTGGAAGAAATGAAACTGAGGAGGGGTCGGGAGGCAGCCGTATATATTGCCATGGGCGATGCAAGGGGTGAAGGCTTCCTACCCTCTCCTGAAAGGCTGGGGCAAAAGTTTTCCGAACAATCCAGCGCTCTGGCATGGAGACACCTATTACTGAATGCATCAGAGCAGCGCTCGAAGAAGAACAGTCATTCTCCATCCTGCACCCTATCCAACAGCCTGCAAAACTGAAAAATGGTAGTTTTCAATTTTTTGAGGGGTGTGGAGGGTAGGGTAGGGGTTCACCCTCCATCTCACTCCCTTATGATCAACAGAGAGTCACCTGATGCACCTTTGTGGGAGAAGAATCATTCCTGGAATAAGATTTAAAGAGATTTATTATGAAAAATTTTTAAAAAAGTCATGGTATAGAAATATTAGGAATCAAAAGCAGGACAGTTCCAGGCAGCCTGGGAAATTACAATGAGGAATTACAGGGGAACTCACAGATCCTGCCTCAGTTGCAATTGTATTTGTTGCAAACGCATAAAACTCCAGTATAAAAGATGCCTCAACTAAATCCATGGCAAGACCAGTCTCTGATGCCCAGCTGCCCTGTGAGCATTTGGGAAAGAAAGAGGCTAATCATTCAGGATTACATCCTTACAGGAGATTAGATTGGAACTCAGCCATTCTTATACCACAGAGATGACATCTTCAACATCATCATAGCCCAGGTCTTCAGGAGGCGAAGACAGGACATCTCTCTCAGTCCCAGAGGCCCCTTCACTGCTTAGCGGGTGCAGGCTCCAATCTGAAAATATCAAAGGAGGCACATTACAGTCAAGGTCTCTAATTTATACCATGTGCACTCACCTAGTAAGGGTGAGCAACCTACAGTAAGGGTTGTGAAGTATCCCCTCTGCTCAAGTTTAATCAATTAACAATCTCTGCTCCACAAAGGAAACATCTGTTAGCTCTATCTCTGCTGAGATCTGTCAAGTGCAAAAGTGTGGGGATGTCAGGGAGCTGGTGTCACCTCCTTAATGCTCCAGTAGGGGCTGCTCTAACTCCTGATCTCTGGTCTAGACCTTCACCAAGTGAGAACAGGGAGCAGCAGGTCAAGGTTGCAGACCACAACATGTACAAAGGGCATCAGAGCAAAAAGGCAGGCTGTCACTGGCTCATAGTGCCCACACAATGTACCATTGTATGTTACTCTCATCATGTACAAAGAAATGCACATTTCATCCCGACCCAGTTTCTGAGTCCAGTCGATGCGATGCTCTGATATAATGCTGAAAGAGGGCATTTACACACTGAAGAGAGTGATTTCTAACCCAATGCCAGGCCACTAACTAACCTCACAGCATGGACCTGCTCATCCCATTCTCAGCCAGGGCACTGAGGCCACACCTGTGGGCAGAGTGATGAGTGGGCTCCAGTGTTTGCAGGTTCGGGGCCTTTTCTAGGGATCCTGGACGATTTTAGTCCATTTCAACATTGTTTAGTAGAGGTAAGGGTGGAGGTACAGCTGAGAGGGAAGCTGTATTTCAGTCCAGTGACAGTGGCCTCTTGTGGCCGGTGGAGGCTCTACCAGGTAGTTGCTTCTAGCTGAGATCCCAGTACGCAGGTCTGGCAATGTCCTCTGGAAATTCTCTCTGAAACACGCACAGAAGGCTAGTCTTCACTGACGGAAGGAAAATCACGGCCATCAGATTGACCTTCTTGATTGACTGAGCAGATTTCTAAAGAACCACTCAGTTGATAGGAACCTCAAGAACTGGATTAGCATGGAGTCAAAGTCAGGTCTCTCTCTACAACTCAGAGCAGTGGATGTGTGAGGTGTGGGGAACTCATTGTGAGATACACAAGCTATTTTAAGTAACTGGCCTATCTCCACTCTATTGTCACCAGAAATGGCAGGCACTGTAAACCTGCTCAGAGACAGGGAGAGAAGGGGACACTGCTCACAATCTCTGCTTTGACCAGCTGTGCTTCCTCCACTGGCATAACCTACACTGCCACCCAGAAACTGTTCCTGGAGCTTCCAAGGAAACATGGACATTCCCAGCATTGCCAATCACACATGTTCAGAGTCAGGAGTCAGGCCTCAAATAACATGAGATTGGGTTAAAAGTCTGAGATAAAGAAATACTGTTTTGATTTCCCTTTGGTTTCTGTTTGTCCTGTGATCTCTGGACCATTATACTTCATTCATGTATTAAAACATCTTTTTGCAACCATAATGGTTAAAAAGGTTCCTTTCTTAGACTGAGAGGGCAGCTTGTGTAACCATCCAACTCCAGGAGCTGCGTCTTCTACCAAACACCATGAAGTTAGTGATCACAGCACAGGAACTAGAGACAAGCTTTCCTCGCTCACCTGCCTGTGAATCCCTGTTCCTATCACTGTTTGCAAGGGCCTCAGTGATAATCTGGCCACTCTGCTCAGGACCAAGGTAATTTTCAAGGTCAGGAATTTCTTTGACATCATCATAACCATCCCCTGGGACATCTCCAGGCAGGACAGGGGTCTCTGAAAAAGAGGGAAGAATTAATGATAATAGGGAGAGACCTCCCACCAATTAGATAAATCAACTGTACATCACATAGGAAGGGCCCTGAGATAGTGACACTCCCAAGGTGATAAGATATCGAAAGACCACCGCCACTACCACCCAGCTCCAGCCTCCGTATCAGAGGAATTATATTCAGGTAACGTTTATCTGACGCTTCTTAAAGACTTGATGTGTCGGTAAAATGTTGCAAGGAACCTAAAGGAAAAAACAGATGGGGGTGTGGAAGATCTGGGAAGAGGCAACTGGGGATAAGGTTTATGTCAAAAAAAGGTTTCTCTATTGTATTTGGTTGTTATACTAGTTATACACTAATTAACAATTACCAGCAGAAGAATGACACTTTTATTTGTTCCATTTATCATCCACTTCCCAAATTTTCTGTTGTTAAATTTTTTGCTTTGTTCCTTGTCCCTGAACTAGTCTGGCCCATACGTCACTCTTGAGCTGCAGACTTTCGAAGCTGTACCACTAACTCAGCCAAGATATAGGTCTCTGTGTGAGATCTGTACATGAAATCACCTCTCACAGTGCATGTGACATGCACATCTAGACCATTGGTCTCAGAGCAGGCAGGAATGCCTGAGAGGGGCTGTTACTGAAGAGGAAGATTGTCCCCTAATTTTTTCTGAATAATTTTAATGAATATAAAAGGGTGGGCCATGACTCAGTGAGTAAAGTCAAGCAGTGCTGGCATGGGCTGAACCAGCTTCTTCAACAGTCACATCACTTGACTAATGTGCCACTATTCTGACCTGCGGCACTACGTGCTTTCCCCTTCTTGGTCCCCTCACTTCATCTTGGAACTAGACCAACACCCACAGCCATGCTCCTTAGGAGAACTGCTTTCGAGAGGCTTAATCCTGGATGTGCTGTGCACCCTGCACTCCCTCTGGTTGCAGCAGAAAGGATAATACTCCACAACTCAAAAGAGCAAATCAATAAAGGACAATCTTTGCCTCTAAAAAGACACTCTTGTTAGCCATTTCCTGGGCTAATGCTGGTCTTAGCAGACAGATTCATGCCTCGTGTCTCTGTCACGTTTATCTGGGGGTGTCATTCAATGCTGGTTCCTCTACATTATCATAATCCAATGGAGAACCCCCGAGGGCACAGGCTCCCAACTATTTTGGCCTGAAGGCCACAAATATAATTTTTAAAACCCTGAAGTGCTACCAATTTCTGCCAGCAGCACCTCCCTCTCCCAATACAGTGAGAGGGAAGGAGTTCAGCAAGGAGCTTCTCCTATACCCTTGGTTTTGGCAGTGAAAACGTGCGCTCCACCTGGATCCCTAGGCAGTGGCTTTTTTCTGCAGCTAGGGGGACATCTGCTGGGAAGACAATGCAGCAATGAACAACCTAAGTTATTTCAGAGCATTGTGAACAACTTGCTGGTACAAATGCTGGAAGAACCAACTACAGGTCTTGCTCTTCTTGATCTGCTGCTCACAAAGAGAGAATTGGTAGGGAAAGTAGAAGTAAATGGCAGCCTGGGCAGAAGTCACCATGAGATGGTGGAGTTCAAGATCTTTATCAAAGGAAGAGAAGAAAGAAGCAGAATACAGACCCTGGACTTCAGAAAAGCAGACTTTGGCTCCCTCAGGGAACTGATGGGCAGGATCCCCTGGGAGGTTAATCTGAGGGAGGAAAGAAGTCCCAGAGAGTTGGCTGTAGTTTAAAGAAACCCTGCTAAGGACACAGGGAGATATCATTCCCATGTGCAAAAACAACAGCAAACACAGAAGGTGCCCAGCCGGTGGCATACAGACCCAGGGTGCAGAGAGGGGCCTTGCCCCCGGGTGCTGGCCTAGCTGGGGGTGACGAAGGTGCTGCTGATCTGTCTGTAAACATCTTCCTCTGGGGAGCTGGGGTAGTGGCCAAAGCACTGGAGCAAGATCCCTTTCCCCTCTGAGTGTCTGGCTCCTCCCAGGCAGCAGGAGAGGGTGGAGGAATTCCCTCTGGACCAATATGGGAATTAAGGGAGGTGAGGAATTCCTGGGGCCAGGCATAGGTGTGCACTAATGGCTGGCCTAGATTCCCGGGAATGGGCTGCTAGAAGTGGGGAGGGTGCTGCTCCCAGCATCCCACTGCACTGGGGCTGAAAGCTGCCTCCAGCCCTGAAGGAGGGGAAAAAGAGAGGTCAAGGCTGGGAGCTGGAACCGGATCCTCTGGCCCCCTAGTGCAGCATATAGGGAAACCACTCCTAGCCCAGCTGCTGTGAGAGCTTCCAAGTTCCCTAATCCACCTGGCTGGAAACTCTCAAAGGGACTCCCATTGTCTCAGAATTGCACTTTTGTAGGTGAGGGAGGGTGGAGGGAAGGGAGCCAGCCAGGGAGACTTCTGCAGCTTGTGGGGCTGCAAGCTAAGGGCTAGCATAGGTGTAGCCTGCTGGGGTTGGGGCTGCTGCTGCCCCCAACTTAGTCTCTTGTGACAGCTACAGAGGCTGGGCAGTGAGACTGAAAACCTTGCCTCCATCATCAGTAGCTGTGAAGAAGTCAGAGAGACAGCTTCCCCCCAAATGTCTGGCTCTTCCTGCGGGGGCAGGCCCAGCCTGGCTTAGGGGAGACAGGGTGAGGGATTCCTTCACCATCACTGTGGTAAGTGAGGGAGGTGGGGAACTAATGCTGGCTGGAAGGAAGGCAGGCATAGGTGCAAGCTAATGGCTGACTTGGATTCCCTAGTACGGGCTGACTAGAAGGGGGCGGGGGGTTATGTGCTGTTACCTCCAAGCCTCCGCTGCACTAAGGCTGAAAGTAGCCTCCAGCTCTGAAGGCGTAGGGGAGGGGAAGGCAAGGCCAAGAGCTGCAGTCCCCTCTTATGCCCCCCCTAGAGCTCAACATAGAGGTCCCTGAGCCTGGCTGCAGTGAGGGCTTCCAAGTTCCCTAATCTACCTGGCCTGACAATTCTCAGAGGCTATGTCTACACTAGCAAATTAGTTCAAATTAAGGAGCCTTAATTTGAACCCTGTCCACATTAGGCTTTGCCTAGTTTGAACTAAAAAGTTGTTTAGTTCAAACTAAGCAAAGCTTAGTTAGACCTTGTGAGTTCAGCTGGTTAGTAAATGCACCTAGTTTGAACTAATTTTTGAACTACTTAGTTCGGACTAACCAAATCTGAACCAAGATTTTAGGTGTAGACATAGCCAAAGGTATACCCGTTCTCTTAAAACTGCACTGTTGTAAGTAAGGAAGGGTGGGGAGTGGACTCGTGGGGAAGCACAGGCTAAGGGCTAGAATAGATGTAACCAGATAGAGCGCTGCCCAGAACTCCTTCTCCAGAAGCTGAGATAGTGAGGCTGAGATATCTGCCTCCAGCAACAGTGAAGATGTCAGAGAGAAGGGACAGCACCCCCTCCCCCCCCAGCAGCCCTAGCTCAGTTCTCCTGTTACTGCTTCTTACATGGCATGAAGTGGGACTGTTCACTGGTGCCTGACTTTGAAGAAAGAGAACAGAGTAACACAGCTCTGTATTTTAGGGCCTGCGCCCCTTTATATCCTCCAGAAGGCCCATTCCCCCACTTCAGGCTCTCCACTGGAGCTGCAGCTCAGTCACCTGCCTGAGTGATGAGCACTCTGTGAGCATCTCATTGTGAGCCTGATGAGTGTCCAGCCAGTATCCTCCTGATTCCTGCAACTCCTCCTACCCACCGAGAGCCCACAGAACTGCCTCCTCCCCGCAACAGCCAAAGACTCTCAGTGTGTCCTCTCTAGGGCAGTGGTTCCCAACCAGTGTGCCGGGGCACATTGGTGTGACACAGGAACACCCAAAGTGCACCACGAGCATGCTCCAGAGCTGGATTTAAAGTTTCTTCCCTGCTCAGCCCAGCCGTCTGGGCTGTGCAGGGCTGGGAAAAGGCAGGGGTTAAAGTAAGGGGCAAGGCATGGAACACAGTTCTGGGGCCCCCTATTTTTACACAGGCAGCCTTCTGGCCCCCCTAAAAATAGAGGAAGGCACTGGAATGCAGAGTTCCAGGGGTCCCCCTACAAATAGCAGGAGCAACCCAAAGGCACTGTTCAGGATGCTCCACCTTAAGCCCAGCCAGCAGACAGCTGGGGGAGGCAGGGAGTGTGTGAATCTCCCACTGCAGGGCAGAGCAGCTTGTGTCAGCAGCCTGCAAACAGCCCAGGTAAGGGCAGGGGGGCACTTTGGGGGATTGTGTGTGTGTATGTGTGTGTGTGTAGCAGAGGTGGGTGGGAGTGGATGTGTAGCAGAGCGTATGTGGCTGGGCTTGTGGGGTGGCTGGTTGATTGGGGGGGGTGTAGCTAGGGGTGGGGTGTCTGTGTATGGGAGGTGTAGCTGAGGGCTAGAGGGTCCATCACAGGCAGAAGGGGGCTGGGGGAGGGTAGGACCAGACCCACTGGGGTGGGAGTGAGCAGCAGTGGGGTAAGGATTTGCCCTGGGTGGCAGGGAGCCACTGTGTAGAAGGGGGAAGTGGGTGCTGCGCCATGCTCCCCTGCCCTACCTTCCCACTCCCCAGGTTCCCTCTGCCCCACACAAAGCCACTCTTGTTCTCCCTTCCTCTCTCCTCTTTCGCCACCCTTGTGCTGTTCCCCACATGGCTGCCTTTGTCCTCTTTTGCCACCCCTCCCCTGCTGTGCTCCCCACACTCACTCCTGCCACTGCACACGACTCCTGACCTCCACTGTTTTGCCACACCGGCTCTGCCACCCCTACTACTCTACACAGCAGCATTTCTGAAACACTGTGCCATGGTTCATGAATATTCATAAGTAATTTAAGTTAATCTGAATATCAATACGTTTTTCAATGGTGGTGTGTCTCAAAAAAATATGACGGTCTCAAGGTGTGCCACAGCAGAGAAAAGGTTGGGAACCACTGCTCTAGGGACTAGTCTCCACTTTGACAAAGCCAAGTTGATCTTGATTCCAGTAAGATTTTTAAATTCCCAGGGGGCTGCCCCTGCAGGCTTCCTGCTGAGGGAGCTAAGGCTGAAAAGCTGCCACCAGCCCTAAAAGAGTTGGGGAAGGATAGGCTGGGGGCTCTGAGCCCCCATCCCTTGAGCTGAACATAGGGCGCCCCATGCCAGCTTAGGTTCAGCCAGGACTTCCGAGTCCCCTGACCTAGCTGGCTGGGATAGAGAATTCTCTCAGCACTGCAATATGGTACGTAGGGAAGAGTGGGAGCCAGGGGCCTCCTGGAATGGGGGATGAGGGGTGAGAGGGCTAGGGGCTGGATAGAACATGCTCAGGTGGGGTTTCCCCCAAGTTTCCTGCTGCAGGGCTGAAGCTACCTCCAGCCCTGAATTAGCTGGGAAGGAGGGGCAGAGCTGGGGGCTGAGACCTCCCTCAGTCTCTGAAATGGCCACTGCTGCCCAGCTGAGAAGAGAGGGGGGAAAGCATTTCCTGAATCAGCAAATATGATTTTCATCTTAAAAAAAAGGACAAGCACTTTTTACCAGTAGGAACCATCTACATTAACACTGCCTCCCCTGCAAACATACAGAACAACAATGGCCCTGGAAAGCTCACCTGCCTGAGCAGTGAGCACCATGCACTGAGTAAGAGCAGAGGATGAGTGGAATCAGAGCAAAGCCTACATTTGCAACCATTCCCTGCCACCATAGATATAGACCTCCTCCTCAGGGCAGCTTGGGGTGGTACCAGGACACCACCTGTCCTGTCCGGCTGTGCTGGGGCTGGGGAGCAAATGTCGGGTTGGCTGCCCAGGCACCAGCGACTTTTCGTACACCACTGCGCCTAGCATGGCTTAGCAAAGAACTCTTTGGAGAACTGAAACACAAAAGAGAAGCTTACAAGAAGTGGAAGCTTGGCTAGATGACTAGAGAGAAATATAATGCTATTGCTCAGGCCTTCAGGGATAAAATCAGAAAGGCCAAAGGGCAATTGAAGTTGCAGCTAGCAAGGGATATGAAGAGTAACAGGCAGGGGTTCTACAAGTATGTCAGTAAGAAGAAGAGGATCAGGGATGCTGTAGGTTCCTTTGACTATGTCTGGACCTAAAATCTGAGTTTGGACTTGCTTAGTCCGAACTAAGTAGTTTGAAAGTCAGTTTGAACTAAGTGTGCTTTTTCTTTCTTTCTTTCTTTCTTTCTTTCTTTCTTTCTTTCTTTCTTAGTTCAAACGCTCACTTTTAGTTTGAATTAGCTGTGTTATTTTTGTTAGAACTAAATTTTCAGTTCGAACTAAAAAAATGTGATTAATTCAGACTAAAAATGTGCTTAGTTAAAACTAATGACTAGTTTGAACTTATTTAGTTCAAACAAGCATGTTTTCATTGTGCTAGTTTGAACTAAATATGCAAATTAGTTCAGCCTAAGCAGTTAGTTCAAACTAACCAGCTGAACTAAGTATTTCAAACTAAGCTTTGCTTAGTTCTAACTAAGAATTTTTTAGTTTGAACTAGGCAAAGCCTCGTGTAGACAGGGTTCAAATTAGTTCAAATTAAGGCTCCTTAATTCAAACTAATTTGTTAGTGTAGGCATAGCCTTAGTGAATGTGGAAGGCATCCTAGTGGTGGATGATGCAGAAAAGGCTGAACCACTCAATGCTTCTTTTTTGTTTTAACTCAGTCTTCACAGGCAGGGTCAGCCCCCAGGCTACTTCACTGAGCTACACAGAATGGGGAGAAGGAGAGTGGTCCTCAGTGATGGAAGGTCAGGTTAGGGACTACTTACAGAAGTTGGACATGGACAAGTCTTTGGGGCCAGATGAACTGCATATGAGGGTGCTGTGGGAGTTGGCCAACATGATTGCAGAGCCACTGGCCTTTATCTTTGAAAACCCATGGCAGTTTGGGGAGGTCTGGGTTCATTTAAAAAAAATACAGTACCTATCTTCAAGAAAGGGGAAAAGAAGAATCCGGGGAACTATAGAGCAATCAACCTCCCCTCAATCCCTGGAAAAATCATGGCACAGATCCTCAAAGAATCCACTCTGAAAAACTTGGAGGAAAACAGGGTGATCAAGAACAGTCAGTATGGAGTCACCAAGGGCAAATCATGCCTGACCATCCTGGTTGCCTTCTATGATGAGATGACTGGCTTTGTGGATGCTAGAATAGCTGTTGACTTGATATAGCTAGACTTTAGCAAAGCCTTTGAGACTACTTCCCACATCATTGTTGTCAGCAAGTTAAGAAATTATGGCTTGGATGAATGGTCTGTAAAGTGGACCAATAGCTGACTAGATCATTGGGCTCAGTGGGTAGGGATCAGTCGCTCAATGTCTAGTTGGCAACCAGTAGCATGCAGAGTGCCCGGGGCATGGGTCCTGGGGACGATTTTGTTCAACGTCTTGATTAATGATCTGGATGATGGGATAGATTGCACACTCAGTAAAGTTGCAGATGACACCAAGCTAGGGGGAATGGTAGAGATGCTGGATGGTAGGGATTGGATTCAGGGAGACCTAGACAAATTGGAGCATTGGTCCAAATGAAAGCTCATGAGATTCAACAAGGACAAGTGCAAAGTCCTGCACTTGGGATGGAAAAATGTCATGTACTGGTACAGGCTGGGGACTGACCGGCTAAGTAGCAGCTCTGTAGAAAAGGACTCGGGGGTTAAGGTGGATGGGAAGCTGGATATGAGTCAACAATGTGCCCTTGTCGTCAAAAAGGCCAGCAACATATTGGGCTGCATCAGTAGGCGCATTGCTAGCAGATCAAGGGATGTGATTATTCCCCTCTAGTCAGCACTGGTGAGGCTGCATCTGGAATACTGTGTCCAGTTTTGGGCTCTGCAGTATGGAAAGGATGTGGACAAATTAGAAAGAGTCCAGCGAAGGGCAATAAAAGTGATTAGGGTGTTAGGGCACATGAGATACAAGGAGAGACTGAAGGAACTAGGCTTATTTAGTCTGCAGAAGAGAAGACTGAGAAGAAGGAGCTATAGTTTCAATTGCAGCTGGGGAGGTCTAGGCTGAATATTACAGAAAACTTTCTCACTAGGAGGGTGATGAAGCGCTAGTTGCCTAGGGTAGTAGTGGAACATCCATCTTTCAAAACTTGTAAGACCTGGTCAGATAAAACCCTGCCTGGGATGATTTAATAGGAGTAGTCCTGCTTTTAGAAGGGGGTGGACTAGATGACCTCATGAGGTCCCTTCCAGCCCTAATATTCTTTGGGGACGTCTACACTGCAAGGGTTATTCAGGATAAAGAGGCTTATCCCCAGAAACCTTTTCCATTTCCAGGGAGCCTGTTTCGCTTTTTCAAAAGAAAAAAAAAAAAACACTTTCTGGTATATTGAAACATTGGAGCACTTTTTTGAAAAACCTAAAGCAGGCTTATTTGGAAAAGGCAGGGTTTTGGTTTTTTTTAAATAGCCTTTTCTGGGGAAAAAAAAAGCACCCCAGTATTTCAATATACTGGAACACTTTTTTGAAAGAACTAAATCTGGTTGCCTGCCCCCCCCCCAAAAAAAGTTTTATTTTTAAAATAGCTTTTATGAAAAAAAGCCCTCTCTGGATGTGACAATATCTTTTAAATTGGTTCCTTTTTTTCTCCAGTATGGACTATCTTTTTTACGAAAATTGTAAAACACTGCTTTGTTTCAAAACAGAGAGTCCTCCCGGACTCCTCTCTCAAAATAGCTTTTTTTTTTCAAAAAAAAAAAAAATCAGAATAGTTATTTCAAATTTATTTCAAGATTCCCCCCCCCCCCCCAAAAAAAAAAAAAACCCACAACTTTGAAAAAGATCTGCAGTGTAGACGTAGCCTATTATTCTATGGTAAGAGATCAGTGCTCTCCTCCCTTTGGCTCCAGCAGAGACTCAGGGCCTGAGAAGCCAGGCAGAATGTTTTGCTCTGAACTGGAGCTGGGGGTGGGGGGCGCTGATCTCCCAGGAGCATGGCTGCAGCAGGTAAACTGTGAACTTCAGGTAGGTCCCTAGACAGTGGTTCCCTTGTGCAGCCTATGGGATGGGAGATCACTGCTCACTACAGTGACAGTGACCTCTAATGGCCAGTAAAGGCTTTCACAGGTTAGCTGGTTCCAGCACAGATCCCAATAGGCAGGTCCAGCAGTGTCCCCTGATTCCCACTCGCCACACGCCCCAAACACACACAGAGACGGGGAGAGGAGGGAACACTCCTCAGAATCGTTGCTTTGGCCAGGTTTGCTTCCTTGCTGCATAACTTACATTGCCACACTGAAACTGTTCCTGCAGCTCCCAGGGAAACACAGACATTTCCAGCATTGCCAATCCCAGGTGGTTAAAGGCAGGAGTTAGACCTCAAATAACATGATACTGGATTAAAAATCCTTAGATCTCTAAAAAATACATTTTTTCCCTGTTTGTCCTGGGGTCTTTAACCAATTACATTTGTTTCATGCTTTGAAACATCTTTCTGTAACCATGGGGGTTAAAAACTTCCTTTTTTAAACTGAGAGGTGAGCTTGTGTAACCATCTAACTCCAGGAGCTGCATCTTCTACCAAATACTATGAAATTAGTGATAACACTGCAGGGGCTGGTGACAGAGCTTTCCCCACTTACCTGCCTGTGAAGCCTTGTTTCTCTCACAGTTCTCAGGGGCCACAGAGGTATTTTGGGCTCTCTGCCCAGGACCAGGGTCATTTTCATAGTCAGAAGCATCTTTCACATCATCATAACCATCCCCTGCAACATCTCCAGACAGAGCAGGGACCTCTAAAAAATAGGTGGGAAATAATGTGTGGAAGAAAACCCTTGACAGGTGGTATCAGGTTTCATCAAGGCAACTTTATTCAAGCATATGCAGGGAGAGATCACCCACCAAGAAAGAGACCTTGTCTGGTTAGTGCAGGGGTCTCAAAAACACAGCCGGTGGGCCATACGCGGCCCCTATAGCTATTTTCTATGGCCCACAACAGCACTATTGTTACCAATATTTGCAATATCATTCTATGAAAAGGTTTCAGTGGTGCGATCCTTGGGCTAACATACTGGTCCTCATGAGGCCGTCATTGTGATTTGAGTCTGAGACCCCTGGGTTAGTGAGAGCTCTGCCCATAGGCAGATTTTAAGAATAGAAAGAAAGATGGGAGTTTGGCCAAGGGGGCATAGAGGTAGTACACTGGTGATTCCCTTCACCAGCTTGGTTATGGATTACATATTTAATTATCTTTACGGCCATTATTAGTAATTTTGGTGCTTGGGGCAAGGACCCCAGATGTGCGACTCCCCCCCACCCCCCGGCCCTGATCCAGCCTGGGACCCTGATGCTGGTGCAGGATTTTAGAGGGCAGAGGGGATGGATCCAGCTTCCTGCAGCAGCTGGGGATGTATCCAGATTCATTCCCAGCTGCCACGGAGAGCCAGATCCATCCCCTAAGCCCCCTGAAATTTTGCCAGCGGCAATCTAGATCCCTCCCTCACAGCAGTTCGCTAGCGGCAGTGGAAGCTTCCTTGCTCATCCAGCGGCAGCTGGGGACAGATCCAGCTCCCCGCAGCCTCCTGGCAGAGGCAGAAGATTTCCGCTGCCACCAGCAGGCCAAGGGAATCTAGATCCATCCACAGAAGCCACTGGAGAAGCAGGGAAACCTCCGCTGCCACCAGCAAGCCATGGGAGGGGAGGGGTGAATCTGGATTGCCGCCGGTGGCAGTGGCGGAATTTAGGGGGCACAGGGGACAGATCTGGCTCCCCGCGGCAGCTGGGAACAGATCCGGATCCATCCCCAGCTGCCGCAGGTGCCGGATCCACCCCCTCTGCCCTCTAAAATTCCTGGCTGGGGGCGTTGCCCTGTTTGCATGAGCTTAGTTGTGGCTCTGCATCAGCACCCTCTGAAAGACTGCACCCGGGGCTATGCCCCATTTACCCCACCATAGTTATGACCCTGATTATAATAGAATAAAGACAATGTTTACAAGGCATATAGATAATCTACAAGGTTGCTTCAAACAAGATTGTGGAAATAGTTAACCCACATATGCATGATTATAACAGGCATTGTCTGCTGTGGGGAATAAAACCCCAAAAACAAACTGGCCTTGCCTTTGTGGAAATTCATAGAGTTCAGCAGAAATGAGACAGAAACACTTATCTTTTAGAACATTCTATTTCTTATCCAGCTACAAACAACTTACAGCTTTTTGCTAGCAGCTTTCAATGTTTTCTTATGGAAGACATGCAGTTGAACGTGTAGTTTGGGTCTTCAGAGTATTTGGTTCTTATACTAATTGTACACTGTGATAAGGTCAGGGCTGAGGGGTACAGAAGGGTGCATCAGGGCAGGTATGTGAGCCCTAGACTGGTGGAGGCCCTTTGCCCTGATTGCAAATAAAAGGCCTCTGCAGGCTAATTACAGACAGCTGCAC
>ML682084.1:432381-444310 GCA_007922195.1 Podocnemis expansa
CCAGCCTTAACTAGAGATAGAGATAGAGATAGAGATAGAGATAGAGACAAGCAGCTGGCCCTTCCGCTGCTCTGAAGGCTCTTTAGGCTGGCTGCACTGTGACCAGTACCCTTGGGGAGAAGACTTGAGCTGCTGAGCCAGGCCTCACACGCCTCTTCCCTCCTGAAGAGGGGGGGTGACCTTGCCACAACACTAATTAGCATCGGAAGACTGACACTTTCATTTATTCCATTTATCATCCAATTCCTAAATTTTTGTCAGTGTGCACATCTGTGCACCCTGGGTTATGATCTACATGATTTTCCTGTTCACTTGTACACTGGAATCATATGATTACATCAGTGTTTCTTTATGGATGCCAATGATCCATTCTACATGATTTCTATGATGATATGTTTCCTACACCTTCATACGTGTGAACAACCATGTAACATGCTTTCTATGGCTCAGGGATAAGGGAACAGACAGAGGTCTCTCCCAGCAGCAGTGAACCTGGACGAGACAAAGGTATGCTTATGGAGGTGTCTGTAAAAAGACAAAAGAATCATTTCAGCCCTGAAAGGGAGGGGCTGAGGGGTTTGGAAACAAAGACTGAGACTTGGAAGTTTTAAGGGGTTTTTGAGTTGTGACGCTCCATCTTGTAACAACTTCAAGCAAGATCTGGGCCCTGCCTGGCCTCAAGCAGACACTGGCTGTGCAAACATCTAACAGCCAAACACCTTGAGCATAAACTTGTTTGGACTATGAGGTTAGTTTAAGAAGAAGTATTAGGTTAGCATGCTTATTTTGCCTTTTATTTTCTTGTGGTCTCTCCTGACTTACTTATACTGTGATTCTGCCATTCTTGGCCATATTCTCACTTAGAATTATAATCTGATCAATAAACTAGTAGGTGTTTTACCTAAAAAAGTGTGATCTTTAGAGGGTGTGAGTGAAAGAGGCTGGGCACAATCCATTTCTTTGTTAAATGGATGGACTTGAGACTGTGACGGTTGGGAGTGGTTCCCAATCTCTGTAGACAGTGGCTCCTGGCGTAATAATTGGGGCTGGGGGTGCCTGCTGGTGGACCATCCCTCAAGTAGCCATGGGGAACACACCCGCTTCCTGGGACTGATTTCACGCAAGAGACTGGAGTGGACTGACTCAGGAGTGAGTGGTTGCTTGGCAGAGCGGGGTGTATTAGGGTTCAGCAGAGCCGGGCAGGGGAAAACTGCCCCCAGGGCAGGAATCCCCCTGCCTTGACTCCGCTGCTGCTCTTGTGGCAGCAGGGGAGGGGCTGTGGGGCACCAGTGTCCCCGGAGCTGGGCGGCTGCCACTGGGGCAGGGACTGGGGCAGGGATCAGGGTGTGGGCTCTGCCCCCGCCTGGGCAGGGCATATGCCGCCCAAGCTGGCAGGGGCTGTGGATGCTTTGTGAAATTGACTGCAGTCTACTGAGCCTGTCAGGGGCTGGGGGAGCCGGCACCCCTGCTGCCGCTTACAACCAGCTAGGGGCACCCAACCTGGCATCTTCACTTGCCAGGGGCACCGGGGGTTGGTGGGCACTTGAACCGGCTGCCTGCCACTTCCCCTTGTGGGGGGCAGGGGAAGCGGCAGACCCTGGAGCTGGCTTTGCCCGCTGCTTCCCATTGCCGGTGGTGGAGGGGGCAAAGCGGGCTGGGGCACCCGCCCCCTGCAAGGGAGAGCCACGGGCAAAGCCAGCTTCGGTGCCTGCCGCCTTCCTGCACCTCCCCTCAGTACCCCAGCCAGGGTGCTGATTGGCTCCCTGGCCAGGGTGCTGGGGTTGTGGGACTTCCTCCCAGGGTGCATGACACCGTGGAAGGTCCAGTGTTATATCGATATGTTCCATACTGATATAACACAGTCAGACAGGGATATTTTGAAACCACAGTTGCAAATAACCCTCATTTTGATACAAAACTAGGTTTTATTGTATTGAAATGATTTTCCCTATTTCAAAATAAGGGATCTCCTTATCTTGAAATGAGGAAACATCGTCTGGACCTGTCAAGTTTTATTTTGAAACAACGACTGTTGTTTTGAAATAAAACTTTTGTGTGGACACAACCTATGTTACTACAATCCAGCTGAGACCCAAGGCCACTGGCTCCCAATCTTATTTGCTCAAGAGCAATGCTCCCTTTAAGCTGTGCAGGTGCGCAGCTGCGCAGCCCACCGCTGCTCCCCCGCACAGAGAAGGCAGCCAGAGTCCAGGCTCAGAGCTCCTCTGGAGCAGGGAGTTATTAAAACTCCCGCCCAGAGAAGCTCTAATGGAGCATACCCAGAATGTCTGAGCATGCTCCATTAGTGCTTCTCTGGCCCCAGGACATGTGGCTGGGCCATGCCACTCCAGCAGCAGGGTACGCTTGCGGGGAGGGGTTAGGGAAGCTGGGGGATTACCACGGGAGCAGGCCTGGGGGGAGGGGGCCAGCAGGATCAGGCCTGTGGGGGCGTGACAGGATTGGGCCAGTGTGGGGGGGCACCACGCAGCAAGCAACGCGAGTTGCTCAGCTGCCTGAGGCTCTTAGAGGGAACATTGCTCAAGAGCCACAAATGTGGTTTTCACAACCCTGAAGTGCCACCAGTCTTTGCCAGTAGCACCCTTCTTCCCACCCCTCCACTGAAGCCAGGAGGAAGGAGTTCAAGAAGGAGGATCTCCCATCTCCCGACTGCAGCAAGGAAATTGTGCACTTCACCTGGGTCCCTAGGCAGTGGCTCTCTTCTGCAGGCAAGGAGACAGAAGATCAGTAGACCCCTAACTTCGCTCCAGCAGAGATGCAGGAACTCAGGACCCTGCCAGTCTTAAAGTGAGATCAGCATCTTCTCAACTCACTCCAGCTTTTGTCTGGGGTGTGTTTTAGAGTGGCCTGTGGCTCCTCTCACTCTGGCTCCATCAGGGACCCCGGAGCTTAGGGACCCAGGTAAAGCACTTTGCTGTGTTTCCTTCTACAGCCAAGGGGAGTGCAACGCTGATCTCTCATGCCCTTTGCTGCAGCAACGAACCTGCATTGTGAACACATTCAGCCTGGGTACTTATGTAGCAGCTCCCTTCTGCAGCCAGTGGGAGGGGAACCACAGGACTCTGAAAGACCTCCAGGGGTGACAGGTTAGGGACCACCACCCGAGGGAAAGGTATTCCTAGAACAGCAAACACCATACTCGGATCCCCTGAATACACCTATTTCCTCAGCAGGTTTCTAGTTCCCCTTTAAGTGCCTGTGGTATTGGTGCTCAGGCTGTTTTTCATGGTGTTTCTAAGACAGGTAACTGGGTGACAGAGGGAAAAGGACAATTCACAGATAGCTGTGGAATTGAAGGTTTCCACCTTTACTGTCTCGTAAATAACCAGGGGACCTGCCCTGCTGCCCTGATTCCAACAGCTATGTCGTCCTGCCCTCCAGTGGGACCAGGATCCAAGTTAACACAGGACACACTAGGAGCAAACAGCTGCTGCACCAGAGCCAACCTTAATGACTCCAACAGAGCTCTGTAAGTGTGGTTTAAAGTCTTTTAGTTCATGCAGGCTACCTCGTCATTTGGGCCATGCCTTCATGCCAGGGAAGCTGATGGGTAAGGCCCTCAGCACAGATATTTACTGACAGGTGCCAGCGGTGAAATTCAGATTCGTCCATGCCAAGTAAATATTCCCAGGCCCTGCTCCATGTAGCTCCTCCCCTGGTGGGAGTGTGCCATGCAGCACACCAGAAAGGACAAGAATCTAATCACAGATGTCCATCATGCGGTTCATCAGAAATGTTTGAAAGTCTGGTTCAACCTTACCCCATCTGAGTGGACACAATCAGTTCTGGACCATAAAATGGAGTGAGGGAAAATGGCTGCCTTTACAGAAAGTGCGGTGGAAATGAAATCCTCCTCCTAGATTGTGTCTTTGTCTTTGTGTGCCCCCCACCCCACCCATTACCTTGTTCTGATCCTTGATCGTCCTCACTGTCCCCGGTGTAATACTGCAGCTTCTTCACTGAAGCGTTTGAATAGGAGGCTGGAGAGACAACAAAAGAGATGCTGTCAAAGTGAGAGCAACTCAGGTGTCTAGCGTCTGAGCATGCTGGTTCCTAGAGCAGGATTTACAGTGCTGATCTATTCTTCCTCCTTTTAGAGAAAATGGTGAATTCACCAGTACTCTGAATGCTGAGAGGCTGGTGCAGATTTTCAAAGAGAAATGCCCATTTTACTGTAGTAAATGTGGACTTGTGTTAATTCTCTGTTCCATGTTCTTGGGGAACCAGGCCATATCTAGCCTATTTCCAAAGGGATAGCCATGTTAGTTTAGTCCAGAAAAAAAACAACAAGGAGTCATGTGGCACTTTGCGACTAACAGATTTATTTTTCACGTGAGCTTTCGTGGGAGAAAATCCCACTTCCTCAGATGCTTCGAAGATGGGTGAACTTACAGAAAGGAATGAAACTAAATGCAAGGGGGTGTAAAACATAGGATCAGGTCATCCAGTAACAACAAATCAGAGCAGTTGTTAGGTTCAAACCCTGGCAAGGCTGAAGTCAAATTACCTTTTGTAATGAGAAAATGAGAAACAGCTGAACTGGAATTAATATGCAAATTAAATTGTGTGAAAGCAGGCTTGAATCAAGCCTATGGGTTCTTTTCTCATTACAAAAGGTAATTTGACTTCAGCCTTGCCAGGGTTTGAACCTAACAACTGCTCTGATTTGCTGTTACTGTATGACCTGATACTATGTTTTACACTTCTTTGCATTTACTTTCATTCCATTCTGTATGTTCACCCATCTTCAAAGCATCTGATGAAGTAGGATTTTCTCCCACAAAAGCCCATGCGAAAAATAAATCTGTTAGTCGCAAAGTGCCACACAACTCTTCATATCTAGCCTCTCTGACTCACCAGAACACTCCCCCAGTCCAGACTGCCTTAACCAGAAACCAAAAACAATAAAAGGGCTGCAGGATCAGAGCCATAATGCAGCATTTTGCCGCCCGGGGTGCATTCTGATTGGAACACATGCCTTCCCTTAGCGGCGCTGAGAGCTGGTGCCTCAAAGCTGCCCCTTTAATAGAGCAGCTCTTTTGAGCCGCTTCAGGCTGCCGGGGCTGTGCCCTGTCGGGCCCGCTGTAGTTACAGCCCTGTGTGGGAGACACACATAAACCCCTTCAGACAAGGGTGTTAGAATGAAGGTAACTGAACAAGTGCCCCAAATCCCGGTGCCAGTGCTCCAAGTTTTGAGCCACCAGCCTGGCCCCAGATCCCTGGCCGGGAGTAGAACTGGGAGCCGTGGCACTGCTGTTCCCAGCAGGTGATCCAGGGCCTGCCCGCCTGCAGCAGTGCTGCCACTCCCAGCCATTCCCCCTGGGGATTCGGGGTCAGGCCACCTGTGGCAGCAGGATCCTGAGTCAGGATTGGTCCCAGGCCCAGAATCAGGGCAAGGGGGCAGGGCCCTCGGCGGAGGGCAGGGCCTGTGCCTGTGCCCCAGGTCTTGCCTGGGAGCAGCAAAGTTCCTGATAGAGCCCAGGGGCATAGAAGGGTGACAGCTGAAAAGTGCTGTTTTCACCTAGCCTCCTCAGATGTGTGCTCTATTCGGTGCAGTGCCAGGGACATATAGGGGTGGCCGCTCAGAAATGTTGTGTAACCCAGCCTGTTGAGTTAAGGGACATATCAGGGGTCAGCTGAGGCTGCTGATAAGCCCGGTCTGCCCAGATGCCTTTTTTAACTGGTGAATGTGCACATATGGGGGGTTATTTGAGTCTGGGGTTGGAGGAACCCAGCTTGGGAAACTTAAGTCCTGCTGGATAGCTCTATGGGAAGGAGACCTGCAAAGGGAGAAGTGAGCTCCATATGAAAACACAAGTAGTACATTAATAAAATCACACACACACACAGAGGAAAGTAACTAATAAATGAGTATACCTCAAGATAATGGGCAAATCTGGTAACACTTGGTTTGGGTAAAAGCAGACTGAGATGATTCTGGAAATAGCCTCATTGAACCCAGGAGGTCAGGGAAGGGCTGAGCATGACATTTCACCTCTCCTGTTAGTTGGGGAAGGAATGTGTTTTGGTTCACAGTCAGGGGTAAGAAACTGTATAGACAGAACTGTTCATCTGCTTCTCCTGCCTGGTGTTAGTTCATGGCCTGGTTCAGCAAAATATCCCGGGTGTAACTGCTTGTTACAAAGCCACAGAGATTTCATGTCCCATTTCTTAAATTAAAACACTTAGCTTCCCACCTTGTTGGCATATTAGGACATGTCCCTCCCAGGATCATGGCCTATGACCAACTGCCACCATTAATGAATGGGCAATTTCGAAGATAGCCTCAGGGAGTTTCACTGAGCAGGCTCTCAGAGCCCCACAATGCTCCAAACTGAGATCAGCATCTTCCCAACAGACTGACATTGAGTCAAAATGGCAGAAGGTTAAAAGGGCCATGACCCAAAGTTAGCAGGATATCCTGGGCTGTCTTCTCTGACCAAGGCAGGATGGAGCGCACAGCACACCAGGGGCTGCAGGAGAAGGGGGCACAGAAAACCCCTGCTCTGGTGATCCAAAGCAATTTTAAATGATCATTTAGCCTGATCCCAGAGACAGTCACTTCCTGACCCACAATTAGTTACACTCCAAGGCTGCCAGGTGGGCAGATGGGACTGGCTATCCTGGAAATGGGACTAGCAGAAACTGTGGAGGAGGAGATTCATCTGCATGAGTCCAGTATCTGGTCTCTCCACAGGCCCATTTCTGGGCTCATTGGGCTGAAGGCTGCAAAGATTTATTTCAGGATGGAAAGTGTAGCTGATATTTACTCCTTCTTAGGAATGTGAACCACAGACCTGAGCGGCCCAACATCTGCTTCTCTCCCATCAGGTTATAATCAATTTCCTCATACACGTGATCTGAGGGTCTCGTGGAGCCTGAAAACAAAGGACAGCATTTGCACATGGTCATAGAAACTATTGATGGAAAACCATATTAGATCATCCAGGCTCTCCTGCTGAGACCAGTCCAGGACTGAGCCTGCAGCACATTCCCACTTCTCTGGTCAGGATACATTTGTATGTGTTGGGTGACAGACAGAGACGGATTAAACTGCCTGGTGGCTCCCATGTGCCCCCCACCATGGGACCCCCTGCCTGACTGCCCCCACCACAGGGGCACCCCTGCCCAGGGGCCCCCAACCCCACCCCCCCCCCTTCCTGGGATATCCATGCCAGCCTCTGCCCCCCCCGTCACTGGGGGAGCCCTGGGGCCTGAGGGCGCTCTTGCCCAAGCCCCACTCTGGGCAGTCTGTCCTACGGAGGGATTGGGGGACGAGCTGGAGTACGGCAGAACCTGTTAGGCCTTGGCACATGCCATTCGCCCCTGTCCCTCCATCGTGTGAACAGATGCGCTGATGCGCCCCACCCTGCCCCCAGGGGTGGACCAGCTGGCTCAGCGGCAGGCAGAGCACAGAGCGAGACTGGCCTCTTTTAGCTCTCCTGTGCTGCCAGCACTAAGTTATGGGAGGGAGGCTGGATCAGTGCAGGTGTTTTAGGGGCTGGATCCCAGGACCACCCTTTTGGCTGGGGCCCAGGGTTTAAGCCCCTAAAGCCCCTTTGATAAGCCTGCCCTGGTGACAGAGACTACGTCCCTTTCCACAGCAACTCTTTGATGATATTTCCTATGGACTAATTCACTCTCACAAGACTCTCTTCATGTTTACCTGAAAATTTCCCATTGTACAGTCATCTCCTTGCTCTTTGTTAATCTCCCAACTATCACTTGAAATTACATCTTTCCTTGGCTGGTGTTTACAGCTATGTGCAAAATAGCACTTCCTTACATGACTTAGAGTGTCTACACGTATTGTCTAGGACTGTGTGTGAATTAACTAGCTAATGATTTTGCACTTTTTAAAAATGGGACATGCTAAATATTGGCATTGTCTTTGATTTCTTAGGAATCCTCATCCAAGCTTTTTCCCAGCATTTCTTCTTCCTTGTACCCTCCTGCTGCTGAATCTCTCTGTTCAGTAGCCTCCATCACATGGACTTTCTTCCACTTCCCCTGACAAGATCTCTTTTTTCCAAATATTTAAACTCTCTGTAACCCCATGTTTATTATTTCTCTGCTACCCCACTCTTAACTATACCCAGCACTGGAAATGGCATCTGGAAATGCTATTGCTGTGTTGTTCGTTTCTACAAACACATCATCTATGACAGGGAGGAGCAAAGTAGTGCCCATGGGCCATGTTCGGTCCATCAGAGGTCGCCATCGAACCCACCGCTCCTGTCCTGCTCCCCCACCCCCTCGGCGAGGGCTGTGCCATTCCAGGGCTGGAGCTGAGCAGCCCCCTCCCATTCCACTGACTGGTGCTGCACTCACAACTCCTCTCAGCCCTCCCTCAAATGGTGCTCCCTTCTGCCCCATTTCCCCTTCCCCATGACAACATGCTGTGCTGGGGCTGGATCTGGGCCGGGGCTGCACCGTCCCCTCCGCCCCCACCCCGCTTGCACTGTACTAACCCACTCTGGGACTGTGCCAGGGCTGCACTGCCCCCTTCTCCCTGTCCCCAAACACTCTGCCGCACAGCTCCAGGTCTGCAGCTGAGGCCTGGGCTGCACCGTCTGCCTCCTGTTCCCTCCCTACCCTCTATTCTGGTGCTGCATCTTGTCATGCCAGGATTACGGCTGGCACTGCGCCTGGGGCTACACTGCCCCTTTGTGCCTGGCAACTGCTCTGTGCACCCCCTGCTGACTCTCTACACCCCTGCACCCCACTCCCCGGCTCCCCTACCAGCTCTCCTTCCCCCACCCAGGCCCCAGACTGGCTCTCTAACACCCCCTCTAGCTCACCTTCAAATTTTATTGCCCACCTCTGATCAATGACAATATTAAATAAGACAGAACTGAACATAGACCTGAGCTCCCCTCACACCTCTGCTCATTCCACTCTTCTAACCCACAGCTTCTCCTGCTATTTCAGATGCATTTCACACCTTTAGATAAGTAGGACCCACCTTTGAGCAGCACCCTGGCCCTTTGCACCTGCAAACCCAGAATGATTAAGACCAGGCAGAGAAGGACTCCCAGGATAATGCAGATGACCACAGGCACCGAGATTTGTCCACTGGCGGTTGAAATGAGGTGTGTGGGAGCTGAAAGGAAATGAACATGCATGAGGAGAGGCTATTCTGTGAGAGCCAGGAAGCCCAGAGGATCTTCCCAGCATCTTATTGCATCACCTAGGAAGCAGGATGTTGAACCAGAACAGCCCATGCACCACTGGGGCAGTTCACACATGGCTGTTTAAATCATGGGCATTGCCCTGTCAGCTAGAACAGCAAACAGGAATTAACCCACTCAGCACTGCCTGAAGCTTCTGCCTGTGTGAATTCAGCTTTAGATTTTACACATAGTGCCAAGGAGCTTATTGGCTCTGGCTGGAGGTTCCAGCTCATCTCTTTGAGATTCTGGCACCAGGTAAATTTAACCCTTGATTGGAAGACAGCATGTTACCTGCTGTAGTTGGAGAAGCTGTTGTCTCTGTCACACCTGTAGTGGGAAAACGAAGGACAGTCAGAGTGTGGCATAGTTGACACTGAATTCCCATTTCTCTCTGCACATCACCTACATTTCACCCATGATCTCTTCCTCTGAGCAGTGCAGGCTTAATGGCTTAGCCTGGCATTCCACAGTCCTTACTGCTGCAAACTCGCTCCTGCAAGCTGCAGATCAGTGAAGATATTGCCATTCAAGCTGGACGTGAGAACCTGTGCTAGACAAAGGAAGCAACAGGGTCTGATGTCATAGCACAGCTGGATCAACAGAAGTCCCACCACATCCTGTCCATTATATATTAACATGAAGAGGAAAGGAGGCCAAGTCTGTGACAAGGCTGGGGAACCCAACTGCTGTGACACTGGCACCCCCTAAGAAATGGAAGAATGAATTAGAAAGCTCACTCACCCAAGCAGCTCACAGCAGCATCTTCTTTATGACCACAGTCACTCTCTCCCCAGCGTTTGGAAAGGCATTCCCAGAGAGATGACTCTGTCCCTCTGCAGTTCACCTTCTCCACCCAGATGGGACCAGTCCCCTCTCCAAATGCGGCCTCACTCAGAGCAGACACGGCAGATCCACAGCCCAGCTGTTTACACACGACATTGGCATCCACAAGGTCCCAGGAGTCATCACAAACTGTTCCCCAGGAGCCACGGTGCCAAACCTCCACTCTCCCAGAGCAGCTGTCCACTCCTTCCACCAGACGCAACTTCTCCTGGTCTGGAAATGCAGAAACCTCACATGTTACTGGGACATCTGTGAATGGCCTTAGAGACTGAGAAAGAGACACAGAGAAGCAGAGACACCCATGCAGCTCATAGAGTTTGGACAAGGAACAAATGTGCTCTGAGATGGTTCCCCTTTTCCTTTCCGGGGAGACAACTAGCTGAGTGAATACACCAGGCAGCACCTGTGCCTCAGGAAAGAGCAGGGTTTATAGCTATTTCACACCCCTAATGCCAGAGCACTATAAATAGGGCAAAAGTCAAAATTTGGGTAATTTGAATAACTAATAGCTCTGCTGGTGTTCCTCTGGATGTTGAACTCTAGTCAGCTCCCTGCTGGCATTTAAGTAAGTGGCAGGACAGTATATCTAGGGCTTGGCTACACTTGAAAAGCTATAATGGCAGGATTGAAACACTTCACTGTAGACACTGCCTGTGCTGATGGGAAGGGTTCCCCACCTTCCCAACCTAGTGCTGTTACCCAGGGATTTAGGTCGTCTTAACAGCATCACTCAGGAGCATGGATTTTCCACATCCCCAAAAGACATAGCTGGGTTGGCCCAGTTTTCTAAGCTCTCCACTCAGACACCATCCCTGAATCACTTGCACCATCAAATATAAATAGAAACATGGACCAGCTCTGTATCCTCATCACTTCAGAGTCCAAGTGAAGAGGAATAGTAGTATTGAGATGGGGCTGGGTAAGAGCTGCAGGTCCTCATGTTCTTGCTCTGAGAAACTAAGCATTGGGACTGTCTGTGGCACTAGACCAGGGTTGAAAATACCCGTGTTCTCTTTTGTCTTTGTCACTGACCTGCTCTGAGACCTTGGGCAAGCTACTTTAGCTCTGTGGATATAGCTACACTAGCAATTAGTCCAGATTCACGAATCTTAATCCAGACTAATTTGGTCCTGTCTACACTAGGCTTTGTGTAGTTTGAACTAAAAAATTTTCTAATTCAAACTAAGGAAAGCTTCATTTGAACTCAGAACTTCAGTTCAAACTAGCATGATGTAGCCATACTAGTTCAAACTAAATATGTTCAAACTAAGAGGTTAGTTTGAACTAACCACATTTTTTTTTAATTTCAGTTAACTTTTAGTTTGAACTAGCCATGCTTTTTTAGTTCAAACTAAAAAGTAAGTAAGTTAGTTAGTTACTTAGTTTAGTCCAAACTAAGCTTCCTGGTGTAGACATAGCCCACGTTTCTCTGCATCTCCAGTTACCTACCTTTTAGGAGAAAGTCTCTTGATCTGTGTTTTTTATGGTGACTGGTGGCCATCAGCCATTTGGGGACTTCATAATGTTGTCATAATATAAATAATATTTCAGACAAAGATCCATCAATGACTTTCACATGTCAGATCTCTGATTTTTATTCCCAGAAAGACTTTTAACCATAAAGACACACTGATCTTTTTTAGAGGATACATCTCACTGGGAAACTGATCCAATGCCGAAGGAAATTAACATCTGGAAAGGCGGATTTGGGGGGTAAGGCAGTGACCAAGGACACATATGACTTGTGGCCAGCTGCTGATTATACTACAGGCTCCTGCAGGTAGTTTCAGTTTCTGTTTGCTGTCTAGAAAATAGGGCTAATAATCAATGTTCCCTCTAAGGTTTGACGGCTTGTGTGCAAAATTTTGAACCCGTGTGCAAAACTTTTTCTGAAT
>ML682084.1:449310-520812 GCA_007922195.1 Podocnemis expansa
GGAATGAAAATAAATGCAAGGCAGTGTAAAACATGGGATCAGGTCATGCAGTAACAGCATCAAATGTATGACCTGATCCCATGTTTTACACTGCCTTGCATTTATTTTCATTCCATTCTGTAAGTTCCCCCATCTTCGAAGCATCTGACAAAGTGGGATTTTCTCCCATGAAAGCTCATGCGAAAAATAAATCTGTTAGTCTTTAACTGCCACAGGACTCCTTTTTTTCTGTTGAACCTGTCTGCCAGACAGTTGTTGGCCCCTGCAGGTGTGCTACCACTAGGTGGAAGTTGTTCTCTAGTGCCAGTTCCTACAAATGTGTTGCTTCCTCTCACAACACCAGTGATCAGGCCCCCACCTCCCACCAGCAGTTGCGGTAGAACATGGCCACTGTGTTGTCCATTAGGACCTGGACAGTATTTCCCCTGATCTTATTCAGGAATGTCCCACAAGCTAGGTGGATTGCCCTGAGTTCCTTCATTTATGAGGAGAGGGGTGTCTGCCTCTGATCAGATCTCCTGGGTGGAGAAGTCGCCTGAGATTTGAGCTCCCCCAGCCCAAGTCCGAAGTATCTGTGATCATGGTCATTGAGGGTTTTTGTGTTTTGAAGGGGATTCCCTGGCATGGAAACTTTGGGTTTTGCCAAACTGTGAGACACTCTAAGACCCACACCAGGCTCATGATCACCCGGTCTAGGTGGTAGTACTGGAGGTGGAATGCCCTCTCTAGCCAGGACTGTATCAGCCTCATGCAGAGGCATGCCATCCATATTATGAAGGTAGGGGCTGCCGTGTGCCCAATTTACTGTAGGAGTCACCTTGCCATTGTGGTTGGGGAGAGTCACAGTTGCACAATGAGGGGGGACATTGACTGAAATCCGGATAAGGGGAGGGAGGCTTTCACCCACTTTGCATCCAGGTAAGCCCCTATAAACTCTGTTTCCTTTGTTATGTTAAGTTTTGATTCCTCCAGGTTTAGAAGGAGGCCTTACCTGATGCAGAGACATCAGACAGTGTCAATGCTGTGCCTGATCTGGACTCTGGACCTGCCCCTGATCAGCCAGTCATCCAGGTAGGGAAAAATGTGGACCCCTTGTTTCCTTAAGTGGGCCACTACCGCTGCTATGCACTTTGTAAAACCCTTGGGGCCAATGCAACCTAAAGGGGAGGGCTGTGAGTTGGAACTGTTCACTAGCTATTGCGGAACTTTCTGCGTTTTGGCCTGAGCGAGATGTGAAAGTAAGCGTCTTTCAGATCAAGGGCTGCAAACCAGTCTCCCAGGTCTAATGAAGGAATGATCTGAGATAGGGAAACCATTCAAAACTTTATTTTTTGTAAAAAATCTGTTTAGGGCTTTCTGGTCTAGGAGAGGTCTCAGGCCTCCACTTACCTTCAGGACCAGGGAGATTCTTGAATAAAAGACATTTCCCTTTTTGTTGGTGGGTAACCATTCTATTGCCCCCAAGTCCAGGAGCTTTCTGCTCTCTTGTTACAGAAGGACCTCACGGGAGGGGTCCCAAGCATGGTAGTGAGGAGGTGGTTTCCCTTTGTAAGGCCTGGTCCTGAACTTTATGGAGTAACTGTGGGACACTGTATCCAGGATCCAGTGGTCTGAAGTAATCTCAGCCCAACAGTGTCGAAAAGGGCCAGTCATTTTCAGAATGGTCAGGGCTGGGAATCCCGGGGTTGGTAGAGCTCCCAGACAGATTTCAGAACCTCTGTCTCTGGGCTGGTTGACAGCCATTATTTCCCTGGGCGGGGGGGGGGGGTCTGGTTGGTTCCCTGGGCCCTGGACCCCCTGCAACCTCTGACTCTGTCCCTGTCCCCATTCCCATAGGGCCACTAGGACGACTGAAAGGGTCAGTGATGTGAGTCCTGTGGTTGTTGCTGTTGCTGGTATTAAAGCTGTGACTGCTGTGCAGGAAAGGACCATCTTGCTGCTTGGGGGGGGGGGTACATCCCCAAGGCTCTGAGTGTCATCCAAGAGTCCTTCATACCACGGAGCTTTGTATAGGTTGCCTCCACAAACAAGGATGGACCTTCAAAACAGACGTGCTGGATGGACTGCTGCATCTGTGGAGACAATCCTGACCCTTGAAGCCACCCAGCCCAGCGTATGGCGACGTCTGACGCCACTCACCTACTGGTTGTGTCCGTTGCATCCCACAAAGCGAGCAGTGTTGCATGGGCTGCCAAGAGGCCCTCCTCCAATAAGGTGTAGTCCAACGTGTGGTCGGACAGGATGAGGTCCCCAAACCTCTGCATAGACTTGAATAAGTTGAAAATATATCTGCCCATGAGGGCTTTCTGGTTCACTAAATGTAGTTGTAACACCATAGTGGAATACATCTTACAACTGAATAAATTGAGTCTCTTGGCATCCCTGTTCTTTAGGGTAGCCATGGATTGGCCCTGTCTCTCCCACTGGTTGACCACATCCCCCACTAGGAAGCTCGGGGTGGGATGGGTGAATAGGAACCTGAACTTGTCCACAGGGACATGGGATTTCCTCTCTTCCCCTTTAGACATGGGCTGTATGGAAGATGGAGTTTGCAACTGGGCCCATGCAATCTTTAGCACTCCTTCCTGCACAGGGACTACCACCCCTGCTGGTGGGGCAGTCTCACCTACGTCAAAGAGGGGGTTGAAGTCTTCTCTCACAACTTCGATGGGAACATCGAGTTTGGCAGCTATGCACTTCAGGAGCTCCTAGTGCACCCTTCGGTTCTCCCTGAGTGACAGGGACTGTTGGTTACCTGCTTCATCGGGTGAGGACGAGGACATGATTCTGGAGCTGTCTCTCTCTAGTCCCAAAGGGCCCTCTCCCAGGTCCAAGTCCATGTCAGATCCCTCTGAGTTCTGACCCCCCATGGGGTGTAGCAGGTCACAATGAGCCTGGGGATGAGGGCTCCCTCTGGGAGCTCTTTAGTGGGTTCCATTGGAACCACTGCACAGTCTAGTCCTTGAAGGTCCTCAATGTGGGAGCCTGTGTTGTAGGCCCCCATCTTTCCCATGCAGGGGGAGCAGTTTATTTCACTGTGCCAGTCTCTGTGCAGGAATCATCCCTCATATGCATTGGTACCAGTGAGCTCCTGGGCATTGACAATCATACTGGTGCCAGGGATGGAGTGACTTTGGCATGGGAGGCCCTGCAGTGGGGCATGGACTTCGTTTCCCAGCTTGGTGCAATGGGGCAATGCCAGAGATGAGAGTGTTGGTGATTGTCTGCACCAGTTCCGGGTGTCAGAAGTTTCCATTGATCAGGATGGGGACCTAGTATGGAGTTAGTAGAGTACCAGTGCCTGTGACGGTTCCCAAAAGAGGCCTTGGGTGAAAACCAGGGTACCGATAAGTCATCCCCTGCTTCAGAATCCAAGTTCAATGGGGTCCAAGCACACTGTGCCAAGGAGATGGAAGCAGCTGTGCCCAGAATCACCCAGTTGCTCCAGTGGAGGAGGCAACACCGGTGGTGCTGGTGATAGAGACCGGCTGTGCTGGGTGCCCCTGAAGATCAGTGGTGCAAGTGGTGTGGAATCCTGGTCCCAGGATGGGCTTTTGTGCCACTGGCTTGGGCCCTGTACTGGCCTCTGCTGCACCAGGGGCTGGGCGAGCCCTGAGACTGGGGCCAAGCCTTCAAAGACAGGGCTGGTTTTCTTCTCGAGATGATGAGCTTGGGCAGTGTTGGAGTCCATAGTTGGAGTAGAGCTGTTGCCACTTTGAACGCTTCTGGTATGGACAGAGGTCCAAGTCATTTGAGACCTCAAGGCTCCTGTCTGTGGACCCCCTGCACTCATGCTGGTGATCTTGGCAAGCCCTGATGCCAGGGTTTCTCTTCCCTGTGCTGGATCTTCAGTGCCAGTTCAGTGCCAGTGCAACGTTTCTTTGGCATCCCCATTGGGGACCTGTGATGAGGAGGAGCTGGTGCAGGCTGGGCTCCCGGTGCCGGGCTGTCTGTGCCGGGGGCACAGAGGTCAGCACAGACACTGGGTGCAGGACCTCTTCCAGGGCCATCAGGCAGCATCAGTCTTCCCGCTTCTTCTGCATCCTCGGTTTAAAGGATCGACAGATCTGGCACTTATCAGTCATGTGTCCTTCACTGAGGCACTTCAGGCACTTCTCTTATGGGTCACTTATTGAGAAGGCCTTGCTGCAGGCAGGACAGAGCTTAAAGCCTGGCATGGTGGCCTGCGCTGGGTCCATGTGTAGTGCAAAAGCAATGCCTGGAGAGTCTGGTTCCCTCAGTGCAACTTGGGTTACTTGTGTAGTTGGAGGGTGGAAAAAAAGAGAGAAACTTTCTTTATCCCCATCTCTTTCCCCAAACACCAATATATTTCATTAAATCTGATAGTAACCAGACTTGCACAACCACTCCCAGTACAGACCTGAGCAGAGAACTCCTGTGTCCTCTTTGTGTCGGCAGTTGTGCTGGCCCCATCCATTGGTAGGACACTCCCAGAGAGCGGATTCATTCCCAGAGCAGTTCACATCATCCAGCCAGATCGGTCCAGATCCTTGCCCATGATGAGCAGAGACAGTTGCATTGATGGCGTGTCCACAGCCCAGTTGTTTGCAAACAACACTGGCATCTAATAGGTCCCAGGAATCATCACAGACAGTTCCCCAGGTGCCATTGTAATAAATCTCCACTCTCCCGGTGCAGCGACCTGCCCCATTCACCAGTCGGATCTGCCTGCTCCCTGTAAAGATAAATCCCAGCTGTTAATATGCAATATATTGATAAGTAAACAGCTTTTATGCAAGTCAGGGATGATGCTGCAATTGATAAAATACTGAAATGTTTGAAGAAGAAACATGAAATCTGTAGAACTGAAAAGTGACTAAGGCATTGTAAAGTGGACTTAAAAGTACATAAATGAATAAGGCCTTGTACTGAATGCCTGACTTACCTATGAGAAGAAATAGTGAATGTGTGGAGTTTGTAGATATGATGGGTAACAAGAAAAGTTTCTACAAGTATGCTAGCAAAAGAACAAGGTGAGGGAAAGTGTGGGCCCCTTACTGAACAAGACAGGCAACCTAGAGAGATATGTGGAAAAAGCTGAAGTATTCAATGCTTTTTTTTGCCTCTTTCTTCACAAAGTCAGTTTCCAAAGTATTGCATTGGACAAGACTGTATGGAGAAAAGATGAGCATCCCTTAATGATGAAAGAACAGGCTCATAACTATTTAGAAAAGTTGGACACGCACAGGTCTGTGGGGGAATGCAATACATCCAAGGGTCCTGAGAGCAGCAGCTGATGTGAATGCAGAGTTATTGGCTACTCTATCTGAAAACTCATGGTGATCAGGGAGGTTCTACTGACAGATGACAGAACGAGGAGTGAAGGTCTCAAGTTTCAGTAAAGGAACTCTAGGTTGGATATTAGAAAAAGCTTTTTCAGTAGGAGGGTGGTGAAGTATTGGAATGGTTTACATAGGGTGGTGGACTATTTAGAAAAGCTGGACATGCACAGATCCATGGGGATGTATTACATCCAAAGGTCCTGAGAGTGGTGGCTGAGGTGATCGCAGAGCCATTGGCTATTGCAGAATCATAGAACCAGAGGGCTGGAAGGGACCTCATGAGGTCTTCTAGTCCAACCCCCTGGTAAAAGCTGGACAACTCCCACTAAATCATCCCATCTGAGGTTTTGTCTAACTGGGCCTTAAATGTTTCCAAAGATGGAGATTCCATGACCTCCCTAGGTAACACATTCCAATGCTTCAAAACCCTCCTAGTGAGAAAGTTTTTCCTAATATCCAGCCCTGACCACCCCAGCTGCAACTTGAAACCACTGCTCCTTGTTCAGTCATCTGTTACTACTGAAAACAGCCTAGTGGCCTCCTCAAGTAGCTGAAGGTTGCTATCAAATCCCCCCTCAGTCTTCTCTTCTGCAGACTAAATAACCTAGTTCTTTTAGTTTCTCCTCATAAGTCACATGCCCCAACCCCCTAATCATATTTGTTGCCCTCTGCTGGACTTTTTCTAATGTGTACACATCCTTTGTGTCATGCTTAGCCCAGAACTGGACACAGTATTCAAGTTGTGGCCTCACCGGTGCCAAACAGAGGGGAAAAATCACATCCCTCAATCTGCTGGCAACACTCCTGCTGATACAGCCCAGTATACCATTGGCCTTTTTGGCAACAAAAGCACATAGTTGATTAATACTGAGCTTCCCATCTACCAAAACCCCCAGGTCCTTTTTCTACAGAGTTGCTACTTAGCGGATCGGGCCCCAACCTGCAGCAGTACATGGTATTTTTCTGTCCTATGTACAGGATTCTGCACTTATCCTTCTTGAAACTCATGAGGTTTCATTTTGCCCAATGATCCATTTGTCTAAGTCTCCCTGAATCCTATCCCTGCCCTCCAGTGTGTCTACCCCCCCCGCCCCACTTGGTGTCATCTGATAATTTACTGAGTGTGCAATCTATCCCATCATTCAGATCATTAATAAAGATGTTGAACCGTACTGGCCCCAGGACTGAACCCTGGGGCACTCCACTAGTTACTGGTTGCCAACTAGACAATGAGCCATTGATCCCCACCCACTGAGCCCAATCATCTAGCCAGCTTTCTATCCACCTTACAGTCTATTTATGCAAACCACACTTCCTTAACATGCTAACAAGAATGCTGTGGGAAACCATTATCAAAAGCTTTGCTAACATCAAGGTATATCACATCAATGGCTATTCCTGAATCCATATGTGCAGTCATCTCATCATAGAAGGCATTCAGGTTGGTTAGGCACAATGTGCCCTTGATGAATCCATGCTGACTATTCCTGATCACTCTATTTTCACCCAAGTGTTTCAGAATGGATGCTTTGAGGACCTGCTCTGTCATTTTTCCAAGGATTGAGGTGAGGTTTATTGGTCTGTAGTTTCCCAAGTCATCCCTTTTCCCTTTCTTGAAGATAGGTACTGTACTTGCCTTTTTCAAATCATCTGGGACTGGGACCTCCCCCCTTTGCCACAAGTTTGCAAAGATAATTGCTAGCAGCTCTTCAATCACATTGGCCAACTCCCTCATCACCCTTGATGCAGTTTATTTGGTACTGCAGACTTGTGCACATCCTACCTCTCTAATTGGTCCCTAACCTGACCTTCCATCACTGAGGGCCACTCTCCTTCTCTTTCCATTCTCTGTTACCCAGTGTAGTAGCCTGGGAGCTGACCCTGAAGACTAAAGTGAAAAAAAGCATTGAGTAGTTCAGCCTTTTCCACATCATCTTTCAAGAGGATACCTGCCCTATTCAGTAAGGGACCTATAGCATTCCTGATCCTCTTCTTCTTACTGACATACTTATAGATCCCCTTCCTGTTATCCTACAGATCCCTTGTGTTCCCCACTACCAAGTGGGTTTCAGGTTCGGGATTCCAGTAGCAACAACCACCAAGATGCACATAGCAGGAAATAAAATGTTTTATTAACTAACAGATTACTTAAGTAAATATGCAGACAAAGCAATATACCGAGTTAAACACAAAGTAATATAGACAGGCTTACAACCCAAGCAGCCGTCGGGGACCCCAATTCATGACCGTGGGCTTCAGCAGGGAAGTGATGTCCTTCAAGGCACCCTTCAAGGCCCTACAGTGAAGTCCAGTGAAGTTAGGGAAACAAGCTATTGTTGTAGCCCATTACTCACAGGGAGGGGTGATCAGTAGAGCCCTGCAAATCCATGGATATCCGCCTTATTTCCGCATCCGTGGATACAGCACGGATCTTCGTGGACCATTTCTTGCAGATGAGGATTGGATACAGATCCACATAATTTTATCTGCACAGAGCTAGAGCCCTGCAAATATGCGGATATCTGCATTATATCCGCATCCGTGGATACAACATGGATATCCACAGACCATTTCTTGCGGACGCAGGTCAGATAAGGATCCATTTATTTGTATCCGCGCAGGGCTCTAGTGATCAGGCCCTCTCCTGGTCACATAGACTGTCTGCTTGGGTGCTGATTCCTACCACCTTTATCCTACAACCTAGCACCTAGATAACTACTTGTTTACTACATAGTCTGGAAGAGTGGAAATGTGTGTAGGGGAGGGGGCCTCCATTGCCCACTATTGTTACACAGTCACAAAGTCTTCCATTTGCCCTACACCTTGCTAGCTGCAACTCCAATTGCCCTTTGGCTTTCCTGATTTTATCCCTGCAGGCCTGATCAATATCTTTATATGCCTCCCTAGTCATCTGTCCAAGTTTCCTCTTTTTGTAAGCTTCCTTTTGTGTTTCAGCTCACACTACAGTTCTCTGCTAAGCCAATGAAAGGACATCTGTGAACTTTCTATATTTGCTGTTCTTTCTGCATGTCAAAATGGTATCCTCTTGTGTCCTTAGTAGGGTTTCTTTAAAACACAGCCAGCTCCCTTGGACACCTTTCCCCATCAGATTAGCCTCCCAAGGGATCCTGCCCAACAGTTCCCTGAGGGAGCCGAAATCTGCTTTTCTGAAGTCCAGGGTTTGTGTTCTGCTTCTTTACTTTCTTCCTTTGGTCAGGATGCTGAACTCTACCATCTCATGGTCACTGCTGCACAGGTTGCCTTTCACTTTTACTTTTTGGATCAGTTCTTCTCTGTTTGTCAGCAGATGGTCAAGAGGTGCAAGGCCCCTGGTTGGTTCCTTTAGCATTTGTACCAGGAAGTTGTCCTCGACACTGTCCAAAAACTTCCTGGATTGCCTGTGCACTGCTGTATTGCCCTCCCAGTGGATGTCAGGGTAACTGAAGTCCCCCATGAGAACCAGAGCACATGGTCTAGAAACCTCTGCTAGTTGTCCATAGAAAGCCTCATCCCCCTCCTCTTTCTTGTCTGGTGGTCTATAGCAGACACCCACCATGGCATCAGCCTTGTTGCACTCTCCTCTTAACTTAACCCAAAGACTTTCAGCAGGCTCGTCTCCACTTTCATAGTGGAGCTCTCAGCAGTCATACAGCTCTTTTAGAGATAGTGCTGCTCCTCCACCTCTTCGTCACTGCCTGTCTTTTCTGAGCAATTTATACCTATGCATGGTAGTGCTCCAGTCATGCAAGCTACCCCACCATGTCTCTTTCATTCAAATTACATCACAGTTCCTTGTCTCTGACAGTGCTACCAATTCTTCTTGCTTGTTTCCAAGGCTCTTTTCATTTGTGTACAGGTACCTACGATTCTGAGCCAAATTGCCCTACTTTCCCCTGCCAATTGTCTCCCCTGTTGCATCTTCCTCTTTGCATTTTGTCCTAGTGTCCTCCTTCCCAACTCATCCGAGGTATTAGTGCTTCATTAGGACACCTAAGACACTGATTTGATTCCCCCCCCCCCAATTCTGACTAGACTCTCTTTTATCCCTGCTATTACAGCCAAGGCTTCCCCCAAGTTCCATCCCTTCCCCCAGGTCTCCCTCACTGTGACTCACCTGTCGCTTTGGTCACCTTTCCCCTTCCAACCTACTTTAAAGCCCTCCTCACTCGCTTACCCAGTCTACATCCAAATATACTCTTCCCCTTCCTCGATAGGTGGAGTCTATCCTTGACTAGCAGTACCCCATGGTTGATGAAGCCAAAGCCTTCCTGCTAACACCATCTTCGCAACCAGGCATTCACCTCCAGGATGCATCTGTCTCTGCTCAGGCCCCTACCCTTGACTGGAAGGATCAAAGAGAACACCACCTGTGAACCAAACTCCTTCACCCATGCTCCCAGAGCCCTGTAGTCACTTTTGATCTGCCAAGGGTTACATCTCACAGTGTCATTAGCGCCCACATGGATGAGTAGCATGGGGTAATGGTCAGAGGGCCGGATGATTTTCGACAATCCCTCCATAATGCTTTGGATACAGGCCCCTGGCAGGCAGCATACCTCCAGGGATGCCATGTCAGGGTGACAGTTCGGTGCTCCCATCCCCCTGAGAAGAGAGTCCCCAACCATCACTACCCTACGTTTCCTCCAGGGTATGGTGGATGTGATCCTCCCAGCCTTGGGGGTGCATGGCTTCTCCTCCTCCACTTCATCTCCTGTTGCTAGGGGTGCATAATAGTTTTTCATCACTATGGTGGGTGGGACCAGAGCAAGGGTGGAGCACTGCCCACTGCCAGAAGCAACTATCTGCCTGTGTCTTCCCTGAGATACAGCCATCTGCTCCTTCCCCAATGGTGTGACACGAGCGGTCTTCCATAGTTGGGTAGCTTCCTCAGCCTTTGATGTCTCTTCATGAATACTCTTGAGGAATTCCTCATGGTCACGGATGCTTCCGAGCCCAGCCACCTCCTCCTGGAGTTCTCCCAACTGCTTCCTGAGAGATTCCATCAGAAGGCCCCTATCACACTGGATGATCCCCCCATCCTAGTTATCTAGGAGTGGAAAATGCAGGCCATAATCTCTGCAAATCCAAACCAGGATCTAGGTAGAGACGTGGTCAGAATATCAATCTCAAAACAGATGCTAGCGGAGGAGACAGAAGTGGTGCTGATAGAAGCCATATGACTCTTCTTAACCATAGCAATTTCACAAACACAAATTTCTCACAAACTCCCTCTCGGACTCCTTTGTTTGCAGCCCCCTGGTCACAAGATCCCCCTAGTCGCTTAGCCTCTGGCTTTTAAGGCCTTCTGACTCCTCCTAGGTCTGTCCTTGCCCCCTTCTTAAGTACTCAGGCAAATGGTGATCACCAGGCTGATTGAGGCTGATCAAGGGTGATCCGGGAACAATGGCACCAACAACCCCGAGACACACAATCAATCCATCATAATCCCATTTCACATAGTAACTGAAATAATTTAAATTACCCAAAAGACACAAACACACAGCCAAGCAATTCCCTCACACTAAGGTTTGCTCTCTACCTTGCTCATTCAGCAAGGGATTCTCCTTCACCTCTTTCTCAAGGCTTTTCCTTCTCTTTCACCTTCCTCTAAAAGTCCCATGTTTACAGTCTGCTGTTTGCAGTCTCTCCTGTATCTTTGAAAACTCGTGGTGATCAGGGGAGATTCTACTGGCAGATGACAAAGCTAGGATCAATGGTTTCAAGTTGCAGTGAAAGAGATCTAGGTTTGATATTTGGAAAAATCTTCTTCAGTAGGAGGGCGGTGAAGCACTGTAATGGTTTACATAGGATGGTGTTGGAATCTCCTCCCTTAGAGGTTTTTAAGGTGCAGCTTGATAAAGCCCTGGCTGGGATTGTTTAATTGAGGTTAGTCCTGCTTTGAGCAGGGGGTTGAACTAGACCCCTCCTGGGATCTCTTCTGACCCTAATATTCTATGGATCGGCATTAACTGTCAATGTGAAGTCATTATATGGTGTCACTGCAGGGAAGAGTTAAGGTTATTTGGGTGTGTTACCTGTCTATTTCTAGGGATCTACTGCTGCTCTAATCACAGACACCATGATGTGGGTTTCTTCCCTATTGACACTGTTCCTCTTTAATTAACCAATTGAATGTACCCGTGCCACAGAAGAATGGCCATCATTCTGTTGCCTTGTGTTCTCACCTGGGAGGCAGCAGATCTCTGTTCAGAGCCTTTGTCCTAACAAAATGGGAGCACATGAACTAAGATTGCCATGTCTTGGGTGAGTGCTGTAATCACTGAACCAAAGGTAGAGTTTGGTGCCCACTGAGCATGCCAAACCAATGGGACCTGGCATATTACTTAAGCACCAGAATGCCTCTCTTCCCCCCATTCATCAAGTACAGTCAAGACTGGTGCCTTTCTGCAGAGCAGACTTAGACTGCATTCACATTGGAATTAAAGACCTACAGTACTGCCATGGTTAGTTCAGGTCAGCTGACTCAGGTTCATGGGATTCAGCATGCACATACACATACCAAACTACCTCCTTGTCCAACCTCTTCTGCCTGCAACCCTGCCCACACTCCACCCCTGCTCAGCTCCAGGCCTGACCCTTCCTCACCAATCCCACACCCTGCTAGCTGCGCACATCTCTCCTCTCCTTCCCCCACTATCACTTGCTGCATCCCTCTTCCAATTAGCTCTTCCACACCCCTTCCCTGGAGGCCAGTGCCTATCATGGTCTCTCTCCCTCTCCCTAGCTGAGATTATTTATAATTTGCCATGCAGGCTCCTGGCAGTTCAGAGGTGGTATCTGCATCTCAGCTACCAGAGTTCATCAGTAACTTCCTTGGCCTTAGCCTCCCTGGTCTACTATACCAACCACCCATGGGGCTTGGGCTGACAGGCTGAAAACTGCTGTACTAAAGATTGCTTGGGTTCAGATTGGAGCCCTGTCTCTGGGATGCTTCTCCTCCATAGCACATGACTTGGGCCCAGTCACAGGGGTTTAGTTGCTGTGTAGACATACCCTTAGGCCTTGCCTACACTAGCACTTATGCTGGCAAAACCTTTATTGCTCAAGAGGGTGAAATAAACCATCCCCCTGAGCAAAGTAAGTTTGTTGGCATAAGCACTTGGTGTGCACAGTGCTAGGTCTGTGGGGAATGCTCCTCTGCTAGCACAGCTACGACCAGTCATTTAGGTAGTTTGATTATGTCAGTGAGGAGCTCTCTCCTCTTGACAATAACATGGCTACACAAGTGCTGGCTTGGCGGTACTGGTACAGCCATGCGGCTGTAAGTTTTAAATGCAGACTAGCACTCAGACAACTATCTTTGTGAGGGGGCAGAGTTTAGGACACTCATTTCACTGGCATCTCTCATTAACTAATTGACAAAGCTGGCTTTTGTGAGTCCCATTCTAAGACATCTATCTCTTCATGTCCCTGCACAGCAAGGGTGGGCAAAATACAGCCCCCAGTTTGGATTCAGCCCACTAGTGTCTGTGCTCCAGGCCGACCTCCCTCTTGCTCCCCTGACCCACAGCTCTACGAAGTCCCATGCAGGAGGAAGAGAGACACAGGAGGCTCTAAAAGGCACAGATCCTCCTGTGAGCCTCTCCTGTTCTGAAGGGTCAGCCCAGTGCACCCCTGCAAGGCAGGCAGGTGGCTGCCCGCCACCAGAGCCAGAGGGTGGAGCCGTAATGTGGCGTTTTGCCACCCGGGACACATTCTGATCAGAACGTGCCCTTCCCATTAGCGGCGCTCAGAGCCGGCACCACAAAGCCGTCCCCTTAATAACGAGGCTCTATTGCGCCACTGTTGGCCCCGCCATAGTTATGGCCGTGCCAGAGGGGCTGGGGAAGTGTTGGGGAAGGGGCACTGGCCAGGCTGGGCTGGCCCTTCTGAGACAAGCAGAGCCAGAGCCAGTTGGGTGCTGCCTCACTAATGGGAAGGGGCGTGTTCTGATCAGAAGGCACCCTGCGTGGCAAAATGCCACATTACGGCAAAGATGTGAGCTAATAGCTAGCCTTGATTCCCTAGGATGGGCTACTTGGGAGTGTGGCAGGGGAGGGTTCTGCCCCCAGCCCTCCTGCTGCAGCTGCACTGATGTTGAAAGCTGCCTCCAGCCCTGAAGGAGTGGCAGAGAGGGCAAGGTTGTGGGGCTGTGATCTCCTCCATGCCTCCAATCCCCCTCCCTACCCTCTCATGCTGGGACGCCAACTGCCCCACACAAGAGGACCTGCAGGACTGGGGGGGGCACAATTGTGAACTTTGCCCCTGGGCACCAGAAGCCCTCACCACACCCCTCCGGTGTGCCACACACCCACCAGCTCCTGGACCTGAGAGGGGGCAGGGAGACCAGCAGCTTGTGCCATGGCCAGACTGCTGCCACTGAAACTGGGAAGGAGGGGAGTGGAGTGCAGCTCTGCTCTACCCCTTTCTCCAGGAGTGGAACTGGACACTCCACCCTCTGTTCTTCCCCCCACACATACCTGTGGCCCACTCTGAGTGGCCAGCAGGGGAGTCGCTGGTGCTGGGCACAGGGGGCATGTGCCCTGAATCCCAGCGCCAGTGCCCCGGGTCTGGCGAGGACTGCCTCTACAAGTCTCCAGGCAGATTGGGCCAGGGATCTGGGGCTCAGCCACCCACAGCTGTGGAGGCCACTCCTGGCCTTGTCCCCAACCAGGGACCCGTGGCTGCAGCAGCCCCGTCCCCAGCTGTGAATCTAGGGCTCAGCCGCCCGTGGCCATGGAGGCCTTGCCTGGTTCCATCCCCGGCCAGGGATCCATGTCTCAGCCACTCGTGGCTGTTCCCAGCCCCATCCCAGGGGCGTGGCCTGCGGCCAAGGGACATGGCCTCCTGGCAGGGGGTGTGGCCTGGACCGGTGCCCCGAGTGCTTCCCCGGGGCAGTGACGCCCCTGGTGGCCAGACCTCACATGTGGCCCTCAAGCCAAAAATATTGGCCACCCCTGCTGTATAGGGAGCTTAGCTGACTAAGTAAGGCATGGTGGGTCAGAATGTTGCTCCTGTGATTTTCTAGACCCTTAAAAGACAAAAGTTATAATGCCTAGTTCCAGTTGTGGGTCTGGGCTCCAGTGGCCTTTCTTTGGGCTCCACAGCTCTGTTTGCCACAGCTCGTGGCTATTCAGCAGGGACAATCTCCTGTGGTTACAGCAATGTCTTTCTCTTTGTTCAATGAAAGTCTATTCAAATTTAGCTAAGAATCATAGTGTTCAAACTTGCCTTTTCTCTTCTCCCATTTGAGTTCCCCTGAAAAATGTTAGTAGCCCATTGAAATCACTGACCCACCCCACACGAGGCTGACACTAGCACCAGAGCAACGTCTGCCAGCATTGGCTGTACTGTGAAAAGCGCAGAGTTAATAGCAGCTATAGAGATAGAAGACAGCAGAGCCTCTGATCCTTCTGTAAATCTCCCAAATCGGGACATGGCCCTAGTGGCCCTTTTCCCTCCTCCCCCCAACCTCCCACACTTTAGGGGTAAAGCATAGGGCTAGAGCTCCCCCAAGAACTGAGCCAGGGAGAGAATGAATCTGGGTGGATTCCTCCCCAGACACCCTGCTGCCACAGCACATGGTGCCAACAGAAAATCCCCCAATCTGTTACAGTACATGGATAAGCAGTTTTGTCCATTTTGTGGGTGAGATGGAGAGAGAGGTAGTCCAGGCTGGATTCCCCGCAACCTTCATCCAGTACCAGCAACCCCACCCCCACTCTTGGATAACAGCCTTCTCCTGCTGCCAACTAATAACTGTTCTGCAAGTTAAATAGTATCAGCAACCTGGGCACCAAGGCCAATGATATATGCTGGGAGTCAAACCTTGCTGAAGATTCATAGGGGAATGTGGTTGATAGGGGTGCATATAATTTAATTTGTTTTTACTTTTGTCTTTTCATAAGAAAATTTTCATAAAATCTATGTTAAAAGAATGTTATTTAGGTTTGAATTTAAGCAGTCAGAAGTTAGGAAATAGATTTACATTTGCTCATGCAACCTTAATGTGGGCTCTTTGTGTACATGCATTATAATAAAGACTTGGCACATGTCATCACACAATATTTTTTTCTCAGACCCCTGCTTCATTCAAAGCATTGGTTGAAAGCAGAAGAGGCAGAATTCCTGCTCAGCATCAGCACGTAACCACTAACGTTTCTGCACACGCCACACATATTTTTACTGGAGATGGTCCAGAATGTAAATCTCAGATCTATTATCTATTTGAGATCTCATCACAAGGTGGGGTGGACGCAGGCCCTGGGCTGGGTCAGGTGCCTACTGAATGAGAACAGGATGTTTGAAAGATTAATGCACTGAGTCACCTGAGCAAATGACACCGACATCCTCAGCAAATCCTGCCTGCACCGATTCAGATGTGGAGATGTTGCAGTGAGTCAGCTGAGCCTCACTTCCTGCACACTGGACCTTCCCTAGCCCCACGGGGCCCATTACTTGCTCAGACATAGGGAGTTTATAAGCTTTCTCAGCATCTCCACACTCGAGCTGTCTGCACACCACACCAGCATCGTTCATGTCCCACTGATCATCCAGTACTCTGCTCCAGGTATCATGAAGGTAAATCTCAACTCTTCCATCACAATGACTCTCTCCATTCAACAGTCTGAGTGACTTCAAACGACCTGAGCTCAGGAGAGATGGGAAATACACTGTGAAAATTAGGAACACTACAAACTGTACATTAGGTTGGTGAATAAAATTATCCATATTCAAATCATCGAAGAAGTAAAGGCATCTCCATCTGTTAACAGGAGGGAATTGCGGGGCTATAACTACAGATTTTGGTATCCTGGGCAAGTACCCTAAAAAGTGTCCTTCCCTGGCCCCAGGCCCAATCCGGCCCCAGCTGCCACTGGAAGGCAGTGAGGAGCAAGATCTGGCCACAGCTATGTTCTGGTGGCAGCTGTGGCTTCCCATTGCCTTCTGATAGCAGCTGGGGATTGATCCATATCCCTGCCACCATTCCATGCTGGCTAGGGACAGATTCAGATCCCCGCCAATGGACGGATCCCGTCCCCCACCAACCCTGCCGCTGGCTTCCCCCAAGTTGCCCCAAGTCCCAAACCCCTTCCCTAACCCCCTTACCCTGCTGCTTATTTCCTGTGCTCCTGAGTCCCTGACCCTTTCCCTAAACCCCCACTCTGCAGCCAGTTCCCCCCGCTCCCTGAGGCCTTCCCCACCGACCTCACCTCCCTGCGTCTTTCTCCACCACCTGCCCATCCCTGACCCCCTCTCAGGATGCCCCTTTCCAGCTTACTTGACTAGCTGCTGATGTGTAGCTCCCTGACCAGCCATGCCATAGCTGCTGCTCCCACCCTGAGCATGCTCTAAGCATGCTCAGGGCAGGACCTTTAAAAACTCCCAGCCTGAGGCAGCTCCCTGCCGGAAAAAAAGACTTTGCCTTTCAGCCGGGTAGGGGCCAGGGCTGCTGGCCGTGCACAGCCAGCAGTGATGGCTGCGTGGGTGAGTGATGTGGGCTGCACATCTGCACGCTTGCACAGCCTACAGGGAACACTGCCCAGCACACTCTTAACTTTGGTGTGCAGCACTTTGCCCCAGTTGCCTTAGCCTATTTACAGCCCTGGGGAGTTGTGTGTAGTAAGGACGAGTGTGACATGGAGGTTCCTTGGCAAAGGCTTTCCTGTCCTTTGCAAATCTATTCTTAGACCTGGCAAACTCTCTACACTGAATATGAGTCATCTAGGTCTTCTATGAGTCGTTTGCAACTAAAGGTAATGTGAAAGGTATCTATATAAAGCTCATAAACTATTAAGACTGACACATGGGCAGATTTTATTTTAGGCAAGGATAGGCATACCCTCCTAAAATCTTTCTGAGTCTCACTTCCTCCTGAGAAAACATTAGGTATGGCCTGTGAAAGCTTCTTTCCCTGTTCTCTCTGGGTACATCTACACTGGAGGCTCTGTTAAGTGGACTTAACAAGGTCAACTTTAAGTTGACTGAAAGTCGACCTTGTTAAGTTGACTTAAAGTGTTCAGAAACCTCCTGTCAACTCCCAGCTTCCACACTAGCAGGCACTAAGTTGACCCTTCCAGGTGGCCAGGAACTCTGGGAGGGGGCCTGGAGGCCAAACAAATTGATTTAAGGGCTTTTCCCATTTATGCTGACTTAAGTTGATTTAATAAGATCAATGTAAGCATTAAATTGACTTTAAGAGGTGGTGTTATTAAGTCAACTTAAGGAAGATTTAAGTTGAAGTAATAAAACCCCAGTGTGGCCTCACGGCTTAGTAGGTCGACTTAAGCATCCTTAAGTTGACCTAAGGCTTCAGTATAGATGTACCCTCTCTGCCTGCAGCTTGCTTCAGAGGCAATAGCAAGATTGTGAGCCTCACATCCCTTTAGGCCTCGAAAAAAACAAATGTTCAGTTTGTGGCTGTAACAAAGCAAACTCATTAGAATCTGGACTTAATCTGAAAACATTGCAGATCTCACCATCATCTACCCGTCACCTTCACATTGACATTTTAAAAAGGGAGCAATCTGTCTGTGATGCCAATAGATATAGAACAATAGCAGCCGATAGGGCTAAATTAGGTGATAATTATCTTCTTAGACAGCCCAGCCCAATCCAGCTTCTGCAGTTTCAGGTTACCAGTTAGGGCTACATAGGCTGTTACAATTTCAGTGACTTTTTTTTTTTCTTTCCCCTAAACCAAATCCAGAGTTGCACTTTTCTAGGACTTGATCTTCCCTTTCTTAGGAGGTGCTGGTCCTTTGGCATAATGACTCCTCCCTTAATCAAGTACACAGCTATGTCACTGTGTATATGCACTTAAATATTTATATAAGATAGGAAGCAACCCAGACAATTATTTCGAATTGGTGTAAACTGTTTGGTGTAAGCTTCTGGATCCATGCAGTATAATATAGAAAAAGCTACAATTTAGCCCTCATGAGATGCTGAAGAGTCTGCTCAGACTTTAAAAGTGGGTGCTGTTAATTGAAACCATATTGCCCAATACAGTTTAACATGCCATCTTGTTGAGGAACGTTAGGCCCTTTTTTGTACTATTACTACACTGCTATGCATTATTATACAATACAAACAAATCTTTAAAAAGTATGGGGAATGAATCAGGTTTGCAGTATTTTATTTTCCAGAAATAATTGTGATTTACAGTCTCAAAAGAAACTGAGTAATAGCATGTCTGTGATTGTGTGGTATGGCAAACAGCAGCTCCCCTGCCGGGTCTCACGCTTCTATCTCTAGTTGCAGGTTAGGGCACTCTATTTCCCTGTCTTCCCAGTGAGGAAAAAGACTCCTCTTGTGAGGTGTCGTTGCTTGAGGAGGGGCCCTCTCGCTCCTCTGGGTTCCAGGACAGGGGTCCTTCAAATGGCTACTATTCACTGCAGGAGCTGTATTGACAGCTGCAATAATTTCCACTGGGCTAACTTCCTCCCTCTGGCTGTTCAGCTTCTGGTAGCCAGGCTCTCCAGTAACTGGAAAATAACCTAGTCCTTTTACTACTCTCTCCTTCCAGGAGACTGGTACCTTCTTCCACAGTTCTTTTGCTGCTCCCTCAAAACTGCAAGACACAGAACTCCTCTCGTCTGCCTCCAGCTTGTACACTGTCTGCTCGTAGCAAGGAGACTTTTCTTAGACACCTGGCCGGGTCTTAATTACCGTATCTCAGGTGCCTCTGATTGCCCTGCAGTAAACCTGGCTAGCCACTAGGGAACAAAGCTCTCAGCATTCTGAGGCTTACATACCTTCCTTCTCTCACCCTCAGACTGCCTACTGCCCTTAATATCTCATAGTGGATGCAGATTGTCCCCATGTATTTCACATACAGTAGTACAGACTCACAGAGCTGCCTTGCTCCCCATACACAGTAGAGAAGTACATAACAAAGATGATGTAACTTAAGGTCCCGTCATCCATTCTCTGGAACGGAAGGACTGAGTGGCTGAGTGGGGAGGGGGTTGTTAGAAGAAAGAAGTACACACACTTACGATTCTGATGGACAGTAAGTGCTGGGTGGAGGATGCAGGAGGTGCTGAGGGTAAAGGGGCATGGTTGGGGGTGTGGTTGGAGTGGTGCATGGGGTGGGTGTAGGTACGGGGCCTGAGTCAGCCGTGGAGCTGCTTTTCTCAAGAGAAACTCCAAAATCTGCCCATGCTCAGAATCATTGTGAGATGTATGTGCAATATTTAAGGAATCATGGAATTATACTGAAAGTAGGTGTGATGCTGTCTGACTTTAGAGAATTATTTATTCTCATTTTCATATTAATAATATTTCATATTCCAATAATCCATCTGTGATATGGCATATTTGGTACCAGCAGAAAGGTTGTAATTGGATAGGAATTATTCTATGGCTTATATGAAGGTCTAATATCTGTATTCGAATTTAGGAATAGATTTATTTTGTTTGTGTATCAAGTTATTGTTCCAGGACAGTCTCCAGAATGGATGTCTGCAAACTTTTCTTTCTCTTAGTGGCCCATTAAGGAAACTCCCGGGTATAGTGGGCCCAGGGAGAAACCTGTTGAGCCACTAGCACTTGCCCATATGACTCAACTCCATTTTGAACTGCAAACACTGCACAGAGCATGGAGAAGATCAGAGGTGATAAAACGCCCAGGCCCCAACTAAATTTTGTCTTCATTTTCCAGTCTACAACCAACACACTCCTCTAGAACTATTCTCCTGTGACTGGACAAAGGACCAGGAGCTTCACTGCCCCGCGGAAAGACCCGGGGCATGGGCACATGACTTGCCCCCCTGGTTGTGGGCCCTGCTCCCCGCGGCTCCGATTGTCCACTCAGCCCCAATCTGGCCTTGGGCTCCTGCTACCACCAGCTGAGCCCCAGATCCCCTGCCGGGGATGGGGATGGGAGAGGCAGGGGCTGCCCTGGGCATTCAGATCACTGGCGCTGGGGTTTGGGGCACGTGCCATGTGTGCCAGGCACCAGTGATGCCCTTGCAAAGAACTGAGACTCACCCAGGTGCTGGATGTCTACCAGAAGAAACAAACTAAACTGTATACTCCAAATTCTTCAAGGACTTGCTTTCTTTGGACTCTGAATCATTTGTATGTATGTGATTCACTCTGCCCCTTTAATATCTCTTACATTTTGCTTCCCCTCCTTTTACATTAAATCTTTAGTTTTAGATACTAAAGGACTGACTGGCAGCATGGTATTTTGGATAAGATCGAAGGCTATATTGTTCTGTGTGATGTGGCTTGCCTTTTGGGGTCAGGAGAACCTATTTCTTTAAGAGATTGAGTGGCTCAGTGGAGACCAGAGGAGCTGATGTGCAATACATGGGGCTGTTTCTATTTTCTTATGCTTTGTGATGACTGGTATGGGGAATCAGAAGCAAGTTTTGTTATTGCTTGGCAGGCTGGTTTAAGTACCACCCGTCAATGGTTTGGGGATTTGGTTTCCAGTTTTGCAGCTTGCCCTGACCTTGGCACATTCAGGAGGTTATCCCAGGAGGCCCAGGTCACTTTAGGCTATATGGACTTTCAGAAAAATTTTGTCCCCAGGAATAAATAGATCTCAGTGATGGCCCGTTGAAAGAGGATGGAGTTTATCCCACCCTGGTTAGCTGGTGAGATAATTCAAGGCTCAGTTGTCTAGCCTTCCTCCATTCCTAGGCCATCAATGGAAAACCATCAGAGACAACTACAAAGAATGAAAATCAAACAGAGGTTTAAAAACAAAACAAAACAAAAAAAGAAAACACACACACACACAACAGACAGAGACTCAGCCTGCCTATGAATAAAAACAAAAACCTGTTTCAATATAACTCAGAGTGGAGAGAGGCACTTTGAAGTCTAGCATTGAGGAGGAAGCAGATGTTGTTAACAAGCAAGACAAAGATGGGACTGACATAGTCAAGAGGAGAATGTTGGAGAGGCTGTCAGGCTGGTGATCTTATGATGTCAAAATCTGCCACAATGGGCAAGGCTACCTTTTGCTAGAAGCAAGAGGCCACTTGGTGTCTTGGCTTCCTTAAGAACCATGACAATTTCTCCAGAGTGTGGCCATATTTCAGTATTTGTTGGGAAGTTTTGTTGCTGGTTTTGCTTGTGATCTTTTTTCCCCCAGAAGAAAGGATGAAAAGACTACCTTTTTGAGGCTTAAAATAGTCCAGAAAAATATCATTTGAAAATGCCAAAATGAAAAAAATTTCAAAATTTCAAATGAAATTAAAGGTATTGATTTTTCAGAAGAAAACAAAACCAAAGAATTTTCCCCACTCCAGCACACACACACTTTCTGACTCTTTTCTTTCTTATACTGGATGGGAAAGAGTCACAGAGTTGGCAGAAGTAGTTTTTTTTTGTTTGTTTGTTTTTTTTACTGCGCCCCCTTGTTGCCAGTAGGAAAACACCACAAAGAAACTACAATGAACTTTGCCACTGTGTTTCAGCGGAAAATAATAAACTGCATTTTTTCTACTATTTAGGAACACTTTTTACATGAAAATTTCAATTCTGAAATGTTTTAGTTTTCTGGATTTTTTTCAGAAAATTTAAAATTTTCTATAAATTCTTTGGCATCAGAACTTAATTTTATACGCACGCGTGCGCGCGCACACACACACACGCGTGCACAAATATTTGATGGAAGATCCCTGACCTGCTCTATATCCAAGGAAGGATAGGCAAACCAAAGAGTGCTGGAATCCTGAGCACGAGGGCACTGTGATCTGAGAACTGACATAGAAGTACAGAGTCTAAGTGCGTGCTTCACCCTCTGCAGCATGAAGAGCCCATACTGACAGTGCATGTGGCTTTCCCAAATGGATCCAGGCTGTCCTGGAGTCCCAAAAGCAGATCTGAAATGCCTATCTTTTCCTCTGTAAAATACAGAGTCTATGTGGCATTTCCAAAGGAATCAGGGTTTTCCTCGCATGGGGCACGAAGTGGGGGCACTTTTGGTACCAGTCTGATGAAGTCTAGCTCTGCCCTAACTGCTCCTTTTTGTGATGGGCCAAAGGTCTTTTTCTTCTTCTTCAATTTAATAAGTCCCATATTAAATTGGTCTTCTCTGAGCACGTAAAATTGCTAACATTTTTATCAGGGAACATAGGAATGTCTCTGGGTAGTAACTATTGTATTGCACTACACAGTCCTTGAAAGTATATCATTCTTCCCCTCCTGGACCTCTGTAGGACTGTCTCACACTCTGAGGGGCAGGTGTCATTAATGTGGCATTTCTCCTGCACTTACCTGAGCAAATCACACTGGCATCATTGTCATGTTGGCACTGAGAGGCCCCCAGAGCAGTTACAGGGCACGCGCTCAAATGGGGCTCAGTCCTTTTACAATGAAATGTGTTTGTCCAGATGGAGCCTGCTCCTTTCCCAAAATACCCTCCTCCTGGAGCCGACAGAGCAGATCCACAGTCGAGCTGATGGCAGAGAACGTTGGCATCAGGCAGATCCCAGTGTGAGTCACAGAGGGTTCCCCAGACACCACGAATCTGGATCTCCACTCTCCCTGAGCACGCTGTGCTGCCATTGACCAGCCGGACCCCTGTGTGCCCTGGGAGAAGGGAGAAGAGGTTTAGAGAGGGAGCCCTGGAGCTATTTTATACCAAATAGTTAAAGAAAGGCAAGTCAGGGATGATTGAGCCCTTTCTTATTATCTTACTTATTAACTGGGTTTTACTAAGAGCTGATAACATCCACCTCCATACAGAGTGAACTTATTCAATTGCTGCACCCTAATCTAGAATACCCATCACTGGGATTTTAAAGACATCACAATGAATTCTTACATGCACATATGACACTGGCATCATTAGCATGTGAGCACGACTGATTCACATGTGATCTCTTTGGGCAGTATGCAATGTGTGACTCATTCCCCACACACTGGAACTCTTCAGTCCAGATCTGCCCATCTCCTTCTCCAAAGTGAGCTCCTCCAGGGGTAGATATAGCTGCTCCACACTCTAATTCATTGCAAATAACACTAGCAGCTTTGAGATCCAAGTGTGCATCACAAACTGTAGCCCATCTTTCGCCAAGCCTTACTTCCACACGTCCTGAGCAGGGTTTGTCTCCTCCAACCAGTCGGGGCTGTGTATAGCCTAGAGAGTCAATCAACCCATCAATGAATGTTTCACTTTCTCTCCATACTCGCCATTATACCTTCAGTAAACAGCAGTATTTTCCAAACATTTTCATTACAAGGTTTTGAAACTGTGGATATAGCAATGAGCGGATTAATAAAACACAGAACTGTAATTATCTGTTCTAGAAATATGTAACTTTCTTTCACTATTTAGAAATTAAGACTACTATGAATATTAAAAAAAACAAAAAAAACTGAATGGTGTGAGAGATGTCTGTATAATTTTATAAAGATGTGCTTGTTTGTTGTTATGTTTTCTGCTACCGGATTGCTAAGGGTATGTGTACACTGCATAAAAAGCAACTGGCACTGGCCACTGCCAGATGGCAGGATAGTGGGCTAGATGGACCATTGCTTTAGCTGAGTAGGGTTTCTCTTATGTTCTTACCTTTTACCACATCTCAGCTGAAATTGGTTTCTTGGCTTGCTATGAGGTGGAGTGCGGTGTGGGGAGATCCAGGTAGGCAAATGGAACAAAAGCTTTGAAATGGATAAAACAAGTGTCCCAGAAGAACAGGACAGAACAGAATGATCAGGTTACTGCTCAAGAGAAGTAACCTGGCACAGAGGCAGGCCTGAAGGATGTGTCTTCATCTTAAGCAGCTAGACCTGGTGAGGCTTTAAGGAAGATACCAAGCTATATGTAGAATAGAAGCAAGTTTATGGTGTGATATCTCTTTTTCCTTGTTCTACCTCATTCCTGCAGTTGAGGTTAAATTATACTTTGTTCTGAAAAAGCTGATCTGAGTCACTCTACTTACACTGGTCACAACCCCTAAAGAGAAGACTGGCCAGTGATTGGACAGAAGCAGGCCTAATACCACAATTCATAAATGGGGTTCTGCAACCCAGGGATCTGGTCTGAGAGATGAAGAACAATACAACTCCCCCCTGGGACAGGTGAGGGCAAGAGGCCTGATAAATAAGGAGAATGAAACGCAGAGAGCAGGAAGAGAGGCTGGAGGCACAGCAAGCCCTGGAAGCATAATGCTAATATTTTTTGACATTGAATTAACTACCTTTTTTTTTTTTTTTTTAAGTGCAATGTTTGTTCTCTCTTCTCCAAATGCCAGCACATGCACATAAACATTTTTCTTGTACAAGTGTTGTTAGTGAGTTTACGTTAAAAACATTTACTTCAGAATTAGTGTCCATAGGCATCCCAATATCTTCTTAAACTGTGAGACAAAAACTTCCCTCTCTCTGTATGGGAACAGTTGTTCCATAGCCAATAGAACTGCTTCGGATTTGTGAAAAGTAGTATATTGGGAGCTCAGACAGGGTACCTATGCTCCCACTAATCCTTGCTTGCAGAGGATTTGGGGATCAGACTGGGGAAAGGGCGGATGTAGAAAAATTACCTCCATACTGCATTGCAGCAGCTGCCCACTATTTGCAATGGAATGCCCACAATATCAGTCTGTATCTTAGAAAGAGAAATCTACCGCTTTCCAACCGCCACAGAACACCCTTTTCCAGAGGGAAGTCAGAAAGGTCAGAGTGGGAAGGCAGGGGGTGGCCAGGGAAATTCTGCAATCCACTGATTCTGCAAAGCCCCCTTAGGGCCTATTGAAGGAGGGACACAGATCTCAGCTCCTCCTCAGAGATGCCTCAGTTTGCTGTAGATGCCAATCTAGTTAAGGCTTTCACTCTGTCTCTGTGCCTATTGTCACTTTGCCTTGCAATGTGGACTGGTATATGGCTGTGTCCTCCAAACCCTCACTTCTAGACCCCAACTTACTCTGCTTTACTGTGTGGACCACCCAGTCCTGTGTCAACCCACACCCAGGCTCCTGAGAGTAATTAGTCCCTAACCTAGTGAAGGAGTGTCTCTCGACAGCACTTATGGGACAGATGCCAGGAAACATCCCAGTCCTAGATACAACCCTAGAAACTACCATCTTGCAGGATTTAATGCTGTATACCGTACCCTGCAAGGTCATTTTCCTCTCTTCATAAGTTCATCAAATAAATTGATATGTACCAACTCTGCCACTCTAACTGAAATCTCTGCACACACTCAATCCATTTGAACTGTTTTAGACCAAAAGAAACAAAAAAAGTTTATTGATTAGATAAGATTTTAAGTTATTATAAATCAGATTGATATGAACCAAGAGATTAGCTCACAATTAATTAAAAGGTAATTTGTAACCTAAACTAGACTTAATATTTCAGTTACTTATCAGTCTGTGATATCATCTTACACACTAGCTGGTTGTGATATTTCTTGCAGTCAAGTTCCCCACGCCCATGAATAGTTGTCAGTGCCCTTGATGTTGCTATGTAGCCGGATTCCAAGGGAGAGCTCTTGAGACAAAGATCCCTTTCTCTTTGAACATGCTTCCTCAACACCAAGGGTCAAGTGATCACCCATGTCTAGCAATGGGCATAATTTCCCTTACTTAAAGCAAATGAGAGATGCCTTATCAGGCACTGAGGTCACTTCATTGTTCCTGTATGCATGCCACTGGAAGGCATGAATCTCACTCAGCTTTGTGGTTGTTTGGATCTGTTCAAGCCACCATGCCCACGACTGACAGAGGCAATGGGTTACATGACTAGCTTTCTCTGTCTCTGGGGGAAGGGTGCTCTGCACTAGAGAAATTCCCTGGGAGAGGCTACACGTGTTCCATGGTCCTTGTACCCAGCTCGCTCTGCCACTAACCTGTGTCTGACAAGTCACTTCACCTTTCTGGATGTTAGACAAAAAACAGAAAGAAAAGCTTTCTTATTTATTCAGACTACGAACTCTTTGGGGCTTGGAGTGGCCATTACTTTGCATTTGTACAGTGCCAAGCAAAGTGGACTTTGATTTCATCTGGGGCCTCTAGCAACTACTGCCATACAAGAAACTAACTATAGCAACTGTGGAACTGCTACCAAAACCTTCAGAATTAGGCTTTGGTTATAGGCATGAACTGACTGTAATAGATGGGATGATTCAAGGGTGGTAAGGTCAAAATTCCCTTGAACTGCAAAAAAAAAAAAAAAAAAAATGCTACAGACAGGGCTGGCTCTCGCCATTATCCACTGAGGCTCTGGCTCAGGGCCACCACAGGCTTAGGGGTGCCGTGGAGCCTTGCTGGGGTCAGGGCAGAGCGGCACATAAGCCGCACCCTATGCTGCCGACCCTCCCCAAGCGAGCTACTCCACCCCCGGGGCTGCAGCAGGCCAGCCCATGGGGTGGACTCATCTCTCTTAACCCACCTCTGGGCTGGACCTCCCCACCCCTAGGGCAGAACAGCCAGGAGAGGGGCAAGAGATCGGAGCCTGTCCTCTGTGCTGGCCCACTCCACCCCTGGGCCAGCTGTTGCCCATTCTAGGGGCAGGGTGAGCTGGTCCAGAGTGGAGACTGGGTGCCCTGTCTCCCTGGGGGGCGCCAAGGTAAAAGCCGGCTCAGGGCGCCACAGCCTCTTGCACCAGTCCTGGCTATAGAAGATCTCCACAGACCATTTAGGGATTGAGATATGCAATGAAGAAGCACAGGAGGTGCTATGGTGGCCATGGATCAATCACAAGATCATGAATGTGGTAAGGAATTACACTTTATGATTGAAATACAAGGCATGCCAACAGGTGGTACCATTGGGACCCCATCCTGTTCCACGATAGCCTTGTGAGAAGCTAGGCCCTAATTTATTTACTTGACAATCAAAGATTCCTTAATTGTCATGATTAGCATCTGCATCCAAAAATTTGCACTTTGCAGGGTACTAATAGTAAGTCAGTGTTCTCTAGCATAAAAGGAATTTTTTCCAGACCTAGAACTCCACCTAGGATCTTAAGCAATAAGGGGCCACAATTCTCCAGTGCAGAGTTTAGGCAATTTGCTTATCATACATAGTTACAGTATGAAAGTATAATGACAGATCCCATCTGAGCGAGTGATTTCTGGTTGGATAGCTTTTTATATTGACTTTGCCCAAATTTAAATTACTGCAAACTATGCCCAAAAGTCTAGAATCTAGCTCTAAAGTCCACTCTTGGAGTTGGGAATAATTTTCTAAAAGTTTGAGTGATCATATAATGTGAGAGACAGCAGATGTAACATTAGATGAGTTACATGAAGTTAATGTATGACTCTAGTGGAAAAATGTCTTGCCTGATGTTATAGTTGGATCTGACAACTCCTTCTGCCACTGAAATTTCTTATTGTCTAATATTTTCTGAGCTTTCACAGAGATACACAGAGACTAGTGTGAGTCTGTTTCTTTGAAAAGATTATTACTCAACACCATTTATGGATTTTCAGTATAGGCTCACACACATCATGGTGATAGGTGTAGTGTAAGTAGCTGGATAGACTAACTTATTAAATAGCAGTAATTTCCCTGGTTTGGATAGCAAAAACATAACTTGAAACTTATTGAAAGAAAATGAGAAAATGTGGTATTGAAACAACTGCAGTATAGTTAATAAAGGGGATTCTAAACATATTAGAGTTGGGAATTACACAGGAATTTTCTCACTAGCACATGAGTCATAATTGCAGGACCTGATCATATTTACCTGCTTCTTCAGTAGTGCATGGGAATGGTGCAAACTCTGGATTTAATCCTTGTATTTTTTTTTTCCCCTCATAACAAGAAGCAAGATGGCTGATCTCTCACCTGAGCAGATCACTCCAGCATGGAAAAGATGAGAGCAGGTTGAATTTATATTCCGGATTTCAAATCTGCAATCCCAGATTGTTGACTCATGACCACGACAATCATCTTCTATCACCAATGATGGTGAGGAATCTTCTCCAAAATGAGTTGCACTGTGGACGCTAACCACAGTACCACATCCCAACTGTCTGCAAACTACTGCAGCACGTTTCACAGGTGAGACAGTAGAACATAGTGTGAGAATCTGCCCACCAAATGTAATTATCATTCTCCCGGCACACCGGTTGCTTCCATTGACCAGCTTCAGATCAGGAACTATATCTTTAAATAGAATCAGGACAGAATTACTGGAGAGAGCACTGAGAAACATGCCGATTATTATTATTAATTGAGCTGCTCAAATAGAGTTTGATGAATATAGTATTCAGCAAAAGCCAATAGATCATGCCTTTGTAAATCATTCACTAACAAATTCTGTGAATTTTGACCATATTCAATGTTCTAAAACAGTCTCTGGAAATGACAGGAAGAAAAAAGCTGACTAGGAGTCATACACTAATCCTCCAGTGTTGTTTTGGATTTGTCAGTCAGATTCTGAAATAATTCACCCAAATCACAATTTTGTTTTGGGACCTTCATTGTTTCTGACCCATTAACACAATCCACTGCAGCATCACTGTGTCAGAATTAGACAGACATCAGGAAGAAACACCAACAGAGAGATCTGCTGTTGTAGAGTATGTTGGATACTCAGCTGATATAGCATATTATTAACTAGGATAGAAGATTTACAGTAATCTTTCTGGAACAGATTGTACCACTTTGTTGCTTGAGGAGTGGTAACTAACTCCATTGATTTAAGAGGGGCTAGACACAGAGTAAGGCACTACTCACTGTGAGTAAGAGCACCAGAATCTGGTTCACTATGCCCTAATGTTCTCAAAAAAACAGACTTCTGTGCCTTTGCACTTGAACCTCAGGTATCAAATAGCTGCAATCATTCCTCATGGCGAAAGCCTGGGATGGGCGGGTCAGGACAGTTTTCTCTTATTCTGCGGTGACCTAGAGGCCTACTTTCGTCATCTAAGACTCAAAGAATATTTCCATAACACCACAGATCAATGCACTGACACACAGATGCCTTCCTCCAAACAATACAAGAAGAAATATTCTTCATGGACTCCTCCAGAAGGCCGAAATGAGAGACTTGACTTCTATATTGATTGCTTCTGCCACCGTACCAAGGCTGAAATCGTGGACAAACAACATCCTTTACATCATAACCTCAGCCCTGCAGAATGCAATGCCATCCACAGCCTCAAAAACAACTCTGACATTATCAGTAAGGAGGCTGACAAAGGAGGTGCAGTTGTCATTATGAAAAAATCAGATTATGACCAGGATGCTTATAAACAACTCTCCAACACAACCTTCTAGAGACCACTTTCCTCGGACCCCACTGAGGAATACCAAAAGGAATTACAACACCTACTCAAGAAACTCCCTAAGACAGCACAAGAACGTATAGAGACAGAAACACCACCAGAGCCACGGCCAGGGATGTTCTATCTACTACCCAAAATCCATATAAAAGGAAACCCTGGACACCCCATCGTCTCAGGCATTGGCACTCTTACTGCCGGCCTATCTGAATGTGGACTCCCTCCTCAGACCCTATGTTATCAACATCCCCAGCTATCTTCAAGACACCATGGACTTCCTGAGGAAAATACAGTCCATTGGAGAACTTCCTGAAAACACCATTCTGGCCACTGTGGATGTAGAAGCTCTTTACACCAACATCCCACTCAAGGATGGATTACAGGCTATTAGAAGAACCATCCCAGATGATGACACAGCACAGCTTGTGATTGAACTTTGCGACTTTGTACTCACCCACAACAACTTCAGATTTGAGGATCATTTATATCTCCAAATCAGTGGCACTTCTATGGGCACCCGCATGGCCCCACAATATGCCAACATCTTAATGAGCGACTTAGAACAACGTTTCCTCAAGTCTCATCCCAAGACACCTCTTCTTTACCTGCGCTACATTGATGACATCTTTATCATCTGGATCCATGGCAGGGATGCTCTTGAAGATTTTCACAGAGATTTCAATAATTTCCACGACACCATCAAATTGAGCCTGGAACACTCCACACAGGAGATCCACTTCCTTGACACTACAGTACAAATCAGGGATAGACACATCAACACCACCCTATACCGAAAACCTACTGATCGGTATAGTTACCTACATCCTTCGAGCTTCCATCCTAAACACACCACAGGATCCATTGTCTACAGCCAAGCCCTAAGATATAACTGCATCTGCTCTGATCCCTCAGACAGAGACAGACATCTTGAGGATCTCTATCAAGCATTCTTGAAACTACAGTACCCACCTGGGGAAGCAAGAAAACAAATTGACAGAGCTAGACGGGTTCCCTGAAGTCATCTACTACAGGAGAGACCCAAGAAAGAAAACAACAGAACACCACTAGTCATCACATACAATCCTCAAGTCAGACCTCTGCAACAGATCATTAAGGACCTACAGCCTATTCTAAAAGATGATCCCTCTCTCTCTCAAGCATTAGGAGACAGACCACTCCTTGCTTATAGGCAGCCCCCTAATCTTAAACAGATACTCACCAGCAACTACAGATCTAACAACAGAAACATTGAAGCAGGCACACACCCCTGCAAAAAAACACGCTGCCAAGTCTGCCCACATATCTACACAACAGACACCATCATAGGTCCTAATCAAGCCAGCTACTCCATCAAAAGCTCATTTACCTGCTCATCTACTAATGTGGTCTATGCCATCATGTGCAAGAAATGCCCCAACACCTTATATATTGGACAAACAGGACGATCGCTGCGTAACCGCTCCGTAAGAGACTGAATGAGCACAGAGCTGATATCAGAAATCAAAGAACAAAGAAAACAGTTGCTGAGCACGTCCATCTTCCTACTCACTCGATGATGGATTTGTTAACGACTGTTGTTAGAGCTGTACCTGGGACATCACGACTTCAAAGAGAAACAGCTGAACTTGAATTAATATGCAAGCTAAATTCTGTGAAAGCAGGACTCAATCGAGACTATGGGTTCCTTTCCCATTACAAAGGGTAATTTGACTTCAGGCTTCCCAGGGTTTGAGCCTGTAAACTGCTCTGATTTGCTGTTACTTTATGACCTGATCCTATGTTTTACACCCCCTTGCATTTAGTTTCATTCCTTTCTGTAAGTTCACCCATCTTTGAAGCATCTGAGGAAGTGGGATCTTCTCCCACGAAAGCTCATGCAAAAAATAAATCTGTTAGTCTTAAAGTGCCACACAACTGCTTGGTTTTTTTTGTTTGTTTGTTTTTTGTTTTTTTGTTGTTGTTTTGTTTTTGTTTTTTTTTTAACTGGACTAGACTAACACGGCTATCCCTTTTCAAATTCACATTTTGCCAACTGTCACTGTAATTTTGGTGTTCTGTGCTGAACATTTACGCAATAAACACGCAGGGAGAAGGAAGTCCTGTTCTAAATGCAATGAAATCCCTCTCATCATATATTGTTGCACAAAACCTGAAGAGAGCTTTCACTCAGAACCAAATTCCTACACTGTAAGCTCCTCAAGACAGAGACCATCTCTTTTTCCATATCTCTACAGATCAAGCACCGTGCATCCTGAGAGATGACTGGGGCTCCTAGGCACTAGTTGTGTCTACACTTAAAAGTTATTTCAAAATAAGGAGGCTTATTTTAAATAAATGTTTTTTTTTTCCTGTCCGTCCATGCATTTTGTTTTTCAAAATAAGCGTTTTGTTATTTGAAATAACAAAGAACTATATTGAAGTAATAAAACCTGCATTTATTTTGAAATAGTAATTATTTTGAAATTGCTATTCTGAAATAAGCCATTCCAAGCCATGGAACTGGTTTATTTCGAAATATTGGCCCAACACTTTTCCCTGCATTCCCCTATTTTGAAATAGAGATCCTCGTAGAGACTATTTCAAAATAACTTCTACCTTATTTCAAAATAGACAGCCTTCATTAGACTCCTAGTTTGAAATAATACATTTGAAATAATGCTAATTTGAAATAATTATTTTGGATTAAAATCAAAATAGTTTTTTTTTTCAAAATAACTTTGAGAGTGTAGACAAAGCCTTTGATAATACTATTGATAAGAAATAAATACATTTTCAAAGTGATAGGGGAGATGATGATGCAGCTAGCACAGCGTCCTGGGGCTTGTCTGTGTTTTCCACCAGCCACGTGACCATTTTTCTGCAGCTAAGTTCCTCTGGGTAACTTAGGGATAGCTGCAGGGCAGGAACTGTCAAGGCTTTTCCCCACTCTAGCACTCTGAGTGCAGAAGGTGGGGGCCTGCAACGGGCCTTAAAAGCCACTGGCCTTAAAGCCTGCTCTTAGAAGTCTCCAAGGCCTCCAATTCCTGGCCTTGGAGTGGTATCACTGCCACCACCCAAATGCAAAAAACCTCTTGAGACCCAGGAAGGCGCACTTGGGAATTCCTCCCTGTGAGGTACTTGCAATCCTGTTTATTCCTCTCTCAGGAAAGTGACTGAACTCCAGCTGCAATATGAGCTGGAACTGGAACAGGGTTCCCTCTAGTAACTGCCTGTGCAGTCTAAGGCACATGCACACAAACCTCTTGCCTTTCAGGACACAGAACCAGAACTTGCTTAAAAGGTAAACTCTTTAATCAAAAAGAACAGATAATAAACACAGAGAATTGCTTCTCTGGGAATTAACTTAGGTAGTTACAGGGTAGTGTGGGGGGGTACATGTGCTCAGCACAGAGAAATCCAAAAAACAAGCCAAAAACAAAGAAAATACCCTGACCGCATCTAAGTAAACATTCCCTGTTCTACCCACACCTGGTCAGTAACAAATTTAACTTATCTCTGGTAAGGATGTTGCTGGATTCTTCCTCAGGCCCCTCTGGCCTCCTCCTGATCCTCCCAGGAGCTCTGCTGCATCCAAACCAGCCCAGGCAAGGCTGCTGTTACAATTCAAAAACCTGTGCTTCGTTCCTATTGGCTGTCCTGGGACTCACTGACCAGAGTGTTAACCCCTTCCTCCCCAAGGGTTATTACAGGAACAGAGCAGTATCTACACCAGATCAAATACTGAAAACTGAAATTGGTGGATTATTTCCATATTGATTCAATCCTATCTCAACTCCTTAGCAAGACCAACTCCAGGACTATTCAGAAATCTAAGCAGACATTCTAATCACTTTCCCCAGACCTGAAGGAGACCTCTGTGAAGCACAAAAGTGGGTTCCTTCCCCCAGCTGAGTTTGGTCCACTAAAAGATGTTCTCTCTCCTACCTAATGTCTCCAACATCTAGTGGAAGAACTGTTCCATGCATGTTCCACTCTGAATACATGTGCATGAACTAATATGGCTAAGACTCTAACCTCCAGCCTGTCTATCCTGGCCCCTGCTGACCTAGCAGTATACAAGTAGGAGAGGCAGTATATAGCTTCTGCAATTCTAAGTATTCTGGGAAAGCCTAAAATAGGCTAGAAAAGACAAACAGGGTTAGTCAGGGAGCCACATGCACAAATTTAACCTTTTCTGAAAAACAATAGCCCTCTTCCCTCCCCACACACACACAGTGGATCATATACTTCATCCCTTTTCTTCCCCACCCTAGTCCCATGCTCCTCAGGTTCAGTCCTGTAACTTCAAGCACCCAAGTTCCTTTCCTGTTTGTGCATTTGTTGTCCCACATACTCAGTTATTGTCTGGACCTTGTCATCCCTCTCCTCCCTTTTAGGCCCACCCTGTCTCAGAAACCAAAGAAAATTGTCACTTCCACTTAGACATTATTCTGGGCTGGATGTATACAAATGGCAGGATGGCTGATTTCTTACCTGAACAGATCACTCCAGCATAGAAAGGATGAGAGCAAGTTGACTCCATATTCAGATCTTCCAATTTGCAGTCCCAGATTGCTGATTTATCACATGCATCTCCAACCATCAAGTATGGTCTGGAATCGTCTCCAAAATGGGCAGCCCAATGGACACCAATTAGCACTCCACATCTCAGATGTTGGCAAATTTGCAGAGCATGAGCAGCAGCAAAACACAGCTTCATCCACTGACCATTATGTTCCATCTCCAGTCTCCCAGTACATCGGTTGCTTCCATTGAACAGCCTCAGATCTGCAGCTCCACCTTCAAATACAACGAGGAGACAGTTACCAGCAAGATCCCTGAGCAACAACCCCATCAATATTATGAATCTAGCTGGGTCAAAGAGTGTTCAAGAAACATAATAGAAGGCAAATATAAATGGTATATAGCTTTGTGGAGCTTCTGCAGAGAAGACCCATTATTTTTCTAAAAATACTCTAAATTGGTATTCTAACTTATTTCATTGATCCTAGATGGAGATGGTGAAATTGTTAATGATACATAAAAGGTAGAAGTGCTCAATACATATGTTCGTTCTACATTGGAATGGACCAGAAGGTGGTAGTAATATCACAAAAGGATGAGGAAATGCTTTCCAGTCCACTGGTAACTAAATAGGATGTTAAACTATCTACTGAGGATACCTATTTTAAAATCAGCAGGGCCAGATGACTTCCATCTAAATGTCCTAAAAAGAGCAGTCTGAGAAGATTTCTAGCTGACTGATTTTCATTTTTAATAAAACTTGAAATACTGGGGAAATTCCAAAGCCTGAAGAGCCCTAATATTGTACTAATATTTAAAAAGGGCAAGATGGATGACCTTGTTAACTATGGAGCACTTAGTTTGACATCAGTCCTGTGTAAAATAACAGAAAATCAGATAAAGGATTCAATTAGTAAACAAGCAAAGAAGTGGTTCCCAAACTTTTTGGCTTGAGAGACATTAATATAATCTTTACAACCCTGAGGGGCCACCAGTATCTGCCAACAGCGTTCCTCACTTCCCGCTGCACCCAAGGGAAGGAGTTCAGTGAGGATGCTCTCCCATACACACCTGTGGCAGCAGCAAGGAAACTGTGCATTCCACCTGGGTTCCCACCCAAGAGGGGTTCCCTGCAGTTTCTCCCCAGCTGGGGCATCGGGGGGGGGGGAGGCAATGCAGTGTGCAGGGGAATCCCTGCCCTGGGGGACTGAGTGGCAAAATGGCCCTGCCAGGGGGCCATGTTGCCACACCTCCCATTGTGCCCCTCTCCTGAATCAAAATAACAAGTCCCATGTCAAGACTTGCTTTTTCGATTTGGTGGCTTTTCTTAATTCAATTTAAGTTAAATTGAATTAAGGATTTTATTTTGAATTATCTTATGTCTAAATAATTTATTTGGAAATAAGCATCTATGTGTGAACATAGCCATAGACTATAAGGTCAGAAAGGACCAGTATGATCATCTAGTCTCATTTCCTGCACTATTTCCAAAGGGATAGCTGTGTTAGTCTACTCCCGAAAAAAAAAAAAAACAACAACAACAACAACAAAAAACAAAACAAAACAAAAAAACCACACACCAAGGTGTTGTGTGGCACTTTAAGACTAACAGATTTATTTTTCGCATGAGCTTTTGTGGGAGAAAATCCCACTTCATCAGATGGATTTTCTCCCATGAAAGCTCATGCGAAAAATAAATCTGTTAGTCTTAAAGTGCCACACGACTCCTTGTTTTTTTTTGCTGCACAGTGCAGGCGACAAAACCTCACCCACCCACTCCAGCAGTAAGCCTCTAACCTGTGACTGAGTTAATAAAGTCCTCAAACAGGAGATAAATGTTTCCCTCCCTCTTGCTCCAGCAGGGACACAGCACCTAGGGACCCGGGTGGAACACTTTGCTTTGGTTCCTACTACAGCCAAGGGAGGGGAGTGCCCAGCTCCCATCCCTTTGACTGCAGCAATAGCAGCTCCTTCCTCCAGCCAGTGTGAAGGGAGTGACGTGCCCACAAGCCATGGATTTGGAACCACTGAAGTAAAGGATAGGAATGTAGCTAGTGTTAATTACTATGGTTCCATAGAATGTAGGTCTTGTCCAATAATTCTGAATGGTTAACAAAGTAAGTGCAAATATAATAGATTGAAGCTTTTGTAAGGGGTTTGGTTTAGTACTGTAGCACTTCATAATTAAAATTTAGCACTATACAGTGCCAGTAAAACTTAGAATCATAGAATCATAGGGTGGGAAGGGACCTCATAGGTCATCTAGTCCAACCCCCTGCCAGAGGCAGGACCATTCCCACTAAACCATCCCAGTCATGGTTTTGTCCAGCCAGGCCTTAAACACCTCCAAAGATGGAGATTTCACCACCTCCCTCGGCAGCTCATTCCAAGGCTTCACCACTCTCCTAGTAAAGAAGTTTTTTCTGATATCCAGCCTCGACCTCCCTAACCGCAACTTGAGACCATTGCTCCTCGTTCTGTCCTCTGTTATTACCGAGAACAGTCGAGCTCCATCTTCCTTAGAGCATCCCTTCAAGTAGTTGAAGGTTGCTACCAAATCCCCCCTTAATCTTCTCTTCTGCTGACTAAATAAGCCTAATGCTTTCAGTCTTTCCTCATAGGGCTTGTGCTCCAGCCCTTTAATCATTTTGGTTGTCCTCCTCTGAACTCTCTCTAGCATGTCCCTGTCCTTTTTGTAGTGGGGAGCCCAAAACTGAACACAGTATTCTAGATGTGGCCTCACCAGTGCAGAATAGAGGGGAATGATCACATCCCTTGATCTGCTGGTAATACTTCTTTTGATGCAGCCCAGTATGCCATTGGCCTTTTCGGCAGCAAGAGCACACTGCTGACTCATATCTAGCTTCCTATCCACCGTGACCCCCAGGTCCTTTTCTACACGGCTGCTACTTAGCTGAATGTTTCCCAGCCTGTAGCAGTGCATGGGGTTTTTCTGTCCCACGTGCAGGATTTTACACTTGTCCTTATTGAACCTCAAAACTTGTTAAATGCATAAGGACATCCAAAAGTGGTCCTGCTTTTTTGGCAGGGGGTTGGACTAGATGACCTCGTGGGGTCCCTTCCAACCCTATGATTCTCTGATTCTATGAAAAGCAGTTGTCAGTGGGGAATGCTGATTAAATGGGGTGTTTGTAGTGGGCTTCCACAGCAGTACGGCCACTTACGCTAGTCAACATTTTCAGCAACTGTCAAAAGTAAAGTATAAAAATCACTGCTGAGAAAATTTGGAAATGATACAACTATTGACACAGTGGTAAATAACGAGTAATAAATATAAATAGGGAACAAAATTGATTTTACCTCTGTGTATGGCACTGGTGAGGCCATTATTGAATACAGCCTCCAGTTCCGATGCATCAATTTTTAAAGGATATTCCTTTAAATAATTTTTAAAAAGATATTGAAATTTAAATAATTTTTGAAAGGATATTGAAAAAGTAGAGATGGTGAAGAGAAAAGCCACAACAGTATTTGAGGGCTACAGGAAATGCCTAATAATGAGACACTAAAAGAGATATTTCTGATTAACTTACCAGAAAGACTGAGAGATGACTTCTGTCGGGATGCATATCAGTGCACCCATAGAGTATGACTACTATACACCACTAAGGACAACAACAGTGACACCTTCAATCCAGCCAACAACATTGTTAATCTTTCAAGCTACACACTTACTCCAGCGGAGGAATCTTTACTATCTCCGGGACTTTCCTTCTGCCCCACAACTGCCACACAAAAGATAAAATTCTGCTGTGACCTGGAGGACTACTTTCATTATCTAAGACTCAAAGAGTTTTTCCATAACACCACTGACCATGGTTTTCCATAACACCACTGACACCACCACAATGCAGTGATGCACAGGTACCTTCCTCCAAACACCACAAGAAGAAATATTCTTCCTGAAGTCCTTCAAGGTCAGAACAGACTAGACTTCTACACTGATTGTTTCTGCCACTGTGCGAAGGCTGAAATCGTGGACAAACAACATTCCTTACATCATAATCTCTGCCATGCAGAACACAGTGCCATCCACAGCCCTCAGAAACAATTCTGACATTATAATTAAGGAAGCTGACAAAATAGGTGCAGTCATCATCATGGATAAACTGGATTATGACCAGGAGGCTTATAAACAATTCTCCAACACAACATTCTACAAACCTCTTTTCTCTAAACCCACTAAAGAATACCATAAGGAATTACAACACTTACGCAAAAACTAACTAAGGCAGCACAAGAACAAATCAGACACACCACCAGAACCTCAACCAGGAATATTCTATCTACTACCTAAAATGCATAAAAAAGGAAACCCCAGATGCCCCATCATCTCAGGCACTGGCACTCTTACAGCAGGCTTATCTGGCTGTGTGCACTCCCTCCTCAGACCCTATGTTATTAACATCCCTAGTTATCTTCGAGGTACCACAGACTTCCTGAGGAAAATCCAATCCATCAGTGAGCTTCCTGAAAACACCATCCTGGCCACTATGGATATAGAAGTTCTTTACACCAACATCCAACACAAGGATGGATTACAAGCTATTAGAAGAACCATCCTAGATGATACCACAGCACACCTTGTGACTGAACTTTATGCCTTTGTGCTCATGCACAACCATTTCAGATTTGAGAATAAGTTATACCTCCAAGTCAGTGGCACTACTATGGGTACCCACACAGCCCCACAATATGCCAACATTTTTATGGGCGACTTAGAACAATGTTTCCTCAAGTCTCATCCCAAAGCACATCTCCTCTACTCACGCTACATTGATGACATCTTCATTATCTGGACCCATGGCAGGGATGCGCTTGAAGATTTCCACAGAGCTTTCAACAATTTCCACTCCACCATCAAATTGAGCCTGGAACACTCCACACAGGAGATCCCCTTTCTCGACACTACAGTACAAATTAGGGATGGACACATCAACACCACTCTATACAGAAAACCTACTGATCGGTATAGTTATCAAGGTTGCATCCTAAACATACCACATGAACCATTGTCTACAGCCAAGCCCTAGGATAAAACTGTATTTGCTCTGATCCCTCAGACAGAGACAGACATCTTCAGGATCTCTATCAAGCTTTCTTAAAACTACAGTACCCACCTGGAGAAGTAAAGAAACAGATTGACAGAGCCAGATGGGTACCCTGCAGTCAACTACTACAGGAAAGGCCCAAAAAAGAAAACAATAAAATGTCACCGGTCACCACATACAACCCTCAAGTCAGACCTCTACAACAGATCATTAAGGACCTACAGCCTATTTTAAAAGATCACCCCTCACTTTCTGTAGCCTTGGGAGACAGACTTCTCCTCGCCTACAGACAATCCCTGAACCTTAAACGGATACTCACCAGCAACTTTAGACCTAAGAACCGAAACCTTAAAGCGGGCACATATCCCTGCAACAAACCACGCTGCCAACTTTGTCCACATATCTGCACAAAAGACAACATGGACCTAATCAAGCCAGCTACTCCATCAAAGGGTCATTCATCTGTTCATCCATTAATGTGATTTATGCCTTCATGTGCCAGAAATGCCCACACACCTTATAGATTCAACAAACAGGACAATCCCTACGCACAATATATGGACACAAACCTGACATCAGAAATTACAACACACACACACACACACACACACACACACACACACACACACACACACACACACACACACACACACACACACACACAGCTGATGAGCACTTCCATCTTCCTAATCACTCCAGTAATAATTTGTTAACAATGGTCCTCAAGAAACTCAATGGGACACAAGAGTTCAAAGAGAAACAGCCAAAATGCAACTAATATGCAAATTAAATTGTGTGAAAGCAGGACTTAATTGTGACTATGGATTCTTTTCACAATATAACTGATAATTTGACTTCAACCTCCCCTTCTGTGTTTCCTAGAGTTTGAATCCTTAGAAATGCTCTGATTTGCTGTTGCAGTATGACCTGATCCCATGTCTTACACGCCCCTGCATTTATTTTCATCCCATTCTGTCAGTTCCCCCTCTTCAAAGCATCTGACGAAGTGGGATCTTCTCCCACGAAAACTCATGCGATAAATAAATCTGTTAGTCCTTAAGTGTCACAAGACTCCTTGTTTTTTTTGCTTTACTAGACTAACACACCTGCCCCTTTGGAACTTTGTATGAGTTTTCTGTTCACTTATGCACCATTTTTGTATGATTTGATACCAATTATGCCATGGAAGATTTCTTTATAGATGCTCATAAGCTATTCTACATGATTATTATGGGATCATGTTTCCTGCAGCATCATGTATGTGTACAGACATGCAGCATGTTTTGCATGACTCTGGGGCATGAAAGATAGACAGAACTCTCTCAGCAACATGTGAACAGCCACAGCAGTGAGCAAACAAGAACCTGGAGGAGGTATCAAAGAATATGCAAACCGAGTTGTCTCAGACCAGACAAAGAGATCACCTCTACCCAGAAGTGGAGGGTTGAGAGGGTTTGGAAACAAAGGCTATATCTAGACCAGAGGATTCAGTTAAGTCAACTTAACAAAGTTGGCATAAGGTTGACTTCATTAGGTCAACTTAGAGAGTCCACATTTTTTTTAAGTCGACTTTATTAAGTCACCTTAACCCAGAGTAGCCATTTAAGTTTTAAGCAGGTCCTTGGCTTAAGTCAACTTTATTAAGTTGACTTAAGTGGCAACCCTGCCTTCAGTCAATTTAATAAAGCCAACTTAGGCGGCCACATTTCATAAAGTCAACCTAATATAGTTGACTTAACGCTTAAAGTCGACTTTAAGGGCAGAAGATATTATGTAGACTTTAGGAAGCATTTGAGTCAACTTAATAAATACCAAATATGGCCATGGAGTTGCTTAAATTGAGTTAAGCCAGGTTAAATTGAGTTAAGCTTCCAGTGTAGACCTGCCCAATGAGAGATACTAGGGGGGATTTGGGGCTTTTGGACTGGGAATCTCCAGCTGAAAAGAACTTCAAGCAAGATTGGGCCCTGCCTGGTCTCAGGCAGAGACTGGCTGTGCAAACATCTGACAGCTGAACATCCTGAGCATAAACTTGGACTATGAAGTCAGGTTAGGTAGAGATATTAGGTTACTATGTGTTTTTTACCTTTTATTTCCTTGTGGTCACTCCTGGCTCATTTATATTATGATTCTGCCTTGCAATGTTCCCTGTAAGCTGCGCTGGTGCGCTGCAGCGCAACCCGCCACAGCCTCCAGCGCAGAGAAGGCTGCCGGCAGCGCACGGCTGGCAGCCAGAGTCCTTCAGTAGAGCTCCTGTGGAGCAGGGAGTTTTGAAAACTCCCACCCAGAGATGCTCTAACAGAGCATGCCCAGAAAATCTGAGCATGCTCCGTAGAGCTTCTCTGGCCCAGGATTTATGGCTCGGCCCTGCCGCTCCAGTCCAGCCCCAAGGTAAGTTTGTGGGGGCTGGGGGGGGGCTGCCAGGTGTGGGGGAGGTGATGCCAGGAGCGGGGGGGAGAGCAGGAGCGGGGAGGAGATGCCGGGAGCGGGAGGGGGTGAATGGGAGCGGGGGGTGATATCAGGAGCGGGGGGGCTCCTGTGGGAGGGGGTGAGCGAGTGGGAGCGGGGGGATGATGCCAAGAGCGGGGGGGCTGTCAGGAGCTGGGGGGGCGAGTGGGAGCAGGGGGGCTGCTGCAGGGAGTGGGGAGGTGATGTCAGGAGCAGGGGGGCGATGCTGGGAGTGGGGGGATGAGTGGGGGGGTGATGCCAGGAGCGGGGGGGATGCCGCCGGAAGCGGGGGGGGCTATGCAGCGGGCCCTATGGGGGGGGAGCGCAGCGAGCAACAGGAGTTGCGCAGCTGCCCTCTCCCCTTAGAGGGAACATTGGCTGTGTTCACACAGTACTCTTATTTCAAAACAACAGAGGTTGTTTCGAAATAAGAAATACCCTGTTTGCACGACGCACGGTTGTTTCGAAACAACGGCACCCATTATTTAGAAACAACGGCGTTGTTTTGAAACAACTTAAACCCCATGTGGGAACGAAACAATGTTGTTTCAAAATGATTGTTTAGAAACAATGCCGCCCAAACATGTTGTTTAGAAACAACAGTGAGTTGTTTCAAAATAACTGTTGCTTGAAACTGCTATTTCACTTTGAGCTTTTTTTCCTTCATTCGAATTCACAAACTGTTAATTCGAATTAAGTTATTTTGAAATAAGGCATTATTTTGATACAAGTTGTTTCAATACAACTTGTATCGAAATAATGCCTGTGTGTGAACACAGCCATTGATTCCCATATAGAGTTATAATCTGCTCAGTAAACTAGCATCTGTTTTATCTAAAACTGTGTGGTCTTTAGAGGGTAAGAGTGAAGAAGGCTGCGCATGATCCATTACTTTGTTAAATGGACAGCCCAGACTGTAGGGTGATTAAGAGTGTGTCCCAATCCCTGTAAGACAGTGGCTCCCGGTGAGGTAACTGGGGCTAGAGGTGCTTGTTTCGGGACTGTCCCTCGAGCACTGAGAGTGCGTACAGCAGGGGTGTCAGATTCAAGGTCCCTGGTCCGGGTCAGGCCCCCCAGGGGTGCTGATCCGGCCCCTGGAGTGGCTGCCTGGAAGCTTTCTGCAGCAGCCAACTCCAAAGACAGGCCCCTGGCGCAACAGGGCATGCTTCTGACTCACTCACTCCCATTGTCTGAGTCACAACACATGGGAACAAAGGAAGCACTCTAGCCAATCCCAGCTCAGCTCTGCTGTGGTCTGTTAACAGATCAGTCTCAGTCACAGCAGGCTGGGCTGGGCTCCCAGAGAGCCACCGCACTGCCCCCCACGCCAGCTGTTCACTGTCAGTCAGTCAGCATGCTAATTTGATTGACAGCACACTGAATTAATCTCAAATAAAAAAGGAAAAGGTAGTTGGGGCCCACGTGGGAACAAGCCAATCAGGACGGGTAGCCAGGACTGAGCCAACCAAAGGCCAGCATTCTGAATGACTGACAATGAGTGGGCTGGGAAGGGGAGAGGGAGGAGGCCAGCCTGGATGCCTGTGACTAAGACTCATTTTTGCCTGCCACGAGGAGATAGAGGAAAGGGAAGCGGAAAAGGGTGGGGTCTGATAGCCAGCATGGGGAAGGGCAGTCCACAGGGCAAGGGAAATGGAAGGTAACAGAGACCCTGCGGGGTTGGGGAAGGCAAAGGGGAGCTCACGCAACTCTGAATATGCAGGGAGAAAGGGCTGAGGAATCTGTGCGGTCACATGGCCTGTGACAGGTGTCCTGCACGCCAGTGTGGCCCCTCGCATTGAATGAGTTTGACAGCCCTGGCATGCACCCACTGCTTGGAACTGATCGCACGTGAGAGACTGGCATGGACGAACTAAGGACTGACTGGTCACCTGGCAAAGCAGGGTGAATCGGGGCTCAGGAGCAGGAAACAGGTGTCACAGCAGCACAGTGGACAGGATCTAGGGAGCAGCCTGTCACAGTGGCACAGCGAGTAGGGTTTTGTGCCCCAAATTGTTGCTTTAATTGAGCAATCTGAAGTGAGATATATGTGTAGTAACTGAACAGTCAGGAGGTTACAGTTTGTTGTTTTCTGTTTGTTTGTTTGTTTGTTTGTTTGTTTGTTTGTTTGTTTGTTTGTTTGTTTGTTTGTTTGTTTTTCAGGTGAGAGAAATAGACACAGAGAAAAATAAAAATGTCTGCAAGCAATGTAGCTGTAAAACTGGAGATAGCCTGCTTGCAAGCAAAGGCGAGAGAGAGAGAGAGAGAGAGAGACCTGGAACCCGCAAGCTCAGCGGTTATCAGACCATTCTAGTCATAGACATGATAATTGACAGCCAAAATACTAAATCTGCCTGATTGTATTGTGAGCTTCCCTGAACCATTACCACACCAGCCAGGAATGTGGATTGTTCATTTAAGTTCCTATTAAAAAATCTCTACCCAAAATCCAAAAGAAAATCCTGATGCCTGGATCTAAAAGCGGCATCATCTCCACTGGGACTTCAGCTTTTTCTTGTTGGTTGCAGTAAGAGTTCTGCCTGCCTCCATCCAGCATGCTGACCCTAAACTGCACAGCCTGTTTCCTGGGAACCTTTCTGCTACACAGAGCCATGAGACTAGGGTTACCAGCTGCCAGACATGTCCTCCTTTTTACCTTTACATCCTCTGTCCAGCAGGAATTTTAAAAAATACATGATTTTGTCTGGCTTTTTATTTGCAGGGGTTAAAGTATGCTGGAACACCCTGGAACACCCTATTTTTAAGGGGAAGCATTCCAGGGCCCCCTAAAAACAGAAGACCATTACATTAATACTACATTTTCTCCATGTGTCCTCCAATGTCCTCCTTTTCCTACTTCCCTGTCCTCCTTTCCATGCTTTGGTATCTGGTAATACTACATGAGACACCCCCCCCACACACACACATACACACACTCTCCTTCTCTCTCCCTCTCTTTGTTCAAATGTAACTCTCTTTCTCTCTCTAGGCCTCATACAATAGAATCTAGGTAATATTGTAACTAGCATTTTTTTTCTCTCCTTCTATGTTTTTTGAGGGTGTAGCTGTTTGGGTATTTTACTATTATTATTGTAGGTTTTAGGCAGTTCACAATAAAATGACTTCTGTAATCAAGCCAGTTGCCAAACTTTTAAAACTTCATTTCCTCTGCTTTGTGTACTTGGTTTCCCTATATTTGCTCTGCAGCAGCACTTCTTTTAGCTAGGCAAAGATCCCTGGGATGGCTAAAATCCTGTAAGGTATGCTCATTAATGGGAATACCAGCCTGATTGACTCTAGGGACATATAAGGGTAACAGCTGAAAAGTGCTGTTCTGAGCCAGCCTGATTGAGTTGAGGGGCATATAAGGGTAGCAGCCAAAGAGTGCTGTGTGATCCAGCTTGCTCAAAATATATGCTCAAGCCTAGTCTGATGCAGTACAGGAGCACATGAGAGTAGCAGCAAAAGAAGTGCTGTGTGACCCAGCCTACTGTGTTCATGGACAGATAAGGGGTCAGTGGAGAGTGCTAATAGACCTGAACCACTCAGGTGCAGCTTGTTAATCAATGAATGTTTATGTGTGGGTGATTATTTGAAACTGGAGTTGGAAGAACCCAGCACTGGGAACTTGAGGTCTTACAAGGGTGGCTCCATTGGGAGGCAGCTTGCAGAAAGGAGAAGTGAACTCCATAAAGAAACACAAGTGACACAAGCAGTGCACTAATGGAGTTGCAGCTTTTCCTCCCCCTCTCCCCAAAAGGAAGGAACCCTAATAAATGAGCATACCCCGAGCTGGTGGGCAAAGTTGCTGGCAATGCTTGCGAGCACTCATTTGTGATGGGGGACCTAGTCCTTGTGTTAAACCCTATGAGAACCAGCAGAGGTGGCTTTTGGGGTAAGAGAAGCAGGCAGTTGCCTGGGGCCCCAAGCAGTAAGGGGCCCTGTAGCGGTTGCCTGCTTCTCCAAACCTAGCTCTTGTGGGGTAGGGAGGGAGTGGGGAGCAGCAGACAGCCAGCGCCAGAAGCTGTGCAGACAGCCTGCCCGCCCAGCCTCTCTGCAATGGGGGAGAAGCAGAGCTCCTCATCTACCCCCAGCATGCTACGCCTCCCAAGGGGAAGTGAGGAGGGTAGGTGGATTGGAGCTACGGCATGTGGCAGCAGGGCCCTGGAGCCAGAGGTGTCACTGGTGCTGGGCACCCGGGGCACGTGTCCCAAATCCCAGCACCAGTGCCCCAGATCTGCCCCCCCCCCCCCCGGTCTCTGGCCTGATCAGGCCAGAGATCCGGGGCCCAGCCACCCACGGCTGCGGCAGCCTTGTCCCCAGCTGGGGACTCGGGGCTTGACCATGGAGGCCGCTCCTGGCCCGTCCCCGGTGGGGGACCGGGGCCCATCTGCCCATGGCCGCAGCAGCCCCGTCCCCAGCCGGGGATCCAGGGCTCGGCTGCCTGCAGCAGCGGCATCCACTCTGGCCCCATCCCTGGCTGGGGGTGTGGGGCCCAGCTGCCCGTGGCGGCATGCAGCTGCTTCTGGCCCTGTCCTCGGCCAGGGGGCATCACCTGCGGGCCAGGGGTGGGGCCTGGGACCATGCCCTGGATCCCTCCCTGTGGCAGCAACTCCCCTGCCTGGAGCAGCCCATTCAGAAGAGTTTGGGCTGCTTCACCCCTGGCCACCCCAGGCCTGAACAGAGGCTGCCTCACCCCCAGGCCCTGGATCAGGCCCATTCATCCCTGGGGTGGCTGGGGGCAAAATGGCCCAAACTCTTCGGAGCCGGCTGCTCCAGGGCCCTGCCACCGCAAGCTGCAGCTCCACACTGGCTGCTCTCCTCCCTCCCTCTTGGGAGATGTGGCCAGCTGGGGGTACGCAGGGAGCACCGCTCTGGCCCCACTGCAGAGAGGCCAGGTAGGCAGGCGGGTGGCACAGCTTCTGGCCCTGGGGACCACGGCCCCTGCTGCCCCCCCGTGAGTTGGTATTGTGGGAGGGTTAGGGTTGCAGGGGGCACTGGGGCCCCAGTGAGGGCAGCAGTGGAGGCCTATGGGGGGGCCCATAAAGGGCCTTCATCTAGGCCCCTCAATTGGCTAAGGCCGTCTCAGAGAACAGGTAAAATGAAGAATATGTGGGATGGGCCTTATGAGGTCATGGAAGGGGTATCGAAGGACACTTATCTTGTTAAAAAACTTTGGAGCAATACTGTCCCCCAGCTGAGGCATGTGAACAGGCTTAAGGCTTATCGCAGCAGGGAGGCTGTGGTGATCACGGTCTGCTGAGCAAAAGGACAAACAGAGGTGTGCCCTCCCTGACCTTTCAACTGAGTGCCGTAATAACTCCAACCTTGGGGACATCAACCTTTGTGGTAACTTAAACCCGAAGGAGAGAGGACGTGGTGCTGGTGCTGCGGGAATATCAGAAGGTGTTCTCCACTGAACCCAGGAGAACTCCCCTGCTGAGCCATAAAATCATCACCAGGGGGCCACAACTCACCCCTAGCAAGTAGGTAGATGGCACTGCGGTATGCAGTGGCTGCTGGGTGGCTCATAAGGAACACTAGCCATCAGTACTAACTCAAGTCAGGGGGGTGGACCTGCTCCTAAAAGCTTCCAAGTGCAAAGTGGGGGCAGCAAAGGTGCCTCACCCAGGGCATGGGATGAGGGGTAGGCCAGATCTTCCCTGACTGTCTAAAGGCAGAGGCTATAGTGAAGTGGCCAGTGCCTCAAATGACAAAGCAAGTTCAGTCTTTCATAGGCCTCGAGAATTTTTACAGGAGATTTGTGTGCAGTTTCAGTGAAATTGTGTCCCCAGTCGCCCACCTGTGTAAAAGGTACGAGCCAAGCAGGGTTCACTGGTCTGAGACCTGCCAGAGACAATTTGACAAGGTGAAGAAAATCTTGTCAGAGGGGCCGGTCCTGTCTAGTCCTGAGTTCAGCAAAATGTTGGAGCTGTTCACTGATTTCTGATGGGGGATTAGGTGCCTTTCTGATGCAACCGGGGAGGACGGCAGGAAGCATCCCATAGTGTTTTTAAGTAAGCAGTTAACACCTGTGGAGTGGAACTACTCGGTGGTGGAAAAGGAGTGCTATACTACTGTATGGATGGATAAGCAACTGAGGCCCTACCTGTTCAACAGAAAATTTAGAATCCTAGCAGACCATTCCTCGCTGGTAGGCTGGCACACGCTCATCCATGGCGACAATTTAAATAGCGAAGTTATAGTATGTAGCAGGGAATCAGACACACGTATATTCTCTGTAGTTAGGTGTATGGTGTTTAGATTTTTTAATGAGTATTTGTGAATGTGTTAAGAATGGTAAATGAGAAGACTAAGAGAGGTGGCCTCATCATTTTGATGGCATGATTTCACAGGGACTTTAAAAGCTCAGTCTCCAGATAAGACAGTGCCTAATCTTCCAACAGACTGCTCCCCAGATCCAGTCAAGTGTGCAGCTGTGACCCTGCCCCACCAATTCCCACTCCTGAACCCCAGTTCACCCCATTTTGGCAGGTGACCACTCACTCTGCAGTCAGGACACTCCAGCCTCTGGCATGAAATAAGTTCCAAGCAATGGGTGTATGCCCTCTGGCTACTCAAGGATGGTCCCCCAGCAAGCACCCCTGGCCTCACCATGCTAGGAGCCATTGTCTCTTATGCTACCACTAAAAGTTGTATGTACTACAGTCAGGCGCATGCTTGCAAGTGGGGAAGCATTACTGCTCCAGGGTGCCCAGGGAATAGTGCATGATTTCCCATGAGACTGGGCAGGGGGGGCTCAAGCCAGTTGGTGTTGTAACATTGTTTGGAAACCCATAGATATAGAATCTGGCCCCTGCTCTGCCACCTTGGTCTGGCAGAAGGGTTACAGATAAATACATTTGACTCGTATTTGTTTTAATATGAGGACAGTCCCTATAAAACAAGGACATGTAGTCACTTTACAAGAGATAGACACATCACTTTACAAGAGAGACACAATGGAGAACTGAGGGTGTCCATATCAAGGGGAGCAAGTCTACATTTGCACCCCTCTGCAGTTTATACTACCCACTCAGGGGCAGGAGGGGTCCTGCTCCTAGCCCTAGCTCCCCTGAGGAGCAGAGGTCAGTAATTGCAGAGGGGGTGTGAGGCTGGGACCCACTTATGCAGGATGTGGGGGGGGCACTAGTCCACTGCAGCAGCCCCGCAGCCAAGACCCAGCTGGGACAGGGCAGCCTCAACACTCTCCCTCCAAACCTCGGGAGGGAAGAGTGGTCAGGCTGGCTCTTCACCGCACACGGGGATGCAGAGGGCACCGAGGGGAACCTCCTGCATCCTCCCCAAGAAAGGCCAGCCCAGTACCCTCCTCCCAGCACTTACTGCCCACTGCTCCAGTCCAACCCCTGACTGGGACAGAGCAGCCTCACAGGTGGGGGGGGGGGCTGGTCAGCACTTCATCACACAACGGGGCACATAAGAGTGCCCCACAGCAACTCTTGCACCCCCCACCCAGCACTTACTGCCCACTGCCCCAGCCTGACACAAGACAGCCTCACCAACCCCTCTCCTCCTCACCTAAAGACACAGGGCCATAATTATGCATTTGGCCACCTGGGGCAATCAGCCCCAAAGGCTCCCCTAGGCCCCGATCCAGGGGCCCATCCGTCCCCCCCACCCGCTGGCCAGAGCCAGTGGGGGGTGGGTCTCTAGCCTGCTGCGGCAGGAGCCAGGCAGGGGTTCCCTTTCCCTGCCACAGGTGGAGGCGGGTGGGGAGTCACTTGTCCCACCATGGCTGGAGCCAGGTTGGGGTTCCCTTGCCCTGCTGCAGCAGGAACCAGGTGGGCATTCCCTTACCCCTGTGGCCAGAGCCGAGTGGGGAGCACCTTCCCCGGCTCTGAGAGGAACGTGTCTTCAAGGCACATTCCTCTTTTGAGTCAAGAAGTGTCTGGTGTGGCACCCTCTTAAAATCGCACCTGGGGCCTTGCCCCATTTTCCCCACCCCACGGCACTTATGGCGCTGTAAGGATGGGAGAGGATGGGGGGTAGGTCAGCCCTTCATGATTCAGGGCAGGCACGAGGCACCCCTGGATCAGACCCACATCACTTTCCTTTCCTACACTCGGCCTGAGTGCTGTGTTGCAGTGAGATGCTGCCTCTTGGGGTCTAATGCTGGAAGTATTCCATTTCTATGTATGCTGGGCAGCCAAGCAAACAGAGAAATGGAAGCCATCCAGCACTATAACCCAGAAGGCAACACCCAACAATCTCAGCCTGAGGATCTGGCTTTGCTTCTCTGTGAAAGGCTTGTTCAGCCTGGTTGGCATCCCCCCCCCCTTTCTATGATCCACTGGCACTGATGGGGAGTAGCCTTCACCCCACCTTGGGGAGAACCATGATGGCCCCTTTACAACACAGGAGGGGCACAGAAGGCTCAGTGCCTCCTGTATCTCTCCTCCTGAACCTTGTGAAGGACCAGCTTGGCTACACCACTGGATACCCTCACAACCATATAAGGCTTAACCCCAGACAGACAAAAATTGAAGAGAAATAGACAACCCCTTTGCCAAATCCCAGAAGGAGTGAGCTATAGGGAACTGTGTCTACCATTTTGCCCAAGAAGGCCTTGGACAGGTAAGAATGATCACAGCTTGCTGAGTCCTTAGACATGGCACAACCACAGCTAATAGACATACTATTCCCTGGGGAAAACCCGAAGGTGGCAGTGACAGAGTGGGACACCACTTAGACGATTTGAATACTGCTAGCTAGTTTAATTAGTAGGTTATAAGTATTTGAAATTCTGTATTATGCTAATTTTTATTCTTAATTGGTATTATGGTCACGTTTGGGCAGAGAAGAAAGCATGGGGAACTGTATCTTTAAGAGACTCTGGCATGAGTCAGTTGTAGCCAATTGCTCTGTTTTGCAGAGGTCCATGTTACACAGGGCTGACCCCATAGAGCTCAGACACTGGCTCAGAGCAACCACTGGGCACCACATTTGTGCACTTTATGGCCCCAATCCAGCAAAGCACTTAATCACAGGGACAGTGTGATGTGCTTAGAGTTACAGCTGTATGAAATAACTTTGTTGCAGGGGCTGGCCATCTTGTTTTTAAAACTCTTCCTGCTGGTGAATTTGTGTCCTCTCCCTCCTTGAATCCCATATCTAAGGCAAGACTGTGCAGGCGTTAGTCACAAAATCATCTCATTAACTGTATTTGCCTAATGAACTGCTCGTGTCACAAAGGGCTCAGGAGAGTCCAAAGGAGAGATAGACACCAATTGTCATGTAAAAACATTGTCTGCTGCAATTGATATGGTTTGTTGAATAATTTTGTTTTTGTTATTTTTGTGTATATTCTGTGGTGGAAAATTAAAGTCTATTGCTTGAGCTACAATAAATAATCACTTTCCATTTTTCTATTTCCAGTTTTCTTTAGCTATCCATACCTGCCATTTTATTCCAGCTTATACATAGGATCATTGTCTATTTCATTATGAACTTTTAACTAGACATATGTGATGGCAATATTCCTGTACCATAGAGTCAAATTTAAGCCAGGAAAAGCAAAGTTGTAAGCAGCCTTTTTTAATATTTGGACCGGATTTTCATCAGTGGAAACCACAGCCACCTTCTCTCTCTGCAGGGTATGAGTTACACTCTTTGAAGGTAAGGAGAGTCATTCTGCCCTGCAGGGAGAAAAAGGTCCTCTGGTTCCAGGTGGAGCATGGCCCATACCATGTCAGCCTGTTACCCAGGAATCCCAGTCAAACTTAATACTGTTTCTCTCTGGGAAAGTTGTTTTATCATGAGCTCGAACACCAGCTAACTGAGTTTGAATTTCTTAGGCTATTCACCTACACACCCCACATTATCTGCTCCAGAAAAGGTCCTTGCTCGGGAATCCCCAACTCCTACCCTTGCAAGCACAGAGAGGGTGCAGAGCTATCTGTGATCTGTAAACACCAGCTGCAATACCATGAGTTTTTCTCTGTCAAACCATTTGAGGTTTCTAAACTCTGATTCTCATCTTAACCTTCACCACTTTATAACTCAGCGTCAGAACAGCTGTGTCTGAAACTGCAGCAATTCACAGACCTATGCTTCCAGGGGAAAGTTCAGTATCCTGACACAAGGATCATTCAAACCCTACTTCAAAATGGCCCAGCACATTTGACCCACACAACACAGTAGCGCTATTTTAAATTGTATATAGATAGTACAGATGGGATTATTTACATACCCAATGCAAAGACACAGAGCTGGACAGGAGGATAAGGCTAGAGTTCATAGAAATAAAGAAATTCCCCTTCTCTTGTTTTTCCTCCTTGTGCTCGATCGTTTATCAGGAATTTTAAGCATTGAAGCTATTAGTGTCACAGAAGACAACTCTGGACTCAAAGTTCTACAACAATAGGAACATTTATAATATTCTCACAGTCTGTGACTGGGTAAAATATTTGAAAATTGCAAATATATTATCTTTCTCTTTAAGAATCACTAATAAGAGATAATCAAAACCACACATTTAGTTGAACTCAGTTGCCTTCCTTCCATTTGTCTCACTGACTCCTGGAATAAAACCTTGGTTCCGGTAGAGCTGAGAATGACTTCCCACTTAGGGTTTGCCCAGTTCATTAAGGGAAATAAGACAGACACTTACCCATGGAGACTTGAAGAGAGAGGAGAAGCACCCAAAGCAGCTGAGTGAAGAGATGACCCTTCATTGCCTTCCTGACCCAACTCCTCCTGACACTGCACTGGCTGCACCTGATCACTCTGCTAGGGTTTCTCTGTCTCACAAGTGATAACAAAGCAGTGGCAGGGAAACATATAGACTCAGAGGCTGGCATCACCTGCCAGAAGGAACCAATAGAAACAACATTGACCTTTTTAGACATTATCGGAGAGTTTAATCTAAAACTTCATGCAACTAAAACACCCAATACAAGTTTAAAACTCCAGCTGTGACCATATAAGAGTGATGAGTCCGCTTCTGATGTCACGTTTGCTTCTGTTTCAGATCATCGTGTAACTGCCCTCCTGGGTGCAGGGCAAAACTGTGTGAAAAAGCTTCTGCCTTATTAGGCAAATAAATGCAATGCCTCCAATGTTGTTCATTTTAGAAACCAAATAAGAAAATTTGAGGGGGAAAGGCTCTAAAATTCAACCCCACTGAGCTGAGTTGGTCCAATTGTAGCCATGCCACTAAAGTCACAGACCCAGGATGTTACCCTGGGATGAGCAGTGTGAAAAACACAGAGAATGACCCCTGCATCTTCTATGGACCCAGACTCCTCAGAGCTTCCCGACTGGAGCAGGAAGGACAGAGATACACTGGTCGTAGGAGCATGTCACAGAGCTTCCTTCTTCAGATGCGACTGTCAGTGGCTGCACAGTCTTTAGTCTAGGGCTTCCAGCTGAGGCTTCTGCAGGGATTAAAGTGTAATTTGGCAGGCCCTGGAATCCTCCTGAATTTCTGGGCCCACTTCATACATGGCCAGGTCCCCTTCATGCACATCCAGGCCCCCTTCATGCACCCCAGCTACTGCCTCCCCAAATGCCTTCCCCTCACCCCAGCTAATGCCCCCCACCCCAGCCACTACCCCCAAAAGATCTGCCTCCATCAGACCCCTCCTTCCCCGTGTTCTCCTCAGCCCCAATGCCCATTCCCTAAGCTCCCTGCCCCATGTCCCCGCTGCAGACGTCCTAACCCACTGTCAAGCTCCTCTATCTTGATTTCACTCCATTCAGCCCACCAACCTCCTCCACACATCCCCAGCCCACCATCTCAACCCTTTCACTTTATCCCCCCACACTGAGCCACTGGCTGCTCAACTCTGCCGAACCCCATGCCCCCAAGTCCCCTTACCAGAGCCACTGAGGTGGTCAAGGGGCTGGGCCAGGCCAGGTTAGCGGGAGCGAGGCTGCACCACTGGCCAGCCGGCTGGTGAGATGGGACACAGGCCTGAGACTGGGCCATGCACACCACCTGGGCCCAGTAGGAAGAGACAGAACTGCTGCAGGCTGCAGGGAAAGGATGGGTGGGCAGGGGTGGCCAGCCTCACTCGATTGCACAGCTACTTGGCCAGCCCTGGGAGAACACAACCGAACGCTGAATTCTGGTGCCTTCTATTTTTAGGGGGCCCCAGAATGCTGTCCCACTAAAAATAAGGGCCCCTTGGAATGCCATTCCAGGATGTTCTGGCTGACTTTAACCCCTGGCATTGTGCTGAGTGCCCACTGATTGAGTTAAAAATAAATCTGGTTGGGAATTTTCGAAAGATGCAGACTTTTTGGTCAGAAAATGCTGATTGATCAGCAACAAAGTGTTTCACAGAAACACCAGTTTGATGACCTTCTGACCCTACACAAGCTGGGAACTCTCTCCGCTTTGCTGCCAGCATCTCTGACAGGCTGCTAGGGAGCCACTATTTGCAGAGTCTGTTTTGTCGGGGCAGCCCCACCATAACCAGTCTGAGACATAGGTTCCCCCTGAGAAAAGCTAAACCAGAAACATGAAAGCTTGTAAGGCTCTCAGGAGCCTCAATTCTTGCTGTCCTCAGAAGCCATGAAAAATAAAACCATGGGGGAGGGGTTGGGTCTGGGCCACAGAGGGGAGTCCTCAGATCTCCTGTAAGGATGGGGTCACTTGTTCACAAACCCAAGGTTCCCCTCAAGATCAACTCTCCCTACTATGGTGTTCAGGACTGCCTAGGGTCATTGGGGTTGTCATAGTGATAAATGGGAGGGTTGTTTAGGTGCTAGGGAAACCTGTCTGCCTGGTGACCTCTCTCTCAGCTCTCTTTCAATAAAGATTCCCTACACAGCTCTGAATATGCTGCCTCTCATTGTGGGATTATAATTCACCTAAAAAATCTTATATCTGGCGATGAAGAATAGGATGTGAGATGGAATTGACTATCCCCAACAATCCTGGTAACTATGGAAAACCAGAATGCAATGTAAGAAGCACAAATTTTATTTAGTGCTTGTATGGGGGTTGGGTTGTGACTCTGAAACCTGATCTGTTTGCCTAGGGTCTGACTGGCTATTCTGAAAGCTGATCTGCCTCCTGTAAGAACAAATGAAGAAATAAACAGTAACCACAAGAGGGCAGCATGGCCTCACTTACTACAACCCTTGAACCATTTGATCCTTTGTCAGATTTGTGGGAAACATATACAGCCAGATTTCAAAATTTTGTAAAAGCAAATGATATAAATGATGAGAAGAAGGTATCCGTTTTTCTAACAGTTCTTGCAGTTAAGACTTATAGTTTACTATGTGATTTGCTCTATCCAGAGAAGCCAGAGCAAAAAACCTACAGTGACCTAGTGGAAGTTCTGGAAGCACATTTTTCCCGGAAGCCACCAGTGATTTCAAAGAGGTACAGGTTCTACAAAAGGAACCAAGGTGAATATGAATAATTTCTACAGTTTGTAGCATCTCTGCAGAAGCTGGTGGCACACTATAACTTCAAGAACATCTTAGAGAAAATGCTGCATGACAGTCTGGTTTGTGGCATTTACAGTGAATCAACATGGGAACACCTACTGACTGAAGGTCGACTCACCTTGCTGAAGGCTGTTGAGATTACAGTCTCCATGGAACATGTCACCCAGGACATGCAACAGATCGGGGTAAGTGTGCCTAAGGCGTCTCCACAACCTACAAACAGGGCACTGGGGAGATGGGAATGTTTCTGGTGTGGAAAGCAGGGTCATCTCACATCTGAGTGCTGGTGTAAGAAACTACAGTGTCTACAGTGTGGCAAGAAAGGGCACATTGAATTTGCCTGCAAACTAAGGAAGGATGAGCCAAATGGAATAGGCAGACCTGAGAAAAATGGGCCGTTGATTTGGCAGACTAAGAGGGAAATTCTGCATGCAGTAGAGCAAATTCCAGGTGATCACAGTGACATCCTCTCAAAGATGAAGAGTCCCTCAAAGTTTTGTCTATAACAGCTGTCCTATGTAAATTTTGAGTGACACCTGTGTTGCAAGGTAAACCTGTATACATGGAATTGGACACTGGCACAGCCATTTCATTAGTTTCTAACATTGTGTATGAGAAGGACTTGCAACATCTGCCACTTTAGCTGACAACAGTTGTTTTGAAGATGTACACTGGGGACACTTTTCCCCTGTTGGGTACTATTGATGGGAAGATAGGGCTCAATGGACAGGCCACAAAGCTGCCACTGTTTGTGGGGCAGGGTAATTGCCCAGCCCTAAGGCTGATCTTGGATCAGGAAAATCCAACTCAATTGGGCAGAAGTGAATAAATTGACTGAAGAAGAAATGTCTGGCAGCAGTACTAACAAAGCATTCTGCTGTTTTCAGAGAAGACTTAGGCACCATTAAAGAAATCATTGTGAAGTTAAATATTAAGCCTGATTGCCGACTGTGACCCGGGCCTCCTAGGATAACCTTCTTAATGTGCCAAAATCAGGGCAAGCTGCAAGAACCAGGGGCCAAACCCCCAAACCACTGACGGGTGGTACTTAAACCAGTCTCCCAGTCAGTAACAAAACATGCTTCTGACTAACCACTCTGGTCATCACTAAGCATAATAAAGTAGAAACAGCCCCCTCTCTGCACATCAGATCCTATGGTCCCCTCTAGCCACCAGGTCTCTTTAAGAAATAGGTTCTCCTGACCCCAAAGGGCCAGCCACATCACCCAGAACAATATAGGCTTGGATCTTACCCAAAATAACATGCTGCCAGCCAATCCTTTAGTAACTACTGCTAAAGGTTTAATAGAAAAAGAAAACAAGCTACATATGAGAGATGTTAAAGGGTCAAAGTGAATCACATACATACAAATGATTTAGAGTCCATAGAAAACAAATCCTTGAAGATCCTGTAGTTTGCAGATTAGTCCCACTCCTCTGGTGTGCACCCAACAGCAGCAGCAGCTGGGTGGGTCTTAGTCCTTTGTTCGGTCCCAGCAGAATAGTTCCAGAGACCGGTGTTGGTTGCAGATAGACCAGAGACTGAAGACTAAAGACAAAATGGAGAATGGGCAATGGCCTTTTATCTCAGAGTCCTTGCCAGATCAAAATGGAGGTGGGCCACATGGTCAGTCTAGGTAACTGGTCAAACAGGTTTCCTCTCGGGCCCACTGTAACTGGGAGTCCCCTCCTGATGAGCCAGCAATATGATAATAGTTTCCACACACACAGTCTGGGATTGCTTTCGCTTAAACAACTTGGAACACAAATAAAAACAAATAGGTTTCAAATCTCCAACACAGGCCTGATACCTACATACAAATCATATAAGCATTTCTAGGAAATTACAGCCTTTCTATTGATACCACACATGACGTATCGCATATGGATTCTTGTAAATATGAGATATCAGTATGAAAAATCATCATAAACAGTCCCCTAGACACAGACAGCGCCACACCAACCAAAATGTTTGAAGGCCAGAATGCTCCCATTTGCCATCCGATCCAAGGTGGAAGAAAACTCGGAGTGGCTAGTCAATGAGGGCGTCTTAGTGCCAGTTACTCACAACCAGGGGCGACAATCATTGCCCCAAAAGTGAAGAAGGATGGCTCTAATCGTATTTGTGGAGATTTGAAGGTCACTGTCAACCCAGTGTTATGTGCAGAACAATATCCTCTTCTCCGTATTGAGGACATCTTTGCAGGTTTGGCTGGAGGATAGAAAAGTAGCAAGATTGATTTGAGTTAAGCATACTTACAGATGCATGTTGAAGAAACACCTCAACAGTTGTTGACCATTGTAACACATAAGAGGTTGCATAGACACTGTTGTTTACTTTGTCAGAATTACTTCGACGCCAGCTTTGTTCCAGAGGGCAATGAACCAGATTTTGAGTGGCTTATCAGGAGTACAGTGCTATCTGGACAGCATCCTCGTCACAGGCAAAAATTAGAAGGAACGCCTTACAAACTTGAAAGCTACTCTTCAAAGACCGGAAGAGTATGGTCTACATGTTCACAGAGACAAATGTAAATTCTTCCAGCCCTGGTTTAAATATTTGGGATATAAAATTGATGCTGACAGTTTCCATAAGTCTCTGGCCAAGGTTAAGGCTATCATTGATGGCTCCACTCTCTCAGAATATAAGCCAGCTTTGCTCTTTTTTTAGGGTTATTTAACTATTATGGTAAGTTTATTTGATGGTTAGCAACACTACTGAAACCACTACATGAGCTTCTTTGGCTGAATAAGGTCTGAAACTGGACTGAAGCCTGTGATGTTGCATTTAACAAAGCTAAACGTGCTCTGGTAAACTCTAGGGTTCTGACACATTTTGAGCTCTCTTTGCCCATACAATTGGCCCGTGATGCCGCCGCTAATGGCATTAGGGCTGTATTGTCACATATTATGTCTTCATATGAACAGAAGACTGACCAAGGCAAAAACTAACTATGCCCAAATTGAACATGAAGCAATGGGCATTGTTTTCCGCGTTCAAAAATTTCACCACTACTTGTATGGAAAGAAGTTCATGATTTTCACTAACCATTGACCCCTGACATTAATTTTGGGGCCACACACAGGTGGAAAACTCACCTGTCACAGCAACTCAAGTGAAGAGAGTGACACATGTTGACCCAGTACTCTCACAAGTTATGGATTTTGTGATGCATGGAACTTTCTTACCTGATTCCCAGGCCTCACCTGACCTCTCCCCTACATGTCTAGGAGGATGGAGTTATCAAGCCAGTCTAGGTGTTTGTTGTGGGGCATGCATATCATTACCCACCTTCATTAAGACCACGTTTGTTGGAACAGGTCCATTGAGATCACTGTGGCATAACGCGCATGAAAGAAATTGCACGGAGCTATTTCTGGTGGTTGGGCTTGGACAGAGAAGGCTAGAGCTTGTACCACATGCCAGAGCATCTGGAAGGCACCTCAGTTGGCAACCCTCCACCCGTGGGATTGGCCCAAAAGGCCATGGCAATATATTCATGTTTTGCTGGTCCATTTGAAGGATGCATGTGTTTAATTGCTGTGGGCACCCATTCAAAATGGCCCAAAATCTCTGTAATATCCACTACTACAGAAAATACTATCCAGGCCCTACATGACTTATTCAGTCATTATGGTCTTCTAGAACAGCTGGTGAGTGACAATGAAGCGCATGGATCACAATTCATTTTTCAGGATTTTGAAACTTTTATGAAGGCCAATAAACTACATCACATCAGGTCAGAACCTTATCATCCCTCCACCAGTGGGCTCACTGAAAGGTTCATACAGGCTATGAAGCAAGCTCCAAAATCTGCAAAGGGCCATTCACCTCTTCAGAAGCATCCGGACAAATTCTTGTTATCCTATAGAAACACTCTGCAGGCTATGACTAAAACATCTTCAGCTTTTCTTATGATGGGATGACAGTTGTGCTCTCCCTTTGATTTGTTGCAACCGTGAGACACACGGCCAGTGGTTCAACGCCAACAGCAGGACCAGGTCAACAGATATTTACCAAGAACAAAGGACACCACCTTCAGTATTGGACAGCTTGTGTTCACTTGAAACTATTCTTCCAGAGCTTAAATGGGTTCCAGCAATGGTCATCACTCAAAGAGAACCTGTTTCCTACTCTGTCCAGATGGTGGGTGGCCTGGTTTGGTGACTGCATATAGATCAGTTGCTGCTCCATCATACCCATCCAGAAGAAGCATCTCCAACTGACGTAACTGACTTCACCCTTACAAGTGATATAACATCAGAGAATGAAACAACTGTTTATGCCTCTCCTGCTCCAGCCACCTCTTCAAAGTCTTCAGCCTTCTCCCTGGACCAACTGGACACAACATCCTCTCTGGTACTGTCTACTTCCCTGGTACCTGTAGTCACACCACCACCAATAACTCTTTGTGGTGTGGGCATACTAGAATTTCGCTGTAAACCACCTTGAGACAGAGAGCCTCCTAATCAGCTGGATCTTTAGCTAGTGGTGACCCTCCCTTCATGGGGCAGAATAATTCCCTGAGAGTTTGCTGGAGATAGGGCAGTCTACTCTCATCTCCTAGTTTAGTCTTTATGCTTTCTGGGTGTGTATGGGGGGGGGGCTTTTTCATTAGAGGGGGAGGAATATGTGGTGTTTTGGACTACCTAGAGTTATTGGGGTTGTCATAGTGAAAAATGGGAGGGCTGTTTAGGTGCTAATGCATGGGTCATCAATGCCCAGCACCAGTGCCAAAAGTGGCACGGAAGCCAAGCCTAAGTGGCATGCAGTGCCACTCAGGCGTCTCTGCCGGCCCTGCTCCCCCACTGCTCTGCGGCTGAGCAGCATGAGCTGTATGCCACGGCTCCAGGTCAGCAGAAGCCAGGGTGTGCGGCTCCCCATCCCCCTGCTGGGCAGGGCTATAGGGGAGTGGCGCAGGTCTGCCCCATACACAGTTCCAGCTTCAACTGTGGAGCTGGAAGACTCCAGCCAGCAGGGGTGAGAGGTGCCTGTTTCTGGACCCAGCCGGGAACCGGTGGCCACCCACCAAACCGGAGGACTGGTACTGCCCCCTCCTAGCCCCACTCCCAACACCAACTGAGGGTGCTGTGGGCAGGGCTGGCACACGGGTCAGGAAATGTTGCCGACCCCTGTGCTAGAGAAACCCGTCTCTCTGGTTCCCTCTCTCTCAGTTCTCTTTCAATAAAGATTCCCTACACAGCTCTGATTATGCTGCCTCTCATTATGGGATTATAATTCACCCCAAAATGTTACACCTACCACCCTAAGTGCACCTTAAAGGAAACCCAGCAAGACCTCTATGTGGAGATCCCAAAAAGCAGCATGGTTCTTCTGGGTCTGTTATCTCTTCCCTACAGTGCTGCCCAGCTTTGGACACTCCCTCAGCCCCTTTCCTGCACACTAATGCCTGATGGAAGGGATCTGTGGGACTCTTAGCTGCAGGTGGCATCTTAGGAAGGGGAAAGGACAGACCCCAGCACCTGAAACCCAAGGAAACAGAGGAATGAATGGTGCTCCCTTTGTGCCCAGGGGCCCCGGGAAAGGTCAGCAGAGAAAAAAGTGGCAAGGGGTCTGCTCAGTGTTGTGGGCATGGTGCTATGGGGGGAGATATTGATGATCCATAGCCAGTTTTCCTGCCTATGGCATGGGCCAAACCAGTATTGTCTGTGAAAACCCCACTGTAAAATGTGGTGAGATCTCTTTGCCCCAGGACAAGAGAAGGGGAGGGTCTTTCCTGTCTGGATGGGGCTCACAGAGTCTGGGGATGGATTTGTCCCAGGCAGGCATGGAGACAGTGGATATTCCCCTAGACATGACCTCTCACAATCCACCTGCCTCTGTATGACCCTGACCTGCAAGATGAGTGACCCAGGCCTCATATAGGGACATCCAGGATCTGCAGTCCTAGCCTCCCCACACCTCAGTCTTCCCATTGACTGTGTACTGAATTAATGCTTGGGCTCAGCTGGGTTTCTCAGTGGGAATAAACCTCCCCTACCATTTAGATGGACTCCAGCAGTCACCACAGGCTGTTACATCCCAGCTGGGGCCTGCCCCTGGGGCTGCAGCCTGCAACTGTCCCACTAGACCACATCTGGTGCAAGCATGGCTTTGACTCTTCCTAGGTGAGTGGAGGGGTTCTTCCCCTGTGCCGTCCAGGTGTGGCCCTCTGCCTGGAACATTTAACATGTTGGGAGAGGTGAGTGCGGCTTGTTGCCAGCCCCTGGAGTATCCTGGTTAGGCTGGTGACATTAAACATTTTGTGGGAAGACTCAGCCCCTAGAGTCATGTGACTGTGGCAGGGCCAGAGTTTTCATTAAACTTCCGAGGATGTGTCCACCCTTGTGGGAGGGGTAAAGGCTTGAAAACATGTCCCCGAATACATTCATCAGGGAAGGAATACTTTATTGTCGGTATCCCTAGGAGAGACTGTTGAGGCAGAGCCTCACATAGACGACCTGGGTGTTTCTTTGTGTCAAGTACGCTGTGTCTCCCTTTTGTAGCCCATAGCAAGTAGGACAGAACTGCACCTGTGGAAGATAGCATGAGCTCTTGGAGGGAAGAGGGTCCTTTTAAGGGCTGCCCAGATGGCACAACTCCTCCAGCAACTTGGGCACCTGGCAGACTCACAGGGCAAGAAGCTGGCACTGAATCCTGCCTGTGAGATTCTGCTCTTGCTCGGGAACAAGAGTCAGTCAGGGACTCTGCTGGCTGAATCCTCACCCGGCACTCTTCTGACTCCCAAGCTGGGGATGGCGGAGCAAAAAGGTGGCTGTGGAAAAATTGGTGATTTATATTGGCTGCCCTGAGTGCCTCCAAGTGACTAATGGAGAAACAACAAGACGGAACAAGTGACTGGGGCAGATCCAGGAAATCAAATCTTCTTATTTGTCCCACAGCAGGTTCATACCAGGCAGCAGTAGGGCACAATACCCCTTGCCCATGTACCCTAGGAATTATTCTGCGGAAGTTTGCTGGCCTGTGTTCTACAGGAAGTCAGACACAATTACAATGGTCCTTTCTGGCCTTGGATCTCTGACTCTCTGGCTCCACCACTGACGGCTCCTCTGTTCATCACAGCGAGAATCCCTATTCTCCATTCCCTTCTCCAGCTCCACTAATCTTCCATCCCAGCATTCCAAGGAAGATCTCTGCTGCTTCCCTGTGTCCCCCCTTGACCAGGTGCTGGGCACCATGTTGTTGCAGGGTTAATAGAAATAAGACCCACACTAGCACGACTGACAAGGAGTGATTTATTTGGTTATCACATTTAGTCCCCTCATTCCCCTTCACCTCACAACTGAGGAAGTGAGTCCCAAATTCACCACAACACAACGTATTATCCAAAATAATATTTAAATACACACCTTATCGACCACCCTCTAAAACCTCCATTTGGTTATAAAATGAATATTTGTGTCTAAAAGAGAAATATAATTATATCCACCTGTTTGTTATTTACAGCTTTAACTTACAGAGTAAAGATTCTTTACCTTAAGACATATTGTTCTCGACATAGAAATTACTACAAATTCCTTAGCAAGCAAGAAACAGGGAGAAGAGGTGTAATTAGAATACAACTTTCCCATCCAGGAATGCGTGCAGGAGGGAAGAGACAGCATACTTTTAATTACATTGTTTATGCAGATGTCTGGAAAGGGAGGAGAAAAAGGTAAGACTATAACTAACTAACCTATCAATTAGGAGCGTTTGCTCCCCCCCTCCCCACCATTTCAAAGACCAGTGTGCTACTGCAAACAATACTGTTTCTGTGTTTACTGCTGAGCGCATGCATGGTCTTCCAGCTCAAATCAGGGGTCCAAGGGATGGCAATTTGGGCTCAAAGCCTGGGCTCAACCCCTGGCCACCCAGGAATTTGGCGCAGCAGCACTGGCCTTCTTTCTCTCCACACCCACACGTCTTACCATAATCCCCTCCATCAGGATGTCCTGATAACTTTTCTGTGTGGCAAAACATGATTGAGCACAGTACATGCATCCGCTCAGCTTTGTCCTGTCCCCACCATTAGTAGGATTGGAGAAATTAGAACTGTTATCCAGGGACTAACCTGTTCCACTCCTGCCAGCTCTAGGTCTCAAGCCTGGCTGAAGCAACCAGGAAAACCACCTCCTCCCATAACCACTGTCTGTTCTTGCACAGGCTGAATTAAGACAGAGTAAACGGGGCTATGGAAAAATGACCTAGTGGTATGTGGGGAACCTTGACTATGTGAGTCTAATGTCCCCATTACAGTGTTCTAGATCTTCCAGGACAAGTCTGATGCTACAAGGCCAGGACAGTGGTTGGAACAAGACAGACATGTCTGCAACTCAGCTAGGGATGTCTGTACCTATTTGTTGTCCTGCAATGGTGTTGAGGGCAGCATACTAGAGACAGCATCTTCTTCCTCCTAATCCAATGGGTTCCTGGGGAGAGAAGAAGAGAGGGTAACTCCTAAAGTTATTTGGAGCACTGAGAACACCAAGAAAAGCATAGGCAATCACTGGGGAAGTAAGAAAATTGTAAACAGTCACCATGACCTGAAAAAGTAAGTGAATCAATGTAAAATAAATAGATGCACCACTTAAATTAAAAGTTGTTAGTATGACCATGCCAAAACAATAGCCCCAACATTATAAAAAATGGCTTAATGTGAAAATTAAAATGCAATTACAATATTGGCCTGGCTTGCAAAATCCTTTATTAAAGTAGAAAAAAAAAAAAAAGCACAAAGCCATATTGTGGGTCTCTGGTCTTAGAATGTTTATATAAAACTCAGCAAATATTTAAAAAACTTAACTTAGAAATAAATAATGTTGTTAATGAAATAGCAAAATTGATTAAAATGGATGAGGTTTTAGTAATCTACTTCTAAATCAACATGCCTACTCCATTAATTATATGCATCTCATTGCCAAGGGTTCTGAACATCCTAACACTACTATTTTTTTTTTCCAGTTATTAACTGTGTGGAAAAAAAATAATGCCACACTGGTAATTCCTGTGTGGCCTGTGAAAATAGAGTATTTGAAATAGCTAAACAAAATATACTGGAGTTGAAATGGCAAAATTGGCCACAATTGTTAAATCACACAGCCATTTTAAAATAAATTCAGAAGGAAGGAGTGACCCATATTGATGCAATACTTTTACAGTTGGCCAAATTTAATAAGGTACTGCCTCTGAATCATGATAATAATAAAAACTTTCGCTTCATGATGGCCATCTCAGAACAAATGCTGGTTCGAGTTAAGATGTATGTCAAGGCTGGTTTCCAACTCTGGCCCTCTGAGTGCAGAAGGTGGGGGCCTGCAACAGGCCTTAAAAGCCACTGGCCTTAAAGCCTGGTCTTAAAACTCTCCAAGGCCTCCAATTTCCTGGCCTTGGAGTGGTATCGCTGCCACTACCCAAATGCAAAAACCTCTTGAAACCCAGGAAGGCGCACTTGGGAATTCCTTCCTGTGAGGTATCCTTAGTCACTTTTATTCCTCTCTAAGGAGAGTGACTGAACCCCAGCTGGGATATCAGCTGGAACTGGAACAGAATTCCCCTTAGTAGCTGGCTGTGCAGTCTGAGGCACAAGCGCACAAAACTCTTGCCTTTCAGGACACAGAACCAGAGGTTACTTAAAAGATAAAATCTTTAATTAAAAAGAACAGATAAAAACACAGAGAGTTACTTCTCTGGGAATTAACTTAGGTAGTTACAGGGCAGGGGGAGGGGGTACATATGCTCAGCACAAAGAAATCCAAAAACAAACCAAACACAAAGAAATACCCTGACCGCACCTAAGTAAACATCCCCTGTTCTGCTCACGCCTGGTCAGTAACAAACTTAACTTATCTTTGGTAAGGCTGTCACTGGATCCTTCCTCAGGTCCCTCTGGCCTCTTCCTGATCCTCCCAGGAGCTCTGCTGCATCCAAACAGGAACAGGCAAGGCTGCTGTTGCAATTCAAAAAGCTGTGCTTTATTCCTATTGGCTGTCCTGGGACTCACTGACCAGAGTGTTAACCCCTTCCTCCCCAAGGGTTACTACAATGTATTTTGCCAACAGTAAGAAAACACTAATAAACAATACTTATGCTCACCTTTACTCCACTGTACAGCTGGTAACTAGGACTGGCTTAGTTACCAGTTAGTAACTGTACAGTGGACAGCTTATTTACTTACCAGATCAGCAACTGGGGTCACAAGTGTTGCCAATTGTTGACTGCGTGTGTGCTCCCAGTGCTGTCCCAGCTCTGTGCAGAGAACAGAAACACCATGTCACAGCTGGATTATTCATTAAAACCTTGCATGCTGCCAAGTTTCAAAGAAGGTGTAGCTGTGTTAGCCTAGTTTGGTGACACAAACAAAGAGCCCTGTGGCACTTAAACAATAACAAATTTATTTATTGCATGAGCTTTCATGGGAGAAAATCCCACAAAAGCTCATGCAATAAGTACATTTGTTAGCCTTTAAAGCTATTTGTCCACTGGCCAATTAGTCTGGCCTAAGGAGGCATAGTCCAGACGAATTTAGCCCATGGCCGCATTAGGCTTTGGCTAGTCCAAACTCAGAAATTTCTTAGTTCAAACTCGGCAAAGTGTAATCCAAACTAGTTAATACCAATATTAGTTCAGACTTTAGTTCGAATTAAACACACGCAAGACATGAACTTAGCCTTAGTTCAAACTTAAGAAGTTCAAACTACGGCATTAATTCAAACTAACTGTGCATTCTAGTTTGAATTAAGTATTAGTTTGAACTAGAATGCATGGTTAGTTTGAACTGGAAGGCAGGCTTGGAAATGGAAGAAACTGTTTGCGGCTACTGGATGTTTAAGAGCTGAAATCACTGAAGAGAAGCAGCAGCTAGAATGAACGACCAGTGGGTGGAGCCAGCAGATGGCGAGAGCGGCCAGTGGCAGGCTGGATAGTGTGAGTGACCTGTGGGCTGAGCAGTGGACAGCGAGCAGAACCAAGGAACAGGGAGAGAGGCCAGTGGCAGACTGGATGGTGGGAATGACCAGTGGCTGGAGCTGGCAGACGATGAGAGCAGCCAGCGGCGGGCTGGACGGCATGAGTGACCTGTGGGTTGAGCCAGCAGACAGCGGGTGGAGCCCAGACAGCAATGCTAGTTGACACGGTGAGTGGCCACTTGTTGGCACCAGTGTGGACAGCTGATGTGAAAGACACTCCCTACTTGCTGTGAAGTTTGTTGGGAGCCTGTTTTGCATTGATTCTCCAGACCAGTTACGGTTTTGCTACTGAGTTCACATGTGCTGTTATGATGTGTGGGATCCTCTTGGAAACCTGTTTCGCACTGATGCTCCAGATCAGTGCTGATTTCTGTTATTTGGCCTTTTGCATTCTGTTTTTACTACTATTAAAAGTTCTATATGCTACGCTCAGACTCATGCTTGTGAGCGGGGAAGTAGTACTGCTTTGGGGTGTCCAGGAGATAATGCATGATTTCCCAGAAATCTGGGTGGGGGCTTGAGCCAGATGATGGTGTTACATTATTTGGAAACCCCTAGATATAGAACCCTGCCCTTGTTCTGCCATCTTATCCTGGCAGTCGGGAAAGAGACAGTTCTTTTCCTCCTGGCAGTAATTGACTATACTGAGGTAATGAATTGTGAAGTCCTTTGAGTTCAGAAGGACAATGGAGGACAGCTGCGATGCAAATCCAGACTCATTTCCTCCTGTCACTATCCAAAGAAAATAAAACATCTTGGATTTGGGATTGTTACCCCAGAATTTAAACCCTTCGGCAGTTAAGGCAGCTTTTTCGCTCACCTAAAGGAATACTAACACTATTTGCTCTGGAGTAAAATCAGTGAGGTCCGTCTCCCTACATGGGTCAAACATCCTAGTAGAAAATATGACTACAGCCTGCTGATCAAGAACAGACTTACAGCAATAAATTCTTGGAAAACAAGTGGTAACATTTTTTTTTTTAAATTTCAAAATTACAGTGAAATACAAGAACTGAAACTATTTATCCCGACAATTAATAACTATCACAGTGAACATTGCACAGAATAAATGCTGCTCTGCTGTGTTAGAAAGAAACAGACTGACAGACAGGGTGACTAGATTGATTACAAGGGGTTGTTCAAGACACCATCATCCTAGGATGCAGCAATACAGCAGATAAAGCAGTGTGTAGGGAATGGACAGGTGAAGGAATGCTGTTGAGGCAGATGATTCTTCTCTCTTTGGCTCAGGCTGGAGGGCTCAGGACTAGCCAACATTGCCTCTTCCCATCATGCAGAGGAGGGTGTACTGCAGTCAAGGAAGTGGTAAGGATGGTGGAGGGATAGTCATTTTATACAATGCTTTTGCCCATTGACTCTGACTTTCTTTGTAATTGAAAATGCATATGGCTAGCATTTCATCAGACTGCCCCATCCCCACCAACAAAAAAGTTCTCTGAATGTCTCCGCTGAGTGCTGCAGACACCATCATTTCCAACAAGCTCTCAAGTTTCCTGACAAGGAATGTGGAGAGGCCTTCATTCATCCTAGTGACTAGGCACCTGCTTCCCCAGGAGTTCAAATGGAGTGTGACAGAGGACACCAGCAATGGTCTGATGGAAGTACCTGAAGCTATACCGGGAGAACTAAAACTGAAATCAACTGGTGTGGGGATTTTTGCACATTAGGTCCTCTTAGATGGGGAGGAAGTTGGGAGGAGTTGTGTGAAGAAGCACACTGTCTCCTTCCTTAATTTTGTTCAAAAAGACAAGTTAGGGATGGTGTGAGTGTGCTGTTCCAAAGAGAAGGTGAGCTGGTAATGGAAGGTGATCAGAAGGCAGAGCTTCTCAGTGCCAACTTTGTTTCAGATGGTTGAGCATTTCAATCTTCCTGATCACTCCATTGATGATTTACTAATAGCTATGCTCAGACGGATGAATACCAGATCAAGGCTTCAAACAGAAGCTGCAGAGCTCAAATTTATTTGCAAATTTGATTGCATTGCTTCAGGGCTTAATAGGGACTTTGGGTTTTTTCTTCTCACTGCAAAAGGTGATTTGACCTCCTTTTTCCTCTATATGCTGTTCTTCAGTGTTTGAATCTTTAAAAGTGCTTTGATTTGCTGCTACAGTGTGACCCGTTCCCATGACTTACACTTTCCTGCATTTATTTCCTCACAATCTGAAAGATCCCTCATCTTCAAAGCATCTGATAAAATGGGATTTTCTCCCATGAAGACTCATGCAATAAATAAATTTGTTAGCCTTTACTTGCCATAGGACTCCTTGTTTGTTTTACTGAACTAGAGTAACACAGTGGCCCCTTTGTCACCTGACTGACTGAGTGGGTCTTCATGGACCCAGTCAATCAAGGACATATAGCTGATGGCAATGAATTCACTGCTATCAGTGAAGACAAGCCCTAAATAAAGCACAGTTGCTCAGATATTGCAATGAGTGGAAAGTGGCCCTTTCATTGCCATCCTAACCCCTAGTTTCCTAGTGCTACACCAGCTGCACCTGACCAACCTACCAGGCTATCTGCCTGTCTGACCAGTACAACAAAGCAGTGGCTGGAAAATATAGACTGTGACATTGGCAGCAACTGCTGGAAGGAACAAGAAATCCACCATTCACCTTCTTACAGATTATCTGAGGGCTTATCCAAAACATTATGTAGCCAGATTATCCAGTGCAAGTCTAAAACTCCAGCTGTGACCATATATCAGTGATGAGTTCATTTCTAATGTCAGGTTTGCTTCAGTCTTGGGTCATGTAACAATTCTCTTTGGGCAAGGGCAGAAATGTGAAGATGAACCTGTCTTATTAAGTAAATGTGGAGTCTTGACTACTTCTCACTGTATAAATTAATTAAGAAACAAATGTGGAAAAAATAGAAACCTCTAAACCTGAACCCATTGGAGCTGTGTGGGTCCAGCTGGAGCCATGCCACTAAAACCAAAGAGGGGATGGGATGTTACCTATGGGATTATCTGCATCAGAAATGCCCAAAACATCGGGTTTGTTCTGTGGAACCCAAATTCTTCAGGGCGTCCTGAATAGTACAGGAAAAGCAGGAATGTGTTGCTAGTAAATTTCCTAGGACAACATTCTTCAGATTAGAGGATCATAGCAGATTAAGGCTGGAAGAGATCTCAGGAGGTCATGTAGTCCAAACCCCTGCTTATAGCAGGACCAACCTAAACTAAATCGTCACACTCAGGACTTTTTCAAACCAGGCCTTAAAGGCCAATATGGATGAAGATTCCACTACTTCCCTAGGTGACCCACTCCAGATCTTCACAAACCTCCCAGTATAAAAGCCCCCCCCACCCCCGCAATATCTCATTTAGACCTCCCATACTGTAACTTGGGACCATTTCTACTTGTTCTGTCATCTATAACCACTGGGTATGTCTACAGTATAGATTTAAGACGACTTAAAGCCCCTTAAGTCAACTTAAACTAACCCCAGTCTATATTTAGAAATTATTAAATTGACTTAAGCATGTGCTTAGGTCGATTTAATAACTCCTGCCCTGTAAGTTGGCTTTAAACTTTACAGGGCAGGGCCCTCCCCTTTCCCTGCCCCTGGGATGATCAGGCTCTGGTCAAGATCTGGCAGGACCCAATCCAGCTCCTGCCTTGTGGCTAGTAGCTGGGGGGCAGATCCAGCTCCTAGACCTTCTCTGGCAGGAGAAAGGGCTGGCATCTGACTCCTGCAACCTGCAGAGAGGGGTGAGGCACCTGATGGGTCTCTCTGCCCCTCTCTGCAGACTGCTGTGTTGGGAGCTGGCTCAGAGCCCATCCTGGTCAATTTCACAGGAGCCTAGTCTGTGAAATTGACCAGGCTCCAAGCTACTCGGGCTGGGCACAAGCAGCTGGGAGCCAGATGGGTTCTGAGCCAGCTCCTAGCCCCCACAGCCTGCAGAATGGGGCTGAGAGCCCCTTTGGCCTCCTAGCCCCTTTGTGCAGTCTGTGGTGGCTGACAGCTCTCTCCAGTCCTGGCTGCTTGTAAGTGTTCAGTGGCACGGGGAGTGGGCATCTCCCTTGACCACTGAGATGCTAGTTTCCTCTCCCCTGGCCACTTGCAATTGGTCAGGGGAGATGCTGGCTCCCTGTGCCCCTGACCACTTACAACCAACCACAGTAGTAGGCCACTCCACGCACTTCTGGCTGCAGAGAGAGACTTGGAGCAGATAGGGCTCCTAGTCCCCCTCTGCCACCGTGCCACCCTCAGAGAGGGGCTGGGGGGTGCTGTCACACTCCCAGCCCCTCTCTGTGGGTAGCAGGGCCTTGAAGGCAGCTCCTGCCTGCAGCAAAAGGCAACCTGGGCTGAATTCAGCCCTGGGTCACTTGTCACCACTAGCAGGAGCCAGGGGAGGGAGACAGATTGGGCTGCTAGCCTCTCTTTCGTGGCCCCACTGCCCACAGAGAGGGGCTGGGAGCTGGGGCCAGCTCCCAGTTCCTGGCCAGAGAGCAGGAGTCAGATTGGGTCACGCCCCCCTGGGGGGATCAGCCCCTAGAGCCAATTGGGCTCCAGGTACCCAATCAGGACTGGGTGCTAGGGTACGGGGTGGGGCACCACAGGTATGTCTACCCTGTGTCCAGGACAGACATATCCTGCAGTCAACTTCAGTCAAATTCCAGCCCCTCCACCCAGTGTAGACATAGCCATAGAGAGGACCTCAGGGTCCTGTCTATTCTCACCAGTCCGAATAGAGAATTTCCTGTTTAGTCAGTGCTGCTGATCTCCATCTCTCCTTTGCCATTAGGAGCACTCCACTGGTGATGAGGATATGTCTCCATGCACATTAATACTTGCAGGTCTTTGGCTGCCCACTTGTGACGCTGGCCCCACCCCACCTCCTGGATCCTGTTTGCAGCTCACTCCTTGTTTTGGTTCCAGGCCCTCGCCCCAGCAGGAGATCTTGCGGGATCTCTGGGGGCAGTGGGGCAGAGCAGAGCCAGGCAGGGGATTGGGTGGCAACATGCCCCTCTCAGGGAATCGAAATAGCATGTCCATATACAGAGCATGCTATTTCAATTAGAGGGGCTTGACTCTGTTTTCCTGTCACCTAGGGGTCAGGATAGAAAACCAGCAGGCAAATTTCTTGATTCATGTGGAAGGGAGTGGCCACCTTAGGAAGGATGGTGGCAGAGGACCACCTTGTCTGGAAAGAATGTCATATATGGGGGTTCAGAGGAAAGGGATAGCAACTCCGAAACCCTTCTAGCTGAGGTGATAGATACTAGGAAAGCCACCTTCCAGGATAACACCAGCAGAGTAGCTGAAACCAAAGGTTCATAGGGCGGCTCTGTCAAAGCCTGTAGCACAACATTCAGATCCCCCTGAGGGGTGGGCTTACGAGGGTGGGGAAAGAGCTTTTCCACCCCTTTCAGGAACCTGTGAGATATGGGGTGTGAAAAGATTGGGACACCATCAACTCTTTGGTGGAAGGCTGAAATTGCCACTAAATGGACTCTTAGGCTGTGTTCACACACTCATGGTTATTTCGAAACAAGTTGTATCGAAACAACTTGTTTCGAAATAACACCTTATTTCAAAATAACATATTTCAAATTAA
>ML682084.1:521212-566740 GCA_007922195.1 Podocnemis expansa
TTTTTTTTGTTTCGAAAAAAAAGTGCTGTGTGAACACAGCCTTAGTGAGGACAGGGATAGGCCTTTTTCCCTTAGGTCTAAGAGATAGTCCAGCGTTGTATGGATTGGTGTGGAGATAGGGTCTATGTCTTTGTCACGGCGCCAAGTGGAGAAGCGCTTCCACTTTGCGATGTAGGTGGACATGGTGGAGGGTTTTGTGCTACCAACCAGGACCTTCTTGACCCTATCCGAGCAGCACCTCTCTTGCTCACTGAGCCAGAGATCATCCAGGCCACCAAATGTGGGACGCCTGGGTTCGGGTGCCAAAGGTGTCCCGAGTCCTCTGTTTGGAGGTCCGCCCACTGAGGTCAGTGGAGCGGGGTCCTTATGGACATGTCCTGCAGGAGCAGGAACCAGTGTTGTCTGGGCCAGTCCGGAGCTATCAGAATGATGTGTTCTCTGCCCTCAAGGACCTTCCATAGCACTCTGTGGATCAGGCGAATTGGCAGGAAGGTGTACATCAGGGCCTCCGACCAACTGAGGAGGAAAGTGTCACCGAGAGAGTCCTCCTCCCAACACCAGAGGGAACAAAATTGAGGGCATTTGTGTTTTTGTTCCATGGCAAACAGGTCCACCTGGGGGGGTTCCCATCTGTTTGTCAGCAGGGAGAACACCTTGTGATGGAGGGACCACTCATGTTTTGCTAGGGGTTTTCTGCTGAGTGAGTCTGCTAGGCCATTGTCTACACTGGGGAGGTGGGAGGCAATCAGCGTAAAGTGGTGCTTTATTGCTAATTGCCAAAGCTTGCACGCCTTCTCACATAGAGCCAAGGAGCCAACCCCTCCTTGCCAGTTGGTATAAAACACGGCTGATGTATTGTCTGTGAGGACATGGACCATTCTGTCACGGATTTGGTCGAGAAAGGTTGTGCAGGCCAATCTGATGGCCTGGAGCTCCTTCACGTTTATGTGGAGGAGTTTGTCCTCGGGGCTCCAAGCACTCTCTGTAGAGAGGCTTCCAAAGAGGTGGGCTCCCCACCCTGAGTCCAAAGCATCCATTATCAGGGTCATTGAGGGCTTGGGCTCCCTGAAAAGGATACACCCCATCATGAACTGGGGGTCCTTCCAAATTTGGAGGGACTCCCGGGAGTCCTGGGGAACTGAGAGTACCTTGTCCAGACGGTCTCTCCATGGTCAGAACATTGTGGTGAACCAGAGCTGGAAAGGTCTCATCCTCAGGCGTGCTGTTCAGATTACCGAGGTGGCCACTGCCATGTGTCCCAGAAGCTGCATGCACCAGCGTGCTGTGGTTAAACCCAGCGCTTGCAGTTCCGTGATGATGGTGCAAATGGACCAAAATCTTGACAGGGGCAAGGACACCATGCCCTGTCAAACGTTTAGTCGTACCCCAATGAATTCTATGTCCTGAGTGGGGCAGAGCTTGGACTTCTTTGTGTTTATGCAGAAGCCAAGAAACTTGCAGAGTTTCACTACCAGGTCAATGTGGTATTCCACCTGTCAACTTGACTTGCCCACTATGAGCTAATCGTCCAGGTAAGGGTAGATTCTTATGTCCCTCCTGCATAGAAACACTGTGGCTAGCACCACACATTTTGTGAACACCCTGGGAGCTAGTGATAGCCCAAAGGGGAGAGCAGTGAACTGGTAGTGGTTTGTGCCACCACAAAACTGAGGAATCGTCTGTGGTGGGGTCGGATGGCTATGTGAAATTAAGCATCCTTTAGGTTGAGGGCTGTGAACCAGTCTCCTGGGGACCGGAAGGGGACAATCTGGGACAGTAACACCATGTGGAACTTTATTCTCTTTATGTGTTTGTTTAGTGCTCTGAGGTCTAGAATAGGCCATAGGTCCCTTTTAGGTTTGGGGACCAAGAAGTAGCAGGAGTAGAGCCCTTTGCAGAGTTTTTCTATGGCCCCGAAGGAAAGGGTGTTTTTGGCAATTAGCCTCAAGCCTGTTTAACAGTTCCCAGTTCTCTACTGCTGCATGAGGGGGTGGTTTCCTGTCCTAAGGGATTGAAAGCAACTGGATACGGTATCCTCGCACCTCTGTGTCGAGAACCCACTGGTCTGATGTGAGATGGCTCCACTGGGGGGCAAAGTGGTAGAGGTGGTGGAGCAAAAACAGGAGCCCTGGAGCGCTGCCCTCGAGGGGACCATCAAAAATGCTGTTTACCACCAGATGAATGGTCAGGTCCCTGCCCGCACCTTCCTGACTGTGAGGCACTGAGCTTTCCCCTTTTACCTGAGTGAGTCTTGTCCTTGTCCAGCTCTCCAAGATGGTGCTGGGGAAACTGGAGGGATCTTGGAATCTGACTCTGCAGTTGAAGCTGCTGCTTTAGATGCTCGAACTGCTGCTGGAGCTGCTGATGTGGTCTCATTGAGTGCCTAATGGATTGTGGTGTGTATATCCCCAGGGATTGAAGCATGACCCTCGAGTCCTTCAAAACATGGAGCTTCGTGTCTGTGGATGGGGCAAAGAGGTCAGGACTCTCAAAGGGGAGGTCCCGAATAATTTTCTGCATTTGCTTGGATAGCCCGGAGCCTTGGAGCCAGGCCAACCGACGCATGATGACTGAGGAGACCATAGTGTGGGCAGCCATGTCCAATGCGTCCCAGGTTGCCACTAGAGCATCCCTGGATGCCCTCTCTCCCTCCTCGAGCATTGCCTCGAAGTCTCTCAGGTGCTCCTTGGAGATGGCCTTGTGGAAGTTTCACATGGCCTCCCACAGGTTGAAGATATAGCACGTCATTAGGGCTGAATGGTTGGAAATATGGAGCTGGAAGGCAGCAGAGGACTAAATTTTTCTCCCCAGGAGGTCGAGTTTCTTTGCCTCTTTGTTCTTGGGCGTGGAACTTGGCTGGCCCTGTCTCTCCCTTTGATTTACGGCATCAACCACCAGGGATCCTGGAGTGGGATGATGAAACAAGAAAGAAAACCCCTCTGGAGAGATGTAGTATTTCTTATCCACAGTTTTGGATACTGGCATAATCAAGGAAGGTGTTTGCCAGCATTCCTGGACAATGCGATATGCCCCCGAATGCAAGGGAATTGCCACCCTCGCTGGGGGAGCTCTACAGCATTCATCGAAGAGGAAGTCATCCTCTTCCTGGATTATTCCTAATTTCAATGTTAGGTTCACTGCCATACAGCAGAGGAGGTCCTGCTCAACACAGGGGTTTCCCTCGCGGTCAGCGGACATGTCAGTTAGGCGCTTGTCAGGTGAAGAGAAGAATTAGGCCTGCGACCTACTATGTTGGGTAGTCTCAGGGTCAGGTTCATCATCGGAAAAATCCAAGGACTCTGGCAGTGGCGACTGGGCATAACAAGAGGAGACATCATCGGTTGCTGTGTTCAGCCACTCGAGGGTCCACTCGTTATGAGGTGATCTTGTTAGAAGCATTGCCATGGGGGGAGCGGAGCTCTCTCCCTGTAGGCGTGGTCTGTTTGACCTCCTCAAACTCAGAGATACAGAACTCTTACGAAGTCTCTTCCTGGGGCACTCCTCCTGTGGAGGGAGGAAGCAGTCCTCAGAGGATGATCTGGAAGACCCTCCTCCTGATGTCCGGGAACCCAGTACCGAGAGCTCTTCAGAAGAGTGATGGAGAGGAGTTTCTTGCCCCTCTGCACCAGACTGTGGTACCAGAGGTGGGCTGGGAGGTGCCATGCTTGGGCCTGGTGTCGGGCTGGTTGTTGGTTTCGGGTTGGAGGATGGCGTAGAGCTGCATGCCGGTACCGGTATCGACATTGATTCCTCGGTTGGCAGTACTGGATCTGGCAGTACCAGGCCTGGTGGTACCAGGACTGGTGGTACTGGGCTGGACGTCGGTACGAGGCTTGATGTCGGTACTATGGAGGGTGGTACCAGGCCCTGTGGTACCGATGAGGATGGTGCCATTTTAGTTCTTTTGTTTGTCTTCTGCACTGGGGCTGGGTTTGGGTGCCTGTGCTGGGCTGTGGGGGTTGCCTGTGCCGGTACCCTTCTCAGGGCGCCTGAGAGGCTACCCAGTGACCAACAAGCTTGGTGCTGGGATAGTACTTTCGTGAGTCGAGATTTCAAGCCTGATACCGATGATCGGTGGCGAGGCTCCTGAGCCTGGGCTCGATGGAGAACCTGTTGTGTGACTCCTTTAAAGAGCAGGGCAGGGCCAGCAGCATGGAGCTGAGAGGTGGTGCAGCAATCAACAACTGTATAGTCCTGGCTGGGCTCTGATGAACTAGCTTGCTGCAGAGCTTGGCTCTGAAGGAAACTTCTTAGGCTTTGTAATTTGTCACCTGTGTCCAGGGTTTTCCCTAACATCCCCTCTACACTACACCCTCCCTGAATTTTCCAACACCCCCGAGTTGTCAGTTAGTAACAGTGTTATAGCAAGACCACCTACACCTCCCCTTATACTCCTCCCCCCAATTTCAGTGCTGGGGAAACTGCTGCCTATGTCATTCTCAGACTAGAGACATATTCACTTCCCAGGCCAATGGTGAGAAGATTAAAAAGGAGATGTAATATAGGGGGAATATACACACTTGCCAAGAGCAAGCATTAAGATAAGTGTAGGGGCAGCAACTTAAGCTACTGGAGGGTCAGAAATTTTGCTGCCCCACCCTCTGGCCCGGGCCCTGCTCCCTGGCCACAATCCACTGTCAAGCTCCTGCTGCCACCAGCTCAGTGCCAGATCCATGGTCGGGGATGGGGTTGGGAGAGACAGGGGCCGCCCTGGGCACTTGGAGCAGTGGCACTGGGACTCGGGGCACATGCCCTGTGTGCCAGGTGCCAGCGATGCCCTTGTGGAGGGTGTGGGAGAGAGACTTTCCCTCCTTAGCCCAATGGGACAACTGCGCATTGTATCAGCATCCCTTCTTGTGAATAAAGTGCGGGTAGTCCCAGGCGTACCTCTGGGGCATGCAGAGGCCCTGCTCACGGCTAATACTAAATAGCCTGTGGACCGTGTGTGGATGAAAGTGTTTAGCATCCCTGCAGGAAGCAGGGTCAGTAACCAGGAAAACCTGTTCTTGGGACAGCTACCCAAAATGGTCGTCCTGGGGTTTGTGGATAACAACACTTTCAGAGGGAGTTATGCTAAAAACCCCTTTAACTTTAAGCATTATGATATTTATTTTTTGGCTTTGTACGTGGATGGGGAACAGATACCCACCAAGCCTCTCCAATCAGACTTCGAGGCTGGGCTCTGCGTGCGGGAGTATATGAATCTGGTGCAAACGGCCGGTAAATACATGAAAGATCGTGCGCTGCTCATTGACTGCGTTGAGTTTGCTCAGGGTTATACCTTGTTTGCCTTTGACCTCTCCCCTGATCAGGAATGCACTGATCACTATTCCTTAATTAAAAACGGGAAACCTGAGAGCAGAAATACGTTTTGCCAATGCTTTGATGGCCACCATCAACACGATCATGTACAAGGTTTTTGACAAAATGATAGAGATAAATCAGAGGAGAAACGTTCTGTTTGACTATATGTGAACATGGACACCGTGAAGCTCTCACATGTCTTACTGGTGGACCCCGCCACGCAAAAGACTTTCTTAGATGTGTTTCCCAGTGACTGACTCCCCGGAGGCAAGCTGACATGGAGACCCCTGAGTTTAGTGGTCAACACGCATCTGCACAACCGACCGGGTAAACAATGGTTAGCCTTGTACCTGGCGGAGGCAACCATGGAGAGTTCTTTGACTCGTTTGGGCACCTCCCCGACCAGCGTGTTGTTCCCCAGAAGCATCATGAATTTTTTGAACAAAAACGCCACCAACATTGTGTTTCAGACTAGACAATTACAGGACCCCAGTTCTGATGCTTGTGGCTATCACTGTGTGTTTTTCTTACATCACTGTAGCAAGGGTTTGCCTTTTGACCAGATTTTAAAATTGTACTCTGATGACCTGGTAAAAAATGACTGAATGGTGGTGAATTTTGTAAGAAAAATAAATAGAAAGTTCTCGGGCTTGCCTGGGGTTGCTTAAAACATGTTTCAACAAGCCCAGACGTGTATCCTGCAATGACTTTTACATAATAAAATGCCCCGGGTGTGGGGTTTAAAGACATCTGGTGTCTGTGTTTTTTTTTTTTCTCCTAAATACATGTGACAAAAAGTTTTTAAAAAGGAAACAAAAATTGTATTCAAAGCAATATATATATATATATAAAATTTCCTCTCTCACCCCCTATGGGTGGTATGTGTCATCCTCAACCTTGGGTCCTCTACCAGAGGCCTGGGAGTTTGAGGGTTCTGCGCAGTATCTTAGCTGTTCCTAGCACTGCACTCTTCTGGACAGAGAGCTCTGATGTTGTTCCTGGGATCTGTTGGAGCCACTCTCCCAGCTTAGGAGTCACAGCCCCGAGTGCTCCTACCACCACCGGGACCACTTTGGCCTTTACTTTCCACATCCGTTCTAGTTCCTCTTTCAGGCCCTGGTACTTCTCCAGCTTCTCATACTCCTTCTTCTTGATGTTGCTGTCACTTGGCACTGCTACATCTATCACCACCGCTGTCTTCTGGTCCTTGTCTATTACCACGATGTCTGGTTGATTGGCCAGTACCTGCCTGTCCGTCTGGATCTGGAAGTCCCACAGGATCTTAGCCCTGTTATTCTCCACGACCTTCTGTGGGATCTCCCATCTGGTCTTGGGAGGGTCTAGCCCATACACTGTGAAGATGTTCCTGTACACAATGCCAGCTACTTGGTTATGCCGTTCAGTGTATGCTGTTCCTGCCTGCATCTTACATCCTGCCACTATGTGTTGGACTGTCTCTGAGGCCTCTCTGCACAGTCTGCACCTTGGGTCCTGTCTAGTGTGGTAGACCCCTGCTTCAATGGATCTGGTGCTCAGTGCCTGTTCTTGTGCTGCTATGATCAGTGCCTCAGTGCTGTCTTTTAGTCCAGCCTTTTCCAGCCACTGGTAGGATTTCCCAATGTCAGCCACCTCCGCTATCTGTCGATGGTACATTCCATGCAGGGTCTTGTCTTGCAATGGCACTTCTTCTGCTTGATCTTCCTCCCATGTCTGCTGCTGCCTCAGGCATTCTCTCAGCAGCTCATCTTTGGGTGCCATCTTACTGATGTACTCCTGGATGCTGTGGGTTTCATCCAGGACAGCGGCTTTGACACTCACCAAACCCCACCCGCCTTCTTTCCGGCTGGCGTACAGTCTCTGGGTGTTGGACTTGGGGTGGAAACCTCCGTACATTGTGAGGAGCTTCCGGGTCTTCACATCGGCAGCCTCCATGTCCTCCTTTGGCCAGCTCACTATACCGGCAGGGTATCTGATGACTGGCAGGGCGTACCTGTTGATGGCGTGGATCTTGTTCTTCCCATTCAGCTGGCTCTTCAGGACCTGTCTTATCCTTTGGTGGTACTTGGATGTTGCTGTCTTCCTTGCCTCCTCATCGTGGTTCCCATGGGACTGTGGGATGCCAAGGTACTTGTAGCTGGTCTGTATGTCTGCTATGTGGCCTGCTGGTAGTTCCACCCCATCAGTCTTCACTACCTTTCCTCTCTTTACTACCATCCGGCCACACTTCTCCAGTCCGAATGACATCCCAATATCCTCACTGTAGATCCGTGTCAGGTGGATTAGCGAGTCGATGTCTCGTTCATTCTTAGCATACAGCTTGATGTCATCCATGTAGAGGAGGTGCCTAATGGTAGTTCCACTCTTGAACTTGTATCCATATCCAGTCCTTGTGATTATCTGGCTGAGGGGGTTCAAGCCAATGCAGAACAGCAGCAGGGACAGCGCATCAGCTTGGTATATGCCGCACTTGATGGCCACTTGTGCAAGCTGTCTTGAGTTGACTTCCAGTGTTGTCTTCCACAGTCCCATTGAGTTCTTGAGGAAGGTCCTTAGTGTCCTGTTGACTTTGTATAGTGCCAGACATTCACAGATCCATGTGTGCGGCATGGAGTCGTAGGCTTTCCTGTAGTCAATCCAGGCTGTGCTCAGATTGGTCTGTCTAGACCTTGAGTCTTGGGTGACTGCTCTATCTATGAGCAGCTGGTGTTTTGAGCCTCTGGTGTTGTTCCCAATACCCTTCTGAGCTGTGCTCAGGTACTGGCCCATGTGGTCCTGTAGCTTGGCGGCTATGATGCCTGATAGGACTTCCCATGTTGTGGGGAGGCAGGTTATTGGCCAGTAGTTGGATGGTGCTGTTCCCTTGTGGGGGTCTTTCATGATCAGCACCGTCCTTCCTTGTGTTAGCCAGTCTGGGTGGGAGCCTGCTGCTAGCAGCTGGTTCATCTGTGCTGCTAGACGTTCATGCACTGCTGTTAGCTTCTTTAGCCAGTAGGTGTGGATCATGTCCGGGCCAGGTGCTGTCCAGCTCTTCATGTTCTTGACCCGCTGTTGGATGTTGGCTACTGTGATGGTGACTGGTTCCTGTTCTGGGAGATTGCTGTGGTCTCTTCTCAGGTCCTGCAGCCACTTTGCACTGGTGTTATGAGTCTTCTCTTTCTCCCAGATGTTCTTCCAGTACTGTTCAGTTTCTGCTGTTGGTGGCTCTGCTGTTATTGTGTTGTTGCACTGCAGTTGGGAGTACACCTTGGATGGTTCTTTGGAGAACAGGGCATTTATCTTTTTGGCCTCTGCTGCTCTAGTGTATCTCCTTAGCCTGGTGGCCAGTGCTGTGAGCCTTTGCTTAGCAGTCTCTAGGGCTTCAGATGGAGTCAGGCCCTTGTATTTTCTCAGTAGCCGAGTCTTATCCTTAATCTCTACACCCTTCTGTAGTTCCACCAGCCGGCTAACTTCTCTCGGGGTTGCCTTGATCTTATCCTCCAACCCCATTTTCCAGGGGGGGGTATGTACTGCTGTTCTTTTTGATTGTGTAGCCAAGCATCTCCAGGATTACAGAGGCTGTAGCGTATACCACTTCATTGGTTTCAGTGATGGTGGTAGTAGGTATTGTCATTAGGGCTCTATTGGCATCTTCTAGCATACTAGCTGATGGTACTTCTCCAATGAGCCTTGGTAATCGGTCTCGAGGGTTGACTGTAGGTAGTTTATCCGTGATCTTATGCCTCATATCAGCTGCTGTGTTCTGTAATGGAGGGGGTGGTAGTGAAGTTCCAGCTTCAGGTGGTGGCTGCACATCTAGTTTGTTCTTCTGGAGTTTCTTCTTGAGTCTGGGAGGTAATGTGGAGTTGGTCTATCTCCAGTTGTGAGAGCAGCTGCCTCTTTACTATGTTGAAGCATTGGGTAACTAGCTGTTTCTCAGTTAGTGTGGATGTAGGTCTTTTGTCCATCCATATTCCCCTCATACGTTTCATATATCCCCTCTCATTAGGTCTGCTGTTGTAGTAGCATTCCATCAATTCTAGGTTCTCTTGTCTCGTCCATGCATGGTTTGTTCCAGTAGCCCACTTATCGTCAGATTGTCCTGGTTCCCCAGCATCTGGCGCAGACCTTGTTAATCCGGGTGACGTCCGAGCCGGCATGACTCTCCTAGTTCGTGTGTCTCTCATATTTGAGGTAAGCAAGTGAGGCGTTAGGGGGTCTTTTGCCCAAAGACCCCTACTGGGAAGGCAGACAGGTACCCACTGGGATTTGAACCCCCGGTCTCCCATATCAAAGGGCGACGCTCTTAATCACTACGGAGCTTTAAAATATTTGGTTTAAGCATGAAAACAAGAAACATCACAGAGTGAGCCAGTTGGGTCTTTTAGCCAATTTTCGTTTTTGGAAGGGAAAAAAGGTTCATGATCTGATCTGGTGTCAGCTGCGGGAGCCTTCAGGCACTCCAAAAGATTTCTGTTCTCTGAGTTGCCCATGATGGAAGATGGCACGTTTAGCTCTGCCATGGCATTCATAAATGTATCCCAGCCTTTGGGCACATGTCCATTAGGAACAGAGCTCATCTGAGTGGCGGCCCTGACTAAGTTGAGTATGTTAGAGCCGTGAATCACCGACCCTTTGTACACAAAAGCCCCTTTATCGTTCCATGAAGATATGTTTTTATCCTGCCCCAGATTATTTAGTAGCACCGTTGCATTTCTAACATAACACTTACCGATGCTATCCAACACTTCCTGAGCAACAGAGTCAAAGGTTTCTGGAGGGTTGGCAGGTGTGTTTTTTTCCTGTTCAGGTAGAAAGGGGGTTGTTTTCCCTTGATCCAAATCACTGTGCTTCATGTATGTTAGGTACCTTTGAAGCACAGCGGCATATAATTTAGCCTTTTCATGTTCATCTAAGTCGATCCTTTGAAAAACAGACTTCATTTCACCATCCAGCAAATAAGTAGCGGTCTTTCTGATATTTTCTTCCAGTGGAGGGAGAGCCCTTAATTGCTCCAGCTGGTGACCAGGCACCAGATACATTTTTTCCACATACTCCATTATTGCTTAGTCAAAAGTCCAGTTATCAGAGGGACAGCAAAACTTAAGAGAGGTCCGAGAAATCCTCCGGGCTGCTTCACCAGATGCTTTTTTTTGTTTTAAATGAGATCTTTTTATTACACAGAGTTTTTATCAACGTGTGTCTCTTAACATACGCACTTGATTCTGTGTCAAAGGCATGTTTCCTTTTAATGTGTTCAGTGCTATTTCTGAGATGGCGGCTACTAAATCATCAGAAGCCACACACAGTATAGCCTTCCTTTGTTGAGGGGACGATTTGCTCAGTAATTTTAGAAGGGGTAGGTTTCTTTTCACGCGGCTAGACATGTTTTCGGTCGGCAGTCTCCACTGTTAAAAAGGACCAGCCGATGATTCATCTCTTTTTATACCTGGTTGATCTTTTTAAAGTGCAAGCCACAGGCCAGTCTGGGGGGAAGAGACCAGTTCTCAGTCTATAAGCCTCTGGCGTGGAAGCATTTAAATCCACAACAAGGTAACCATAAGGTTTTTGGGTGGCATCCTCAAAAGCTTCTAGAAAGAACTGTGTCTTGCCTGGGTACATTTGCTGGGCAAGCGTGGCGATTTGTAATTTATCCCTGGGGTTTTTGAACAGAATCATGTACTTGGCATTTAGGTTGATCATGCAACTCTTTTTTCCCTGACAAAACATGTTCTGAACTATATACATAATACTCAGGTTCCTGTGATGTACGTACTTGGTAAAGGCTTTTTCAATTTCATCGCTTTCACAAGCGGAGTTCATCAGATCATCTACAATAACCATATTTACTTTATTGGTAGGAAACAACCGATCATCGTCAAAAGCAGCAGGTAGCCCTTCTACAAAAGTGATAAAGAGGTATTTACAGAGGAGTTCTTTATACAGAGGCTGCCAGCAACTGTAACGTCACACAATGTTCTCAGGCGTGACGGATAACATTCGCTCAGCATTATCCAATACATTTTTTATTAAGTAACTTTTCCCGCAGTTGCTAGGCCCTGCGAGAATGACAGAAAAGGGGTGTTTCCACTGTGTGTCCATTTCTCAATATCCATAGGGCAGCGTTTTAAACCCTTCTATGAGGACCCTTTTGTTGTACACCACTTGTTGCGTTTTCTTAAGGGTCCTGGATTTTATTTCCCACTGGTGCTTGTTCCTCACAATAGAGTTTTGAAGCACCTCAATTTTTTTGGAGCCGCTTTCCCCCAACTCCACCCCGTAGGTCAGGACCAGTTCTTTCAAACTGTCAAAGGTGATTTTTTCACAGCTTGCTACATTCAGGGTAATCCCTTTCACCTTCCAACAGGCCCTTCCCCTCGACAGCTTGTACCTGTATGTTTTCGGACCGGCCGACACAAACTCAGTGATGTGCTGATCTGGCGAGATCTCGCTTGTGAGGTCCCCTAAATAATCCCCCAGAGGGGGATTCCATTCACCGTCCCTTTGCACAAATATCACCTAGTCACTGTCGTGGTACAGGCATCGATCTTGCAACCTGTCTAGCAGGTTGTACAGTTCCAAGTGGGCATAAGTGGTGGTGAAACAGGCGATGAAAACATTACTTTTGCTGGGGACCGAGTAACGGTCTTTGGCGTGCTTCCAAGACACGCAGGCAGTTTCATCATCAAGAAACTCGCAGGATGAAACCTCGTAACTGGGGGAAAACAGGTACTGAAAGAGTTCGTCGGGGTCTCTCATGATGCTGGTTTTGGGAAAGTTTGTTCTTTGGCCGAATTTACCCCAGAGAGAATTTAAGAACAGTTTGGCGATTTGACGCTTAGCAGGGTACAAAACAATTTCGGACAGGCGTAAACTCACCCCTTCTTTCTGCCGAAAGTCTGTAAAGTACTTGTTTTGTTTTTACTTGTCCATAGACCAGCTGGGATACCCCGAAGCCTCTTGTTTCTGACGGAGGTGCATTTTTATGTACTCTGAGAAGAGTTGGCCAGATTTTTTTTTCAAAATGCCAGATTACATAGATTTTTCCCATGATGTACTCCTTTGCTACAGCAGCGATTAACTCCACAGTACACTAGGTCCCCAGGAGGGCCCGCTCCTTGTCAGTGTGGGTACATGTCTCCCACTGCTCGATCTCTGCACAGGTTCGACACAGCGTGAACATAAGCTTGCCACCCACTCTGACAGGCAGCAAGGGAAATAGAGCCCTCCCGGGGGGTACACTTACCTTTTGCGATGCCGAAATAATTTGAGAGAGGTCCAAAATTGTCCGAAATGATCTTCGGGTGTCCAATGGGGTACTCTTTGGTTTTGTTTACAAAAGGGTACAGGCTGGTAAAATTGTAATAGTGGATTTCTTCACCAGGCTTGGGTTTGTAATACAGACAGACAGCGTTCGTCCTGCCCCCCAAAAGAGCATCCCTCGGGACCAAAGGCTGGGGTAATTGTGCTTCCTTTAAAAAATCCACAAGCTCCCTATCCATTTCTATCATGGCCTCCCACTCGTGTCCCCAGAGTGTCCTGACAGCATACCCCTCGCTTCTCAGATAATCGGCCTTGTACTGTGTCTTATAATAAAGAAACCCAAAAGTTGTCCCTGTCATTGGGTTTAGGGCTTTTTCATGGTAACAGGTGATACAGCCGTGGAAAAAACAACTGTTAAACTCAAAGGCTGTGGGCGCCCCATCAATGATGGCATAGCCATCTAGAAAGTAGGGCTTTACCAGAAACTCCCCACCCCGTAACGCGTGACGTATCTCTATCTTTTCTTTGTGAGCGATGTACATCAACCACTGAATAGAGGGGTCGAATATCTCTTTTGCTGCCTGTGATAGTTGTCTGGGGGTAGAAGGCCTATCATGTTATTCTCTAAAAACATAAATCTGTACTTGGCCATGCAGACGGATGCCAAAGTTATGTACTGGAAAGGATCTATGCACAACCTCACATGCACAGTTCCTCCAGGACCTCTCTCTACACCATGTGACTTTGCTGTCATATTCATGATCTCCTCTCTGTACAGCATACAGGCCCACCTCAAAATTTTCACATCCTGCTGGCAGTAATACGCAAGCTCTTTCTGTAAGTCAAAGGTCTCATTTTGATGGTCCCGGTACCAGTCAAGAAAGCTTGCTTTCTCCTGGGGCATCATGCTGTTGACCCCGTAGTGCTCCACCCTGGGCACAGGTCCCAAGTAATTTTGGTTTTCCAAAGTGTTAAAAAAAGGTGGGATGTACCCTTTGGCACCCTCAAACCCCATAGCTTGCAGGAGCTTGCTAAGTTTCATGGGGAGGAAGTTTAGAGGGTCTATGAAATGGATGCCCAGAGCCTTAACTTCCACACACTTCAGTTTACTGCCCTGAGTTATCAATTCCACATCCATCTTTTCCTTCAGTAACTCCTTGACCACAAAGTAAGCATCGTAACCTTTGGAATTGTGTGCTATGAATGTGTACTTCCGAAACTTTTTGCCAATAAAGGATTTAACAAAGTCAGAAAGGCACTCGCCACCCTTAAATTTCCAAGATTTTTCTGGCTTTAGGGACACAGCAAAAATGAAATTGGGCACATGCACCCCCGTCTCCTGCATGCACTCAAAATCTTAAAAAATATACTTTTCTGAACTTTCGGGCTTTTGGATGATGTTTAGAAAACACAAGTGGTCCTCTATTTTGCTCTCACGGGGGATCTGACTGTGGCACTGCTTACACTGTCGGCCTTCACACTTATGTCCTTTGTCCACATAAGAGTCACAGTCCTTGCAGAAAGTTTTAAACTGACATTCAACTTGGCTTTTAGAGGCAGCTTCTAGATGGCCATCTAAACATTCTTTGGACCGACAAAACAGCCTGCAGCTGGGGCAACACTGGAGACTTCTCTGACCCATGCTTGTGTTTACTGAGCACGTCTCTCTCAAGCAGAGGTGGCAGCAGTATCTACAAGAGTGGTCATGACTGTACACCGTGTGGCAAAACTCACAATAATTTTTGGCCCCAAACAACCTTTTCACATCCAAAACTCCATAGTAATGCTCATCATGCAGCAGGATGAAAAATGTCTTGGGGTACACAGCGCCTCCCATTTAAAAATACCCCACCACCCTTTCACTATATGGTGCACCACCTGAATATTGACACGTAAATGCTGTTCAATCACCACTATGTCACTGAGCATCACCTTTTTTCGATCTGACCAGCCCAGTTCTTGATGCAGCTTTCTCGTCCCATCTAATAGTTCTGCATCTGTAAGCCTACGGTCTGACGTGATGGCCAAGGGCCCGCCAGCAAAACACAGATTCGAGTCAGCGTAAGTCAGGTCTACCAAGCACTGCCTCTTTTTTTTGGAGAATTTCACTGTTGAGGATAGAATTCAAAACCCTGCAGCCACCCCCGCCCATGTTTCTTACAACTGTCACAACGAGGCATAACGTCCCATCGACGTGCACCTCTCTATTACTCTGTAACAGTTTAGAAGTGTGGTTTAAGAAATCTTCAGCAGAGAGCTTATCCCTATTCCTTCTGACCCTCCAAGTGTAACTGAACGTAATCACGTGGGTCTAACCTGTCGTTAATCTCATCAAGAACCGACTGTATACCCCTGTGCACAGCTTCAACCACCCGTCTGGCTGAACTGATTCTCTCAAGATTGACAAAACAAAATTCATCACTGTATACTGTGCACCCAAATCTAGGTATTTCCCGCTGCCAGCTCCTCACCCGCTCCATATAGCTATCAGGGTGGGGATCCAAATCTACCCCAGACTCTGAGGGTGCAGATGGTGAGCTGCCTAAAGAGCTTTCTGGGGAATTTTCTAAACCGCCCCCCCCCCCGGTCAATTTCCACCTCCCCATTCTCAGGCACGTCACTAGCGGGCCTCTTGTTTTGTTTTGTTTTTTTTTTTTTCCTCATCACCGCCTTAGCCCTTTTTAAAATCTTTACAATGACCCTGGCCCTTAACTTTTTGGCAGTCATCCGTTTATCCCTGAAAAGACCTCCCCCTTTATGATAAGGTCGGGTACCCCTTCCCACGACTAGCTGTGCAGATTCAAAAACACAATCAGGAAGGCAGAAATATTTTTGAGCGTATTTATCGAGACCATTTGCCTTTTTGACATAGTTTTCAATCATTCTTTCTTCTAGAACCCTGGACAATACAGCAAACATCAGCTCTTTGAATGGGGTGTTATGTTCACCTATCATTTTTCCAAATGAGGCATTATGTTCACCTATCATTTTTCCCCAGAACTGGAGAACTGCATCAATCCCGTTGAGGTGTGGATGTGGAATGTAATTATCATCACTGGAGCTTTCACTCGTGTTTTTTGATTCACAACCCCTAGAGCATGTGCTCCGGTTTGTGAATGTGTGTGCTTTCACTCACAGCTCTCTCAGGGCTTGGTGTGGTGCTCACCACTGAGGAACTGGAGGTGTGGTGCTTTGTACCAGAGTTTTTGGTTTTGTCCTTGGGCTTGATGTATCTGTGCTCAGGGGTTTCCTGTTGTTTCCTCAGGACTCCCTTGCTGTTTTACACAGGTGATGTTGCTAAAGGCTCAGGATGGGTTTTCTGTTTCTTTGGTGTTTTTCCCAGAGTTGTGACCACAATGACATCAGCAGAGCTGTCAGTGGCTGAGTAGAAAAGAAAAAAAGATGTCCAACATAACCTATTTAGAAAAAAAAAAAAACTTTTCAAAACAAGCTCCCTATTTGTTACTATAAAAACAAACAAAGAAAATATATTTACAGCACTCCATTTCTTTGTCAGCCATTGGTGGTGGTAAATTTTCCTTTTCAGCTGTCTCTTCCCTTTTTCTTTTGAGTTGGGCACCAGGAGGACTGTCCTTGCCTAAGAAGGAAAAAAGATGATCAAATAAAACCCCCTTAATTTTACCACAACATCTAATTAAAAACACAGAAACAAATTATATTTAGAGCACTCCATTTCTTTGTTAGTCATTGCCACCAATGGTGGTGGATTTTCCTCTTTCTTTTTTCTTTTGGTCATCAACAAACTCGAAGTCCCCCCCCATTTTTTGATAGAGCTGTAAAGCAGACAACATTATTATAAAAGGTTCTTATCAACTTTCAAATGGGTTAACCTTTCTATTTAAAAATCCTCTATTTCAGGGCCAATGAGTACCCCCACCTTACGGTTACCCCTGATTCAGATCTTGCGATTTGATGCCTAGGCATGTCCTGTGTGGAAAGAGGTTAGTTTAGGCCCCACCAACAGTTCAAGCCTTAAAAACACATTGTCACAGGATCAGACTAAAAAAAAAGGGGGGGGGGGCTGGTTAAATTAAAGAAAACCTAAAAATAAAATTGCAGCTTTAAATAAGCAAAAACTTAAAAAAAACAGTTCAAGCCTTAAAAACACATTGCCATGTAATCTGGCTAAAAACAAAAAATACAGTAAAAAGGAGCCAGTTAAATTAATGAAAAAGTAAAAATAAAATTGCAGTTTTAAATAAGCAAAACAGACTCTAAACCAGCAAAAAAATTAAAAAAGCCCATCATGTGCTCACACTAACAAGAAGAGTAGATTTAACTAAAGCAAAAAACAGACCCCAACAATTTTATAAAGCAGTTTTAAAAATCAGTTTCTAACAAAATACTTTATCTTAAAAGTCAGTCTTGCCATGCTCTCACACTAAAAAGCAGGGCAGATTAAATTCAGCAGGAAAAAAGGCCACAGCTATTGTGTAGTAGCTCATCAGGTCCCTTCCAACCCTGATTCTATCCTAAAGATCCCAGCAAAAAAGAAAAAAAAAAAAAAAGAAAACCCTACCCTGAGATCAGCCAATCAGACTTGAAAAGAAAAAAAAGTGGCAGTTTTAAAGCCTGCTGCTTTGAAAGACACCAAAAAAACATATACTCAGGCAGTTTAAATAATCAGAATATTCCATAAGCTCATCACAAACTTTCAGAATTAAAAAGCAGTTTGTTTGTTTGTTTGTTTGTTTGTTTAATACTTTCCAAGAAACCAATTGCATCTACGTAGCTTCCAACAAAGGGTGAAAACAAGCTGGGACATGATTTTTCTCATGTCTAGATGTACCTTTGATGAAAGAACAAGCATAATTTAGTTAGTAGGATTCTCCAAATGCCTCAAACCCTGTTTAATACCTGACCCCTTTACCCTATCCCTCTTGAATAGCAATAAGCCTAGCTATAGTTCAAACAGAACTTTACCTTGCCCTGGTGAAACACAGTTTGAAGGTGATGTTTCCATGCTAAGCAGGGTTAGCCTGCAATAAAAAAGTGTACCTCATTAATAAGGACCACTTGGCCAAACTAGTAGCATTATAAACAGATATTTTTAAAGCTAAAAGCAAGCAGCTTACCTCCTATTTGCAGGCCTGCTCTGGACAGCTTCTGGTAGGAAAAAGGGAGTCTTCCAAAAAAGCAGAGGTTTATATACCTTTCCCAGCCTTTTGTTTCAATGGGGTGTGGTACCACCAGCCTTTTGTTTCAATGGGATGCGGTACCACTCCTCTCTATTCATGAACACTTAAGGAATACAGATAAGAATCCCATTTTGATCTTAAAATCTGTGGTGTTTTTTTTTAATTATTTTTTTTCCTGTAGACTCTTTTCAAAGTATTAAGTCATTTTTAATGATACTTTGCACCCCTCTCCTGACTGCAAAAAGCTTGCACAATGACTTAGGGAGTCTTTTTATGCTTAAAAGTTTTTTTGAAATAAAATGGATGTGTCACATACTGCTTTTAAACTGTTTCACTGTACTTACAGTATTTATTTTTTTTTTTAAGAAAAGGATGCTAGAGGCTTCTTAAAACATTTAAAGGGTGCCTTTAATCTTCTTAAATATTAATTTTAAACTTGTCAGGACTTTAAATTGCCTCCCTCTCCCCCATTCCTGATTTTTTTTTTCAAACTTCCCTCCACCCAGATACCGCCCATTGCTGTAAGGGAAGCCCATCAAGCCTACAAATTCCTGACATGGGTTTATTAAACTGTCCAATAGCATTCAGCCAACTCCACGCAGCTACCTGTGAATGGAGATCCTTGCAGTTCAGTGGGTGGGGCTGTCCAGAAACATCCCCAACATGTTTTCAAGCATCACTGCTTTATTTTAAACAGACCCTCCCCCTAACCCACAGGATTCTACTACAGCTCCCCCCCACCCCCGAAAATACACAAAAGCTGTGTTCACACACAGGGATTATTTCAATACAAGTTGTGTCAAAACAAACTTGTATCAAAATAATGCTTTATTTCAAAATAACTTAATTTGAATTAACAGTTGTTAATTCGAATTAACTAAAAACACGGGAAATGAAATAGCATGTTCACACTGTGAACATGCTATTTCATTACCTGCTTCAGGGGGTTGCAGCCCCCTGGAGGTGAGCTGCTGCCGCGGCTTACCCTGCAGCCACCGGCGGGGCAGTGAACCGGTGCGGGGTGCTGGAGCCCGCCGCCCCAGCTGCCTCCAAACCCTGCCACGGAGTCGGGGGCACGGGGCTCAGCCTGCAGCAGCAGGGGCCAGGGCGAGCGCGGCCCCGGGATTCCCTGGTGCAGCAACCCCTGCTGGGGGCACGGTTGGGGATGCCCCGGGATTCCCCAGCGCAGCCGCCCCTGCTGGGGACGTGGCCGGGGAATCCCAGAGCTGCGCTCACTCAGGTCCCTACCGCTGCAGGCTGAGCCCCGTGCCCCGACCCCATGGTGGGGTTTGGAGGCAGCCGGGGCTTTAAGCCAGTGGGGAGCAGCACTGGGCAGTGCTGAACCCCGTCAGTGCCTGCAGCCTGGCTATGCAGGCAGCCGCAGGGATCAGCGCTGGGCAGCGCAGAACCCCACTGGTGCCTGCATCCCCGCTCTGTGTTCCATATCAATATAACACAGCCAGATGGGGTTATTTCAAAACCACAGTTTCAAAATAACCCTCATTTCGATACGAAACTAGGTTTTATTGTTTCAAAATGTTTTACCTTATTTTGAAATAAGGGAGCTCCTTGTTTTGAAATGAGGAAACGTCATCTGGACCTGTCAAGTTTTATTTTGAAGCAACGGTTGTTGTTTTGAAATAAAACTCTTGTGTGGACACAACCTATGTTACTGCAATCCAGCTGAGACCCCAAGGGCACTGGCTCCCAATCTTTTTTGCTCAAGAGCCACAAATATGGTTTTCACAACCCTGAAGTGCCACCAGTCTTTGCCAGTAGCACTCTTCTTCCCACCCCTCCACTAAAGCCAGGAGGAAGGAGTTCAAGAAGGAGGATCTCCCATCTCCTGACTGCAGCAGGGAAATTGTGCACTCTACGTGGGTCCCTAGGCAGTGGCTCTCTTCTGCAGGCAGGGGCACAGGAGATCAGTAGACCCCTAACTTTTGCTCCAGCCGAGATGCAGGACCTGAGGACCCCGGCAGAGTACTTTTCTCCTAAAGTGAGATCAGCATCTTCTCAACTCACTCCAACTTTTGCCTGGGGTGTGTTTTAGAGTGGCCTGTAGCTCCTCTCACTCTGGCTCCATCAGGGACCCCGGAGCTTAGGGACCCAGGTAAAGCACTTTGCTGTGTTTCCTTCTACAGCCAAGGGGAGTGCAACGCTGATCTCTCATGCCCTTCGCTGCAGCAACGAACCTGCACTGGGAACACATTCAGCCTGGGTACTTATGTAGCAGCTCCCTTCTGCAGCCAGTGGGAGGGGAGCCACAGGACTCTGAAAGACCTCCAGGGGTGACAGGTTGGGGACCACCACCCGAGGGAAAGGTACTCCTAGAACAGCAAACACCATACTCAGATCCCCTGAATACACCTATTTCCCCAGCAGGTTTCTAGTTCCCCTTTAAGTGCCTGTGGTATTGGTGCTCAGGCTGTTTCTCATGGTGTTTCTAGGACAGGTCACTGTGTGACAGAGGGAAAAGGACAAATCACAGATATCTGTGGAATTGAAGGTTTCCACCTTTACTGTCTCGTAAATAACCAGGGGACCTGCCCTGCTGCCCTGATTCCAACAGCTATGTTGTCCTGCCCTCCAGTGGGACCAGGATCCAAGTTAACACAGGACACACTAGGAGCAAACAGCTGCTGCACCAGAGCCAACCTTAATGACTCCAACAGAGCTCTGTAACTGCGGTTTAAAGTCTCTTAGTTCATGCAGGCTACCTCGTCATTTGGGCCATGCCTTCATGCCAGGGAAGCTGATGGGTAAGGCCCTCGGCACAGATGTTTACTGACAGGTGCCAGCGGTGAAATTCAGATTCGTCCATTCCAAGTAAATATTCCCAGGACCTGCTCCATGCAGCTCCTCCCCTGGTGGGAGGGCACCATGCAGCACACCAGAAAGGACAAGAATCTGATCACGCATGTCCATCATGTGTTTCATCAGAAATGTTTGAAAGTCTGGCCCAACCTTACCCCATCTGAGTGGACACAATCGGTGTTGGACCATAAAATGGAGTGAGGGAAAATGGCCGCCTTTACAGAAAGTGCTGTGGAAATGAAATCCTCCTCCTAAATTGTGTCTTTGGCTATGTCCACACACACACCGTTATTTCAAAATAACCCATTTCAAATGGCATTATTTCGAAATAAAATCCTTATTTCGAAATAAGTTAATTCAAATTAACAGTTTGTTAATTCAAATTAAGGGAAAGCCTGCTTTCAAAACAGCTTTTATTTCAAAATGGACATTTTGAAATAAGGCCGTTTGGACATGTTGTTTCAAAACAGTTGTTTCAAAACAACGCCTGTTATTTCAAAACAACGTGTCCGAAAGCTGTTGTTTCGAAACAGCCATTTTGAAACAAAGGCTATTTTGATATCGAAGCAGATTTAACATTTTCAAAACAATGACTGTTGTTTTGAAACAACGGTACATCGTGTGGACATGAGAATTTTTATTTTGAAACAACCTCTGTTGTTTCAAAATAAGAACCCTGTGTGGACATACCCTTTGTCTTTGTGTCCCCCACCCCACCCATTACCTCATTCTGATCCTTGATCGTTTTCCTCCTCACTGTCCCCGATGTAATACTGCAGCTTTTTCACTGAAGCATTTGCATAGGAGGTTGGAAGGACAACAAACGAGATGCTGTCAAAGTGAGAGCAGCTCAGGTGTCTAGTGTCTGAGCATTCTGGTTCCTAGAGCAGGATTTACAGTGTTGGTCTATTCCTCCCCCTTTTAGAGAAAACAGTGAATTCACCACTACTCTGAATGCTGAGAGGCTGGTGCAGATTTTCCAAGAGAAATGCCCATTTTACTGTAGTAAATGTGGACTTGTGTTACTTCTCTGCTCTGTCTTGTTGGGGAACCAGGCCATATCTAGCATATTTCTAAAGGGGTAGCTATGTTAGGCTAGTCCAGCAAAAAAACCAAGAAGTCGTGTGGCACTTAAAATTAACAGATTTATTTTTCACATGAGCTTTCATGGGAGAAAATCCCACTCCGGCAGATGCTTTGAAGATGGGTGAACTTACAGAATGGAATGAAAGTAAATGCAAGGGAGTGTAAAACGTAGGCTCAGGTCATACAGTAACAGCAAATCAGAGCAGTTGTTAGGTTCAAACCCTGGGAAGGCTGAAGTCAAATTACCTTTTGTAATGGGAAAATGAGAAACAGCTGAACTGGACTTAATATGTAAGTTAAATTGTGTGAAAGCAGGCTTGAATTGAGACTATGGGCTCTTTTCCCATTACAAAAGGTAATTTGACTTCAGCCTTCCCAGGGTTTGAACCTAACAACTGCTTTGATTTGCTGTTACTGTATGACCTGAGCCTACGTTTTACACTCCCTTGCATTTACTTTCATTCCATTCTGTAAGTTCCCCCATCTTCGAAGCATCTGACGGAGTGGGATTTTCTCCCATGAAAGCTCATGCGAAAAATAAATCTGTTAGGTTATGTCCAGACATACATTATTATTTCAAAATGAGTCATTTCAAAATAAAGTCCTTATTCTGAAATAAGTTAATTCAAATTAAGAAAATGTTAATTTGAATTAAGGGAAAAGCTCAAAGTGAAATAGCATGTCCAAACACTGGACTTGCTATTTTGCTTTAGGAGAGGGGCACCATGGGAGGTGTGGCAACATGCCACCCCGGGCCATGCTCCCACCCAATATAGACTAAAAGGAAGGCACCCTGGGAAGAAGGGCAAAAGTGTTATTTTCAAATAATGGTTATTTTGAAATAACATGTCCGAACAGCGTTATTTTGAAATAACTATTTCAAAATAGCAACTGTTTTGATTTAAGGAAGGTTTAAGCTATTTCAAAATGATGGCTCTTATTTCAAAATGATGGAGCCTGTCATTTCCAAATAAGAATACATCGTTTGGACCTAATCTCTTTTATTTCAAAATAACCAGTATTATTTCAAAATAAAAGAGACATGTGGACATACTCTTAGTCTTTAAGTGCCACATGACTCTTCATATTTAGCCTCTCTGACTCACCAGAACACTCTCCCAGTCCAGATTCTGCTTGAACCAGCAACCAAAAGCAATAAAAGGGCTGCAGGAGCAGAGCAATAATGCAGCCTTTTGCCACCCAGGGTGCATTCCGATTGGAACACGTGCCTTCCCATTAGTGGTGCTCTGAGCCAGTGCCGCAAAGCTGCCCCTTTAATAGCGTGACTCTATTAAGCTGCTTCAGGCTGCCGGGGCTGTGCCCTGTTGCTCCCACTGTAGTTACAGCCCTGCGTGGGAGACACACATAAACCCCTCCAGACAAGGGTGATAGAATGAAGGTAACTCCCCTAGCCCAAGCTACATGAAGATGTGAGAAGGAGTCTCCATTAGCACTCTGAATGGACAACAGAGAGCCTCATTTGCATCAAGGATGGAACCAGAGTTAGCACGCTGAAGGGAGAACCAAGCTTCAAGGCTGGAAGCGCACTGAACTCTGGGATTAGCGAAGCAGGGAAGCACTGCATGATGCTCTGCTTCTGATGCTTATGAACCCACAGCTGCACACTCCCAACTCAGCTGTTATGAGACCAGTTCTAGTCATAGATACATTATGGATATCCAAATACTGAGTATACCTGACTGTATTGTGAACTTCCTCAAAGGAACATCTCCTATACCAGAACTGAGCAGTTCCTACTGTCCAGCCTGAACAGACCATCTTGAGTACACTCCATTATTCAAAAACAAACCTAGTATTCAGCCTTGAACCATTGTTTCTTCCCTAGAAAAAACATACCCAAGTTTAAAACTGTCTTCTGATGCTTGGATCCAAAACCTGCATCACTTTCTGACTGATCATGTTGGGGGATCTGCCTGCCTCCAGGACTTTGGTCCCTGAGCTGAACAGCCTGTCAACTGGGCTATGTCTACATCTACTTTTTTAGTTCAGACTTGCTAGTCTGAACTAAAAAAGTCTGAGGTTAGAATGAACTAACCTCAGGCTAGTTTGTACTAACTGTGGCTTTTCAGTTCAAACTAGCCATGCATCCTAGTTCTAACTAACTTTTTACTTCAAACTAGAATGCACAGCTATTTCGAACTAATGGCTTAGTTTGAATTTTTTAAGTTTGAACTAGCCATTATTTCACATTTTGCTCATGCTAGTCTGAACTAACAAAGGGGTCTTACTAGTTTGGACTAACCTTTGCCTAATCCAAACTAGGAAATTTATTAGTTTAGACTAGGGAAAGGCTAGTGTGTCTATGGGCCAAGTTTGTCCGGCCTAAGCTTCCTTAGTCCAAACTAATCTGGCAGTGTAGACATAGCCCTCGGCACCTTTGAGTTGTTAAAGCTGTGCTGACTTTTGAGACCTCATCTCCCTCTCCCTCTCTCTCTCTCTCTCTTTCTCTGTGTTCAGATCTAATTTTTTAAACCTGACTTTTCTAATCAAACTTGTGCTAGATTTCCCCAATACTCCATCTGAAACAGGGTAGTATTGTAACTGTAGGTATTTTTCTCTCCCTGTATAATTATTATTCTTTGTAACGTAAGTTGTACATATCTGGCAATAAAATAACTTTTATAATCAAGCTGGTTCCACAACTTGCTCCAGACTTCATTTATTCCTGTGTGTTCTTGGCTTCCCTCTACTGTTCTGTAGCAACACTTTTTTTTTTTGTCTAGGAAAAGATCCCTATAATGCCCAAAAATCCTGTGCAATTTGCTCATCAAGGGGGCTACTACTAGAACAATTGTGAAGTGACAGTGGGGACAGCAATGTGCTGAATCTGTAGCATATAAAGGTGACAGCTGCAAAGTGCTGCTCTGCCCAGTCTGTAGAGCCCAGGGGCATTGCTGGTGCCTGGCACATGGGACATGTGCCCCGAATCCTGGCACCAGTGCCCCAAGTTTTGGGTTACCAGCCTGGCCCTAGATCCCTAGCTGGGAGTAGAGCTGGGAGCCACGGCACTGCCATTTCCAGCAAGGGATCCAGCGCCTGGCTTCCTGTGGCAGTGCTGCCACTACCAGCCGTTCTCCCTGGGGATTCGGGGTCAGGTCACCTGCAGCAGCAGGAGACCAAGACAGGATCGGACCCAGGCCCAGAATTAGGGCAAGGGGTGGGGCCCTTGTTGGAGGGCAGGGCCTGTGCCTGTGCCCAGCATCTTCCCTGGGAGCAGCGAAGTTCCTGACAGAGCCCAGGGGCATACAAGGGTGACAGCTGAAAAGTGCTGTTTTCATGTAACCTGCTCAGATGTGTGCTCTATTTGGTGCAGTCAGTGCCAGGGACATATAAGGATGGCAGCTGAGAAATGTTGTGTAACCCAGCCTGTTGAGTTAAGAGACATATAAGGGGTCAGCTGAGGCTGCTGATAAGCCCGGTCTGCTCAGATGCCTTTTTTAATTGGTGAATGTGCACATGTGGGGGGTTATTTGTGTTTGGGGTTGGAGGAACCCAGCTTGGGAAACTTAACTCCTGCATGATAGTTCTATGGGGAGGAGACCTGCAAAGGAAGACGCGACCTCCATATGAAAACACAAATTACACAGGCAGTACATTAATAAAATTACAAACACACACACACACAGAGGAAAGTAACTCTAATAAATGAGTATACCTCAAGATAATGGGCAAATCTGGTAACACTTGGTTTGGGTAAAAGCAGACTGAGATGATTCTGGGAATAGCCTCATTGAACCCAGGAGGTCAGGGAAGGGCTGAGCATGACATTTCATCTCTCCTGTTAGTTGGGTAATGTGTTTTGGTTCATAGTCGGGGGGTAAGAAACTGTATAGACCAGGCGTGGCCAAACTGCAGCTTGGGAGCCGCATGTGGCTCTTGAATGAAAAAGTGTGGCTCTTGGAAGAACATCAGCAAATCAATTTAGTAGGTAAAAGTATATGGCTATGTGTCTCAGTGCAGCTCTTGAAGGTTTAATAATTAACTTGTGTGGCTCTTGAGTTCCATAAGTTTGGCCACCCCTGGTATAGACAGAAATGTTCATCTGCTTCTCCTGCCTGGTGTTAGTTCATGGCCTGGTTCAGCAAAAAATCCCTGGTGTAACTGCTTGTCTATGAAAGCCACAGAGATTTCATGTCCCGTTTCTTAAATTAGAGCACTTCCCTTCCCACTTGGCTGCCATAGTACAACATGTCCCTCCCAGGATCACGGCCTATGACCAACTCCCATAATTAATGAATGGGTGATTTCAAAGATAGCCTCAGGGAGTTTCACTGACCATGTTCTCAGAGCCCCACAATGCTCCAAACTGAGATCAGCATCTTCCCAACAGACTGACATTGAGTCAAAATGGCAGAAGGTTAAAAGGGCCATGACCCAAAGTTAGCAGGATATCCTGGGCTGTCTTCTCTGACCAAGGCAGGATGGAGCACAGAGCAGACCAGGGGCTACAGGGGAAGGGGGCACAGAAAACCCCTGCTCTGGTGATCCAAAGCAATTTTAAATGTTGGTTTAACCTGATCCCAGAGACAATCACTTCCTGACCCACAATTAGTTACACTCCAAGGCTGCCAGGTGGGCAGATGGGACTGGCCGGATAGGGGAAAGGAGGCTCTCACCCACTTTGTGTCCAAGTGAGTCCCTATAAACTCTGTTTCCTTTGTTATGTTCAGTTTTAGGCTATGTCCACATGCAGGGCCTTGTTTCAAATAAGATATTTTGAAATGACTCATTTTGAAATGAACCCCTTATTTTAAAACAAGTTAATTTGAAATAACTAAAAATCAATTTGAAATAGGGGGAAGCTCCAATCGAAATATCCTCTCCAAACACAGGACTTGCTATTTCAATTTAGGAGAGGGGCATGATGGGTGGTGTGGCAACATGGCTCCCCAGCATGGCCATGTTGCCAACCAATCCAACCAAAAACATGGGGGGAGGGGACAGATGGGGAAGCCCCTCTTCCCCTTGGCTTTCCCTGCTGCCCCTCTGCCACACCGTCCTAAGCGGGGGCATGGGTCACCTAGACCCCTGCTACCACCTTTCCCTACCCCAGCCTCAAGGCAGGAGCAGGGGGCTAGGAGCCCGAGGGGGCTGGGAGCTGCTTGCACAGACTGCAAGTAGCTCCCAGCGTGGTCAATTTCACAGTGAAATTGGTGGGGAAAGTGGGCAGCAGGGGGCTAGGTGACCCACGCCCCCATGGTGGGGAGCCTGCTCTGCCCCTGCTGGGGCTGGGTGTCTGCCCCCCAACCAGGGCAGGGGCTGCCGCAGCCCTACCTGCCCCCTGCTCACCTGCCTCCAGGGCTGGGGCAGGGGAAGGGGCTCTTGCAGCCGGCTCTGCCCCTCCACCCGAGCTCCCTGCTTGCTGCCCGGGCGGGGCGGGGGCGGCAGTGGCGATCGGCTTTGCTCCCCGCCCAGGCTCAGGGGGAGCTGCTGGCCCCGCGTAAACTGCGGATGCCGGCAGCGCCCCCCAAGCCCAGATGGGGGGCAAAACTGGCACCCCTGGCTCCCACAGGACCGGCAGCTTCCCCTGAGCCTGGGCAGCAGGGCAGAGCAGGCACTGGCAGCCCCTACCCACCCGGCAGGGGAGGAGTTGGGGTGCCAGCTGCTGCAGCTGGGTGCCCCACTTGCCCAGCCCCTGTCCACCTGGAAGTGGCCAGGGAACTTGTGGGCTGGGGCTCCCCGGCTGCTTGTGAATGGCAGGGGAACTGGTACCCCCCACACTGCTCACAAGTGGCCAGGGGAGCACCAGCCCACATGTTCCCTGGCCGCTTCCAGGCAGCCAGGGGCTGGGTGAGCTGGCGCTCAGCTGCAGCACCCGGCCAAGCTGGCTGGGGCGCCTGCTGCCCCCCCCCTGCCCTAGGCAAGGGGGAGAGGGTGGGTTTTCCCTGCCGCTTCCCCTTTCCCGGGGCAGAGGGGGTGGTGGGCGCCCCAGCTGGCTTTGCCTGCCGTTTCCCCTTGTTGGGGTAGGGAGGGCAAAGGGGCTGAGGCACCCAACCCCCCCCACCCCGCTTCCAGCAAGGGGAAGCAGCAGGGAAAGCCGGCTGGGGTGCCTGCCACCCCCCTGCACCCCACCCCGCCCCCCGGCCCGGGGTTGGGGGGGGGGGGGAAACCTTCCTCCCAGGGTGCCATGCACCCTGGAAGGAAGGTTAAACGTTATTTCAAAAGATGCATTGTTTCGAAATAACGTGTCCAAACAGCATTATTTCAAAACGAGTCATTTCAAAATAACCGTCGTTTCAAAACAAAAGTGGTTTAAGCCATTTCAAAACAATGGCTCTTTTTCAAAATGATTTGCTCCGTCATTTTGAAAGAGAAAAACGTCATGTGGACATACCCTTGTTGTTTCAAAATAAAAGACTCGTGTGGACATACTCTTGATTCCTCCAGGTTCAGAAGAAGGCCAAACCTGATGCAGAGACATCAGACAGTGCCAGTGTTGCACCTGATCTGGACGCTGGACCTGCCCCTGATCAGCCAGTGATCCAGGTAGGGAAAAATTGGGACCCCTTGTTTCCTTAGGTGGCCACTACCACTGCTGTGTACATTGTAAAACCCGTTGGGCTAATGAAACCCAAAGGGGAGGGCTGTGAATTGGAATTGTTCATTAACTATTCTGAAATAGAGGAACTTTCTGTTTTGGCCTTTGTGAGATGTGAAAGTAAGTGTCTTTCAGATCAGGGGCTGCAGACCAGTCTCCCAGTCCAATAAAGGAATGATTTGATATAGGGAAAACTTTATTTGTGGTAAAAATTTGTTTAGGGACCTCTGGTCTAGGATGGGTCTCAGGCCTCCTCTTGCCTTCAGGACCAAGAAGTATCTTGAATAAAAGCCCCTTCTCTTTTCCTTGGTGGGTACCCATTCTATTTCTCCCAAGTCCATTAGCTTTCTGCTCTCCTGTTGCAGAAGAACCCCATGGGAGGGGTCCTGAGTGTGGTAGTGAAGGGGTGGTTTTCTTCCGTAAGGCCTGTCTCTGAACTTTATGGAGTAACTGTGGGACACTACGTCCAGGATCCAGTGGTCTGAACTAATCTTGGCCCAACAGTGTTGAAAAGGGGCCAGTCAGTTTCAGAATAGTCAGGGTTGGTGGAGCTCCCAGGTGGAGGTCAGAACCTCTGTCTCTGGGTAGTTGGCAACAATTATTTCGCTGGTGGCGGGAGGGGGGGACTAGTTGGTTCCCTGGGCCCCCCGCCACGTCTGACTCTATCCCTGTTCCCATACGCATAACTGAAAGAGCCAGTCATGTGGGTCCTGTGTTTGTTGCTGCTGCTGGTGTTGAGGCTGTGACTGCTGTGCATGAAAGGACCATCTGGCTGCTTCGGGGGGGTACAGCCCCAAGGATCTGAGTGTCACCCGGCAGTCCTTCATACCATGGAGCTTTGCATAAGTTGCCTCCATGAACAAGGATGGACCTTCAAAAGGGAGGTCCTGGATGGACTGCTGCGGAGACAATCCTTTACCTTGAAGCCCCCCTGCATAGTGCATGGTGATGGCTGATGCCACTCGCCTACCGGCTGTGTTGGCTGCATTCCATGAAGAGAGCAGTGTTGCATGGGCTGCCAAGAGGCCTCCTCCAGTAAGGTGTTGTAATCCAACATGTGCTTGGATGGGCTGAGACTTTATGTAATGATTTGATTAAAGAGAAATATACAATCAGTCAAAATATTAAATGATAAAAATAATAACACATTAATGCTTTTTTTTTTAATTAGTGGAGCTGACACTAGCAAACAGACTAGGTTATGTGACCACACACTCCCTCAAAATTCCTAATCCAACGTGTCTTCTGTTCAGTACTGTCTGTCCCCCCCTCTCAGGTGCCCAGTTGCTGCATGTGGAGACACACTGCAACCCTGCAAGGAGAGAATGTTAGGAACTCACTTTACTGTGCTGGGAAATAGCAGTGCAAGTCATGAGGCACAGGAAGATGAAAGCCCTTCTGCAGATACAATATGTCTTGATGGTCCAAAATTCAACCATGATGACCTCATTTATGTTCCTTTTTTGGAGGAGCAGTAGGAGACTCGTACAGGCAAGCAAGTCTTCAGTGGGAATCACTGAAGAGGAACTCATGCCCTCCCTGTTCCACAATGGGATTTAATTGTAAGAAGGTCAGGTCTAGTCCTGGTTCTGGGCTGGGATGCTGCAGGGAAAGCAGCTGCAGGCTTGGGCAGGAGAGACAGGCTGTTCCCTGCTGCTAGTAAACTGGGGTGGGGGGACAGGAAAAGCAGATTGTTTCCTTATGAATCTTTTCTACAGCCAGGGATTACAGACAGGCCAGTGGCTGGGCCTGTAAGCGCTGTGCTTGGAGGCTCATGGGAGACTTTCCCTGCACCCCCCCCCCAACTCCCAGCTGGTTTTTCCCAAGAAAGTCCTGAGCCTCTGGGGCTCTGCAAGGCCAGAAACTGCTGATCTTGCCTGGCTGTCTCCTGCCCTTAGATTGGCTGATGTGAACTGCTTTTGTCTTCTCTGTTCCCATTGGGTGAAGGAGAGTGATTAGGAGTTATATACATCCATCTCCACCAATTTTTCTTGCTGTGGAAGTCAATCGCATCACCACACAGGTTCTGCTCTCCAGTCCACAAGGGCTCTCTCTTCTTTGGGCCTAGGGCCTTGTTTTTCAAACTCACCAGGAAAGGACTACTCAATTACATCTAGAAAAGCCAAGGAATGTACTAGAGCTGTTTGGATGAGCAAAATGCAGACTGCTCCCAAGGGAAGTTGTTCTTGGGACACATTGTTAGTGGGAAAGGATCTCCCTCCACCCAGGGAACATGGCTGCACGGTCAGAGTGGCCATACTCCATAATGTCCACCAGCTCATTAAAACCATGCACTGAAGAGCTGTAGCTCACACATTTCTCTAGAAGTCACTGACTGAAGGACATGAGGAGATGTGAAGAAAACACTTTCCTCCTGGATTGGGCCCAGCTGAATAAAGCTCACTTCTCATGCTGAGATATTTCCATGTGTTGTGGTTTTTCACCTATTATCTACATGTTCAGGGGATTAATCTCCAATCGCAACTTGAAAGGAAATCCTGGGACTTTATTTTTAAATGTGACACAATACCTCTGGATCTGTGTGTTTCATTCCACCTGTGTTGTTTCACAGCTTCCCATCTGTGTGTGAATCCAGGACACTGCACAAATGCCCCCACTAACTTTGAATGTATTTGCTTTGTTTAAAGTTTATGAAACACATTGATCAACTGGTCTTGGGGGCAGACACAGGAATTAAGAGACTAGTAATTGTTTATTAAGGACTAATAATGCACTTAGAACCCAGCCACATTAGAGAGCCCTTCACTAGCCCGACTAACAGTATCTCAGGCAAATCCATGAGTAAAAAGCTGGCCTGACTCTGCACTCTGGATCAGAAAATCAGAGTTTATCCCACCAATGTGGGGAGTGAGCACTGCAGCTTTGGTATGTCAATGGGATGCGCCTTCCTCAGACATCCAAACCCCATGTAAGTGAGTGGGATCATCTCAGAAGTCATGAAGGGAGAGAGGTGTTTCCTTGATTTACCCAGGATCCAAACTACAGAGATTACAGAGTCTAGACCAGTGTTTTTTGAACTTAGGGTCAGGACCCAATACTCAGTGATGGAACCTCAAGCATTGGGTCGCTGCACCCCCCTGCTGCCACCACGAAAAGACTGTAATGCATTGTTCAAATATGTAATTGGTGGGCCATTGGCATACATGATTTTCTTTGAACTGGGTGTTAAAAAAATGTTTGAAAACCATTGGTCTAGACTAAACACTTTGAATTGCTCCCTGCTATGACTGGGAAAGGCTGGTCTTAGGCACTGTCTATGAAACACATTTTAGAAACATATTTTCAGCCCACATCTACATTCCTTTGCCTGGATATATATTGTGCAGTTATATTAATGTATAACATTTCACACAACACCTTTTAGATACAGGTTATAACAGTAATTGCGGACAATGAGATGTGAAGCCTGAGGACTTCCCATGTCACAGGAGAGAGGAAGAGTGAACCACACATAATGAAAGACAATAATGTCACTTAATTAAGCACCTTCATTTTAGGTGTTAATGGGGGAAAAGCTGTACAAAAACTAACTTTGCAGTTTTCTGTGGAAATATTACTCTCATCTCCTGGTTTGTTTGGTGGCTTTAGTCATTTTTCAAAGCTGAATATCCCCACTTACATGCTAAAATGTGTTCAGATATATATTTTTTGTCTTCAAGTCATTTTAGCATAAAATGTACTTCATTGACTCTAATTTGCTTTGCCTGCTAAGATTATCTGCACTGTCTGTAAAGCTGGTAGCATGCATATGATGGGCATGAGGTAGACATCACTACATATAGTGCAGCTTGAGTTGTTCCACTACTTTTGACCTAACGTCACACTCTGGAAGCAGAGATAGTGACTTGGTACCCTGGGCCACCCTAGTTACCAGTCTGCCATTTCTCCTTCTGGAACAGCGAGATTGATCCAAGGAGTTTCAACACATCTAAAATTTGAGTAAAATCAGTAAAAAAAAAAAAGGAATAATGACTTTTGTAAAAATCAGCAAATTTTCATCAAAAATCAAGAAAAACCTAAGAAGTCTTTATACTTCATGCACCCACTGAAAGGGGCTCCAGTGAACAACGCGGTATATGAATTTGTAGAGAAGAGACAAGGATGGAACAGGCCAGGTTTTCACTGCTATCTCATTGTATGTATGCATTAAGGGTCCTATAGATAACATACATTTATCCTCCTGAATTTGAGAGGAAAGTCTGGCATTTGGACTGAGCGTTAGGATCAAGTCTACAGTTAGGAATATTCTGTTGCTGGGTTTCTCACCATTGTCACACAGCTGACAGAACATTCATTCTCCATCCTGCACCCTATCCAACAACCTACAAGATTGAGAGATAATATTTTGCAATTCTTGGGGGGGAGGCGTTGAGTCTCCCTCTTATTCCCTTATGATCCACAGGGAGTTGCCTGATGCACCTTGTGAGAGAAGCATGATTCCTGGAATTAGTTTTTATGAAAGATTGCTTACAAAAATAAAAAATTCATGATGAACAAATATTAGGAATCAAAAAGCAAGACAGTTCCAGGCAGTCTAGGAAATTACAATAGGAAATTACAGAGGGACTCATAGACCCTGTCTCACTGACACATATATTTCTTGCAAATACATAAAACTCCAGTATAAAAGATGCCTCAATTACATCCACGGCAGAGACAGTCTCTGATGCCCAGATGTTACATCCTTACAGGAGATTTGATCCAAACTCAGCCATTTTTATATTGTGGAGATGCCAGCTTCAACGTCATCATAACCCAGGTCTACAGGAGAGGGGGATGGGGCATCTCTCTTAGTCCCAGAGCACACTTCATGGCTTAGCGGATACAGATTCAAATCTGAAAATATCAAAGGAAGCACATTACAGTCCATGTATCTAACCTACACCATGTGTACTCACCTATTAAAGGTGAATAGACTACAGTAAGGGGTGTGGCGTATCCCGTTTATTCATGTTCAATTCATGAACAATCTTCGCTCCACAAAGAAAACGTCTGGGAGCTACATCTGTCTGCGCTACGAATTGCCAAGTGCAGAAGTGTGGGGATGTCACCGAGCAGGTGACATCTCCCTGATGCTCCAGCAGGGGCTGCTCTAACTCCTGATGGCTGGTCTAGTCCTTCGCCAAGTAAGATACCCCAAAAGAGAGCAGCCATTGGCTCATCCTGCCCACACAAGGCACCTTTGCTTGTTACTTTCATCAAGTACAAAGAAATGAACATTTCAACCCAGCCCATGTTCCTGATAGGTGTAAACCTCAGCTCCACCCACAGATGGCAAGGTGCTCTGCTATAAACCTAAGGGGGGCATTTATATACTGAAGAGAGTGATATCTAAGCCGATAACAGACCACTAACTAACCTCACAGCAGGTTATCCTTGTCCCATTATCAGCCAGGGCGCTGAGACCACTCCAGTGTGCTGAGTGGGCTCCACTGGTTGCAGGTTCAGGGCCTTATCTAGGGATCATGGTGAATTTCAGTCCATTTAAACACTGTTTAGACAAGGGGGTCTCAAACACATGGCCCACAGACTGCATGCGGCCCCAAAGCTATTTCCTGCAGCCTCTAACAACACTATCATTACTGACATTTGCAATATCTTTGTATGAAAAGGTTTCAGTTGTGCAGCCCTCAGTCTAACGTACTAGTCCTCATGCGCCCCCCCCCCCCCCCCGGTCATTCGAGTCTGAGGCTCCTGATTTAGACTTAGTGGAAGAAAGGGTGAGGTACAGCTGAGAAGGAAGCTGTGTTTCTCTGCAGTGACAGTGACCTTTAGTGGCCAGTGAAGACTCTAACAGGTTAGTTACTTCGAACAGAGACACAAATACATAGGCCCGGCAATGTCCCATGGAATTTCTCTCTGAAAAATATGCAGAAGTCTACTCTTCTCTGATGGCAGGAAAACCAACCCCATCAGACTGACATTCCTGATTGAGCAGATTATTGAAGACCCGCTCACTTGATAAGGAAGCAGATCCCTGTACACTGCCCCAGGAACTAGAGTAGCACTGAGCCAAAGTGAGGCTCCTCTTTTTGACTCAGTGCAGTAGATGTGCCAGCTGTGGGAGAGTCAACCTGAGAAACATGAGTTATTTTATTTAAATCTCCCTTCTACAGCCACAGAAAATGGCAGGCAGTGTAGACCTGCCCAGAGACGGACAGCAGAGAGGACATTCCTCTCTGCTATGGACAGGTTTGCTTCTTTGCTACGTAACTTACATGAATCCTTGTTCCTTTCACTCTCTTCTGGGGCTCCAGTGACTCCCTGGGCACTCTGCCCATGACCAGGGTCAGGAACTTCTTTGACATCATCATAACCATCTCCTGGGAGATCTCCAGGTAGGACAGGAGCCTCTGGGGAGGGGGGAAAAAAAAAGCAGGAATTAATGCTAAAGTGGAAAGGCCTACCACTGATTAGACAGATAAACTGTAAGCCAGGTAGGAAGGTGTGACAGGCTGGTCTCCAGGTCTGGTCCAGTGTGCCGCTGTGATGCCCAGATTTCCACTCCTGGACCCCGATTCCACTCACTACTGAGTCAGTCCATCTGGTATGCAACCGGTCCCAAGCAGTGGGTGGATGCCCTCTGGCTAATCGAGGGACAGTCCCCAAGCAAGCATCCCTGGCTCCAGTTACCACACCAGGAGCCACTATTTTACAGGGACTGGGACCCACTCCCAACCACCATACACTCACATCTGGCTATTTGACAAAGAAAAGGATCATGCCCTACCCTCTTCATTCACACCCTCTAAAAATCACCCAGCTTTAGATAAAACAACTACTTGTTTTTTGATCAGATTATAATTCTAAATGAGAATATGGCCATTTATGGCAGAATCACAATGTAAACGAGTCAAGAGAGATTACAAGAAAATAAAAGGTAAAACACACATACCTCAACTGACCTTATAATCCATGTTTATGCTCAAGATGTTTGGCCATCAAGTGTTGTACAGCCAGTCTCTGCCTGTGGCCAGGCAGGGCCCAGATCTTGCTTGGAGGTGTTTCAAGATGGAGATCCCCAGCCAAAAAGCACTAAAATCCTTCCAAATGTCTCTCTGTTTTCACCCCCCCCACACACCCCTGCCCCTTCTGGGTAGAGATGATCTCTTTGTCTGGTCTGAGCCACCCCAATTAACATATCTTTGTTGCCATCTCCAGGTACTTGTTTGCTCACAGCTGTGGCTGTCTACATGCTGCTGGGAGAGAGTTCTGTCTCGCTCCTACCCACATGAGCCATGCTACACACCTGTACACATGCATGAGGCTTCAGGAAACATATCATCATAGTAATCATTTAGAATAGGTTACAAACATCTATAAGGAAACCTTGCATGGCATAATTGTCATAAAAACGTACAATCACAATGCATAAGTGAACAGAAAAATCATTTAGATCATAACCCAGGGTGCACAGAAATGCACCCCTTGACAAGAAGTGCTCTGAAATAATGACATTCCTAGGGTGATAAGATATGAAAAATTCTCCCACCTCCAACCTCAGCATCACAGGAATTTTATAAAGGTCACATTTTTCTGACACTTTTTAAGGACTTGACATCTCTTTAAATCATTGGAAGGAATGTAAAACATAAACGAAGGTGAGGGTGGGAGTGCTCTGGAAAGAGACTGCTGGGATGGGATCTGTGTCAAAGAAAGATTTCTCTACTCTACTTGGCTGTTAATTATACATTAATTAAAAATTAGTATCAGATGAACAACACTTTACTTTGTTCTGTTCCAAAGTGGTTTCCATGTTAGTTGAGGTCAGCAAAACAAACAAGGAGTCCTGTGGCACTTTCAAAGACTAACTGATTTATTTATTGCATGAACTTTGGTGGAATTTTTCCTACAAAGGCTCATGTGATAAATAAGATTACTCTTAAATTTCTTCTGCTTATCATCCTCTACCCAAATTTTCTGTTGTTGTTAACATCTTGTTTGGTCCCATGTCCCTGAACTAATCAGGCCCATACACCACACTTGAGCTACAGTCTCTGGAAGCTGCACCACTAGTTCAGGCCAAGATATAGGTCTGTGTGCGAGATCTGCACATCATCTCACCTCGCCCAGTGCATGTGAAATGCATGTCTAAACCACTGGGCTCGGCATAGGCAGGAATGGCTGAGAGGGGCTGTTACTGGAGAAAAGATTGTCCCTAATTCTGTGAGTGATTTTACTGCATGTAAAAATGAGGGTCAGGGATCAGCAAGCAGAGTCGGGCAATGCCGGCTTGGGCTGACCCACGCTGCTTGGCTTATGTGCCACTGTTCTGAGCTGCACCACTTCATGCTTTGCTGTTTCGTGCTCCCCGCAGTGCACCTCTAGGCTAAAGCAACCCCCACAGCCATGATCTATAGCAGAAGAGCTGCTTTCAGAAGCTTTAATACTGTGAGGTGCTGAGCACTCTGCATGCCCTCTGGTTGCAGCAGGAAGGAAGATGCTCAGCAACTCACAAGAACAACCCCACAAAGCAGTAGTTGTGAAACTTTTGTTCTTGGGATCCAGTTGAAGAAAATTATTTAAGACTGTGACCCAACAGTTAAATTTGATGGGCCCCGGAATCCTTCTAATCTCAAGGCCCCCTTCTTGTATTGTCCCGGGCCCCCTTCATACGTGTGTGGGCCCCAGCCCAGGTAGGCAGTTTTGAGCCCCACCAGCTCTTTCCTCACAAATGAAGCATAGCCTCAAACCCACAACATCACCCCAACCTTGTCCACTAGTCAGAGAGACTAGTTCTTTCCCTCTAATCTTTTAAATTGATAGGAATTTTAGGTGGTGTTTGCAACAGTAGAGAAACACTTTTTCCATGCAAAATGTGATTGAGTACTCTGTTAAAGATTAGCAAAGGATACATGAAACTCAACCCCTCACTGTTGTAATCCTGAGTATTTCGCTTTACAAGCTTCATGTACTTTTATATAGTCCACAAGTGTGTTCTAAACCTCAATGTTTCAAAGGACAAGAATCTGAGTTCTCTGTAGTTGTGTTTACAATGGTGTTTCCTATGAATGGAGACATTCTAAAGGGGTAGCTCTGTTAGTCAGTTCAGCAAAACAAACAAGGAGCCCAGTGGCACTTTTAAAGACTAACAAATATATTGCATGAGCTTTCCTAGGTAAAACCCCTCTTTGCCAGACACTTGAAGATAGGGAAGTTACAGAATGGGAGGAAAATAAATGCAGGAAAGTATAAGCTTTGTTTGTTCTGCTGAACTAGACAAACACAGCTACCCCTTTGGATCTTATCAAGTTTTGCACCGTTTCTAAGGGGTGCAGTAATTGCCTTTCTGTACTGTAGTTCCAATGAAGTACTCAGAGTTCTGTATGAACATGCCTAGCGAGGAATCTAGCTGTCAAAACAACACATCCTAGATGATTTGTTGTCACAGCTGTCTGTGCTGTGCAGACACTTACTGACAGGTATTCCAAAACAACCCATCCAAACCACTGGACTGGAGGAATCACAGACAGGGTGCTCGTCTGACACATAAAACACACAGGAGTTTAAAACCCCCTGGGTGGAATTGCTTGTTTCGGTGCAGAGCTCCACAGAGAATACGTCACTCTGCTGGCAGCCACAGCCCAGGCACATCTACACAGCACTCGTTATTTCGAAATAAAAATGATTTGGTCTACACGACGTTCCCTTATTTCGAAAGGACGGACCTTGTCCTTTCGAAATAAGGATCGTCATCCCGAAAAAGTAAAACCTACCCCCCCCCCCGAAACGATCCCTATTTCGAAACGGATGTTTTGAAATAACAGCATTAGACCTGTTGTTTCGAAACAACGGTTCGAAACAGCGGATCCATTGGCGTTATTTCGAAACATCTGTTTCGAAATAACGGTCTTTTCGATCCCGCGGTTTCCCTTATTTCAAAAGGAGCCCTTTCGAAATAAGGGTTTTATTTCGAAATCAGTCCTTTTGAAAGGATCGATTTTGAAATAAAATGGTCTGTTTAGTTGTGCCTCCCGGTATGCCTGTCCGCGGGCCCAACAGGGCGAGTGTTCCTGCCTGCTCACCTAGGGCAGCCCTACACTTGACCCCAGTACAGGAAGACATGGCCTGAGGGGGACGGGAAGCCAGAGTCACTCACACACACCCCCGGGGCACTATTGTACTTGCCCTCTTACATGGCACCAGCCAGGATCCACAGCACAGAGGACCGGCTGCCAAGCAGGCTCCTGGTTCTTGCAGGGCAAGGCACTCACTGAGAGGACACGTATGTGGAGTGGTGTCTCCAGCACACATCATCTTGGGAGTGTGCGCAGCAGTGCCAGCACCTTAACCCTGAGCGGTGTGACATGAGTGCTACTGCTGCCCAGCCAGGCCCTGGAGGGACTCGCTAATGAATCAGTCAGTGCTAAATCCAGGCAATTAGATGGGGGTGAGAGGTGGCACCGAGGGCTCTGACAGGCATTACTGGCTGCAAATGGGAGGCTAGGAAAGGGTGGGGACTAACCAACAGAAGCCGCTGCTGGTAGAAGCAGTGACTTCTAAGTTGGTTGGGTGGAACGAATACCCCATCTAGAGCCAGTGCCGCAATCCAGTACAAACGGGTCTGTGGTTTGATGACCACTGCCATAAAGGACAATCTTTGTCTCTACAAAGACAATCTTGTTAGCTATTTCCTGGACTAATGCTGCTCCTAGCAGACAGATTCATGCCTGACCTCTGTCATCTGGAATCTGGGGGACATCATTCAATGCAGACTCCTTTACAACATCATAATCAAGCTGACACCCCCAAGGTGCTGTCTCCCAATCTTTTTTACGCGATGGCCAAAAATATAATTTTTTAAACCCTGAAGTGCCACCAGTCTCTGCCAACAGACCCTCCACCAACACCTGCACTGCAGCTGGAGGGAAGGGATTCAGCGAGAAGGATCTCCTGTTCCCTGGCTGCAGCAGGGAAAATGTGCGCTACACCTGGCTCCCTAGGCAGTGGCTCTCTTCTGCAGACAGGTGAACAGGAGATCAGTGCTCCCCTGCCTCCGGCTCCAGCAGGGACCCCAGAGAATAGAGACCCAGGGACAGTGCTTTGCCCTGCTTCCTGCTATGGGGAAGGACAGTGGAGCACTGACAGGGCAGCTCTCCCAGTCCTAGCAGCCCCTTTGCTTCTAAGCAGATTCAGACTCCAATCTGAAAACATCAAAGGAGGCACACTCCAACCAGTGTAGCTATTCTTCATTTATGTGCGCTCAGCCAATAAGGGTGACCAGCCTACAATATTCACTGTGAAGTAACCCCTCTGTTCAAGTTTAAGCCATTAACTGTGTGTACTGGTTGATCACAGGATGACTATGAGCTGCCAATATGATGTGGCCATTAAGTAAGCTAATGTGGTCCTAGGGTGCATCAGATGAGGTTTTCTAGTAGAGCTAGGGAGGTGTCAGTACTGTTAAACAAGGCACTGGTGAGATCTCATCTGCAGTTCTGGTCCCCTGTGTTTACAAAAGGTGAATTCTAATAGCAACCGGTACAGGGAGGGACCAGAAGGATGATCCACTCTGTGGAGAATTTGCCTTATGAAAAGAGATTTGAAGAACTTGGCTTGTTTAGTCAAACCAAAAGAAGGCTGAGGGGAGATATGATTGCTCTCTATAAATACATCAGAGGAATAAATACCAAGGAGAGAGAGGAATTATTTGAATACAGTGCCAATGTGGACACAAGAACAAATGGATATAAACTGTCCATCAGGAAATTTCAGCTTGAAATTAGATGCATGTTTCTAACCATCTGAGATGTAAAGTTCTGGAATAGCCTTCCCAGGGGAGCTGTTGGGGAAGAAACCATAACTGCCTTCAAAACTGAGCTTGATAAATTTATGGAGGGGACAGCATAATGGGACAATCTAGTTTGGCAATTGACTGGTCTTTGACTACTGGTAGTGGATATACCAGTGGCCTAAGAAAGGAGGGTAGATGGGTTGGGTTCTGAGTTATTACAGAGAATTCTTTCTTGGGTGTTTGAGTGCTGAGTCTTGCCCACATGCTCAGGGCTTAACTGATCGCCATACTTAGGGTCAGGAAGGAGTTTTCCCATGGAAAGACTGGCAAGGGCTCTGTTTTTTTGGTTTTGTTTTTGTTTTTGGTTTTTTTTGCCTTCCTCTGTATCATCAGACAAAATAAACAACAGGGAGTCCTGTGGCACTTTTAAAGGTTTAACAATTTTATTTATTGCAGGCATGTTTGTGGGAGAAAATCTACTTTTCTCCCAAGAAAGCTCATGTGATAAGTAAATGTGTTAGTCTTTAAAAGTGCCACAGGATTCCTTGTAAGTTATTTTATTTTAGTTATTTTAAGTAACTCGTATATCTCCCTTGTACTGCCACTGAAGACAGCAGGCAATGCAGACCTACCCAGAGACAGGGAGAAGAGAGGATGCTCCTCACAATCTCTGCTTTGCCCAGCTTTGCTTCCTTTCTGTATAACCTACATTGCCATTTAGAAATTCTTCCTGTAGCTCACTTGGAAACACAAACACTTCCAGCATTGCTAACCCCAGGAGTTCAAAGATAGGAGTCAGGCCTCAAATAACATGTATTTGGGTTAAAAATCTTCAGACTCAAAAAAAGTTTTGGTTTCCCCTTGGTTTCTGTTTCTACTGTGGTCTCTGGACTGTTAAGCTTGGTTCATGCCTCAAAACTCCTTTCTGCAACCATGAAGGTTAAAAAACTTCCTTTTTTAAACTGAGGTGAGACTGTGTAACCATCCAACTCCAGGAACAGTGTCTTTTCCCAAATACCATGAAATTAGTTATCAAACTGCAGGGCCTGGCGATAGTCTTTCCTCACTGACCTGACTGTGAATCCCTGTTTGTGTCACTGTTCAAAAGGGTCACAGTGGTATTCCAGGTACTCTGCCCAGGACCAGGGTCATTTTGGGGGGCAGGAATTTCTTTGACATCATCATAACCATCCTTTGGGACATCTCCAGGTAGGGTACCTCTGAAAATTTCTAGAGAGGTAGCTGTGCTAGTCTGTCATACAGTAAAAACAACGAGAGTCCTGTGGCACCTTGAAGACTAACAGATTTCTTCAGGCATAAGCTTTTGTACATGTATCTGACGAAGTGGGTTGGAGTCTTTGAAAACTTATGCCCGAAGAAATCTATTAGTCTTCAAGGTGCCACAGGCAGGGCCATCCCTACAGGAGTGCAGGGCCTGGAGCCAACCGGTTTGTGCAGGCACCCCCACAGGCCAGGGACGAGGCCGGCTGGCCCAGAGGCTGGGCCTGCACCCCAGCCCTCCCCTGAGCCAGCCACTCTGCCCCTGGAGCCCTCCCTTGAGCCAGCCCTCCCTGTCTCCCAGGCAAGAACAGCCAGCCCAGGAGAAGGGCAAGGGAGTGGAGCCCAGCCTCTGGGGTGGCCTGCTCTGCCCCTGGGCCGGCTGTTCCCCGCTCTGAGGGCAGGGCAATCCGGCCCTGAGCAGAGGCCGGTTCCACGCTCCCACCTCCCACTGCTGCTTTCAGCTCCGCGCTGAAGGCAGCGGGGGGGCAGCATGGTGGGGGGCAATGGTGCAGGGCAGCTGCAGGGCCCAGAGAACTGTGGGCCAAGGGCAATTGCCCCTCTCACTGCCCCCCCCCCCCGGTGGCCCTGGCCACAGGAATCTCATAGTTTTTTTCTGTACAACAGACTAACATGGCTACCTCTCTGGAAATCTTGCTAGCTATTTCCTGGGCCAATGCTGCTCCCAACTGGCCAATGCATGCCTCATCTCTATCATCTTGGCTTAGGAGGTGGCATTCAATGCAGGCTCCTCTATTTACCACAGCCCAACAGAGACCCCCAGAGTGCTGGTTCCCAACCGTTCTGTCTCGAGGGCCACAATTATAATTTTTACATCCCTGAAGTGCCACCAATCTCTGCCAGCAGCCCCTCTCCCAACCCCTCCTCTCCAGCCTGGGGGAAGGAGTTCAGCAAGGAGCCTCTCCCAGCCCCCTGGCTTCAGCAAGGAAAGATGTGCTCCAGCTGGTTCCCTCAGCCATGGCTCCCTTCTGAAGCTGGGGGACAGGGGATCAATGCTCCCCTCCTTCTCACTCCAGCAGGGATTCAGGACCTTGGGACCCAGTCAAAATGCTTTGCTCTCTGCTGGAGCTGGGAGAGGGGTGCTATGATGTCCTGGCACCAGGGGTTAAAGTATAATTTGGCAGGGCCCAGAACCCTCCTAAATTTGCAGGCCCCCTCACATAGTTCCAGGCCCCCCTTCACAAACCCCAGTTACTGCCCCATAAATGCCTGCCTCCCAACACCTGCTACTGCCCCCACCCCAGCTACTGCCCCCAAAATGCCTGCCCCCATCAGATACCCCTTTCCCCATGTCTTCCTCAGTCCCCATTCCCTAAGCTCCCTGTCCCCATTTCAGTACTTCTAACCCCCCACCGCAACTCCCCATCTTCTCTCCACCCCCTTCAGCCACCAATCCCCTCCAAATCTTCCCAGCCCCCTTCAGTCTCTTTGCCCCCCTTCACCCCCCCAAACCCTCCACACCTCCTCAGCCCTCCCCCCACATCCTTTTCCCGCTAGAGCCTGACTTTCCCCAACCCCCAAGGCCCCTTACCTGTGCCACTGAGGATCTGGGCCAAGCTCGGCCAGGAGGAGAAAGGTTGTGGTGCTGGCCAGCCAGCTGTCTGGCCAGTGAGAGGGTGACAGGCCCAAGACTGGGCCTGGGTCCGCGCACCTCTCAGATCCAGCAGGAAGGTGTACGGCTACTGCAGGCCCCAGGAAAGGGGGGACGGGTGGCCAGGCTCACCCCAGCTCACAGCCCCCTTCCTGAGCCAACCCAAGGGGAACATCCCAGAACGCTGCGCTCTTTCTTTTTTTGGGTGGCCCTGGAACACTGCCCCCTAAAAATACAGAGCCCCAGTATGTCATTCCGGGGTGATCCCCCTTACTTTAACCCATGCCCAGCCCCATGGCTGCAGCAGGTGAACTGTGAACCTCACATGGGTCCCTAAGCACTGGCTCTCTTGTGCAGCCCATGGAATGGGAGATCATTGCTCCCCTCCTTCTAGCGCCAACAGGGACCTTAGGCTTTGAGAAACTCAGAGCCTAGGGACTGAGGCAGAGTGCTCTGCCAAGCTTCCTGCTACAGCCAGGAGGAGGGAAGTACTGAAGGGACATCTCTCTCAGCCTCAGAGGACCCTTCACTGCTTTGCAGTTGCAGACTCACATCTTAAAAAATCAAAGGAGGCACAATATAGCCAATATATCTATTCTATACCACAAGGCCATAACTACAGTGGGGCGAGTGGGGCTTTGCCTGGCTGTGCCAGAGCGGCTCCATTGCGCCGCTCCATTAAGGGGCGCATTCTTCCCTGCTCATCTCAGGCGCTGGCCGTTGCAAGGGGTGCCAAATTCCTTAGTTATAGCTCTGCTACACCATGTGCACTCACCTATTAAGGGTGAGCAGCCTACAGTAAGTGCTATGACGTATCCCCTCTGTCCAAGTTTAATCCATTAACAATCACTGCTCCACAAAGAAAATGTTTGGGAACACCATCTGTCTGTGCTGAGACCTGCCAAAAGCAGAAGTGTGGGGATGTCAGCGAGCTGGTGACACCTCCCTAATGTGACAGTAGGGACTGCACTAACACCTGATGGCTAGACTAGTTCTTCGCCAAGTGAAAGCAGGGAGGAGCATGCCAAGACCTCACCCCATAGGACATACAAGGGCAGGGACCCAAAAAGGCAAGCTGTCACTGACTCGTCCTGCCCACATAAGGCACCTTTGCTTGTTACTTTCATCAAGTACAAAGAAATGCACATTTCAACCCAGCCCGCGTTCCTGATAGGTATAAACCTCAGCCCCAGCCACAGACTGTGAGGTGCTCTGGTATAAAGCTAAGGGGGCTATTTACACACTGAAGAGAGTGATTTCTCACCCCATGCAAGGCCCCTACCTAACCTCACAGCAGGGCCCTGCTCATCCCATTGCCAGCTAGGGAACTGAGACCACTCCTGTGAGCAGAGTGATGAGCTGGCTCCAGTGTTGGCAGGCTGGAGGTCTTATATAGAGACCATGGTGGATTTCAGTGTATTTAAACAGTGTTTAGTAGAGGTCAGGGTGGAGGTATAGCTGAGAGGGAAGCTATAGTTCAGTGCAGCGACAGTGACCTCTAGTGGCCTGTAGAGGCTCTACCAGGTTAGCTGCTTCCAACAGAGATCCCAATATACAGACCCAGTAGTATTCTCTGGAATTTCTTTCCCAAAAACACCCAAAGACAGGGAGAGAGGAGATGCTTCTCACAACACTGTTTTGGCCAGGTTTGCTTCCTTGCTGCATAACCTACACTGGCACCCGGAAACTGTTCCTGTAGCTCACAGGGAAAAACAGATATTCCCAGTATTGCCAATCCCACATGTTCATAGTCAGGAGTCAGGCCTCATGAGATTGAATTAAAGATCTTTAGATTCTATATTATACACATTTGGTTTCTCTTTGATTTCTTTTTCTCCTGCGGTCTCTGGCCAGTTAAACTTGGTTTGTGCTTCAAAACGTCTTTCTGCAAACATGAGGGTTAAAAAACTTCATCTTTTAAACAGAGACATGAGATTCTTGTGTAACCATCCAACTCCAGGAGCTATGTCTTGTACCAAATACCATCAAATTAGTGATCAAACTGCGGAACTGGCAACAGTGCTTTCCTTACTCACCTGCCTGTGAATCCCTGTTTCTGTCACTGTTCAAAAGGCTCTCAGTGATATTCCAGGCACTCTGCCCAGGACCAGGGTCATTTTCGGGATCAGGAACTTCTTTGACATCATCATAACCATCCCCTGGGACACCTCCAGGCAGGGCGAGGTGCTCTGAAACCAAGGCAGGAATTAATGATAATGAGGTGAAACCTCCCACTGAATAGATAAACTAACTATACATCAGGTAGGAAGGACCCTGACACTCCCTGGGTGATAAGATAACAAAAGTCCCCCCTCCCCATCCCAGCTCTAGCCTTGGTATCAGAGTAATTTTATCCAGGTCATATTTATCTGACACACTCTAAGGACTTGATGTGTCTGTAAATTGTTGTAAGGAACTTAAAGGAAAAACCAAGATGGAGCTATGGGAGATCTGGATAGAGGCAGCTGGGGATGATGTTTATGTCAAAGAAAAATTTTTCTAGGGTATTAGGTTGTTGTCCTAATTACACACTAATTAGCATCAGAAGAATCACACTTTCTTTTGCTCCTTTGATCATCTGCTTCCTAAATTCTCTATTGTTGCTAAAATTTTGTTTTGTTCCATGTCCCTAAACTGTTCTGCCCCCAAGGGGCTTTGCTCCAGGCACGCTGGAGCAGCTCCATTGAGCCGCTACATTAAAGGGCGCATTCCCCACCAC
>ML682084.1:566750-581081 GCA_007922195.1 Podocnemis expansa
GAGCAGCTCCATTGAGCCGCTACATTAAAGGGCGCATTCCCCACCACTCACTCCAGGTGTCAACACTCTCATCATGCCACTCTGAACATGGAGTGCTTCCGGGTGCCAGATTCTTTAGTTATGGCTCTGTCTGGTCCATACACCACTCTTAAGTTACCATCTCTGGAATCTGCACCACTAATTCAGGCCAAGGTAGAGGTCTGTGTGTGAGATCTGTACATGAAATCACTTCCCACGGAGCATGTGAAGTGCATGTCTAGAACAGTGGACTCGCCGCGTAGGGAGGAATGGCTTAAAGGGTCTGTTACTGGAGAGGAAGTTTGTCCCCTAACTTTGTGAATAATTTTAATGAGCATTCCAGGGTGGTTTGTCTAGTTTAGTAAACAAACTATGGGTTCTGTGGCACTTTTGAAGACCAAAAAATGTATTTGTCAAATGAGCTTTTACTCATGAAATAAATTTGTTAGTCTTTAAAAGTCCTGCAGGACTCACAGTTTGTTTTAATGAACATGAAACTGAGAGTCATGGATCAGTGTGGCAGTGTGGGCACAGTATGAACCAGCTTCTTCTGCAGGGGTGTCAAACTCATGGCCTGTGGAACTGCTGCATGGGTGCTCCTGCAGCAGCAGCAAGCAACAGAGATAGGCTTCCCCCAGCAGAGTAGGGCTAAACCTGCTCATGACTTGGATTAGGTGAGTGAGTCAGAGCACAGGGAGATAAAGGAAGCACTCCAGCCAATCCTGATTCAGCTCTGCTGTGGTGCCAACCAATCAGAGTCTCAGTCACAGCAGGCTGGGTTGGGCTCCCAGAGAGGCACCACACCACCCTCCTCCACCTGACCTCTTCACTGTCAGTCAGTTGGCATGCTAATCTGATTGACTGCACATTGCACAAATCACAAATAAAAAATAGGAAAAAGTGGCTGGGGCCACATGGGAACGAGCCATTCAAAGGCCAGCTGGGACTGAGTCAATCAAAGGCCACCATGCTGAATGACTGACAGTGAGTGGTTGGGGAGGGGGGAGCAGAAGCCCGGTCTGCCTGTGGCTGTGACTGAGACTGATTGCCAATGCCTGCTACCTCACAGTAGGGGAGAGGAAGAGAGGTCTGGAGGCTGCCCAGCTGTGGAGGGGTGGCTGGGAGCAGACAAGCCAGGAAGGGTGTGAGGTCTGGGACCTGCATAATAGCAGAAGGGGGGTTAGGAAGTCAGCATAGCAAAAGAGAGCCACAGGGCAGGGAAAATGGAAAGTGTTGGAAAGCCTTCCGGGGTTGCAGAGAGGAAAGGGGAACCCATGCCGCTCTGAACATGGCAAGCACAAGGGTTGGGGATCCCATGCAGACACATGGCTCACAACAGGTGTCCTGTCTTCCAGTGTGGTCACCCACACTGAATGAGTTCAACATCTCTGTCATAGAGTCACACAGCTCAGTTAATATACCTCTATTCTGACTCATGGCACTACATGCTTTGCTGATTCTTGCTCCCCTCAGTTAATCCCTGATTAATCCAACACACACAGCCATAATCTATATGAAAAGAGTGCATCAAACAGCTGCTTTCAGAAGGCTTAATCCTGTGAGGTCCTGAGCACTCTACACTCCCACTGTTTGCCACAGGATGGAAGATGCTCAGCAATTCACAGGAGCAACCCCATAAAGGACAATCTCTGTCTCTACAATCTTGTTAGCTATTTCATGGCCTAATGCTGATCCCAGCAGACAGATTCATGTCTCACCTTGATCATTCAGTACACACTCCTTTAAGTGAATGGTTCCCAACCAGTGTGCCACGGCAACAACCAAAGTGTGCCGCAAGCATCCCTGTGAGCTGGGATTAAAGTTCTCTCCCTGCTCAGCCCAGCCACGTGGGCTGTGAAGGGCTGGGAAAAGGCAGGGGTTAAATTAAGGGGGAAGGCCGTGGAACACAGTTCCAGGGCCCCCTATTTTTAGGCAGGCAGTGTTCTGGCCACCCTAAAAATAGAGAAAGGCACCGGAATGCAGCGCTCTGGGGTTCCCCCTAAAAATAGCAGAAGCAGCCGGAACGCAGAGTTCCAGTGGCTCCATCTTAAACCCAGCTCCACCTTAAGCCCAGCCAGCAGAGAGCTGCTGGAGGCCAGGACTGTGTGAATCTCCCCATGCAGGGCAGAGCAGCACCTGTCAGCCAGCTTGCAAACAGCCCAGGTAAGGGCTTGGGGGGGGGGGCTGATGGGGGTTGTGTGGGGCAGGTGTGTGTGTGTGTAGCAGAAGCTGGGGGATTGGCCGTGTAGCAGAGGGTGTGTAGCTGGGGTTATGGGGTGGCTTTTTGGTTGGGGCTGTCTGTAGCTGGGGGGTGGAGTGGCTATATGGGGGTGTAGCTGGGGGCTGGAGGCCTAGTTCTGGCCCTTGCAGTGATGGGAGGGTCCATCACAGGCAAAAGGGGCTGGAAGAGGGGAGGATGGGACCCACTGGGGTGGGACGGAGCAGCAGTGGGGTGAGGATTTGCCCTGGGTGGCAGGGAGCCACTGTGGAGAAGGGGGAAGTGGGTGCTGCGCCGTGCTCCCCTGCCCGCCCTTCCCACTCCCCACGTTCGCCCCGCCCTCTCACAAAGCCACTTTTGTTCTCCCTTCCTCTCACCTCTCTTGCCACCATTGTGGTGTCCCTCACATGGCTTCCCTTGTCCTCTTTTGCCACCCCTGCCCTGCTCTGCTCCCCACACTCACTCCTGCCACTGCACACGACTCCTGACCTCCCATGTTGCCACGCCTACTCTGCCACCCCTATTACCCCACATAGCAGCATTTCCGAAATACTGTGCCATGGTTCATGAATATTCATACTTAATTCAAGTTAATTTGAATATTCATGGCTTTTTCAATGGTGGTGTGCCTCAAAAAAATTGAAGGTATCAAGCTGTGCCATGGCAGAGAAGAGTTTGGGAACCACTGTTCTAAGTTACCATAATCCAACTGAGAGCCCCCCTCCCAGGTGCTGGTTCCCAACCTTTTTGGCTCAAGGGTCATAAACATAATTTTTAAAACCCTGAAGAACAACCAATCTCTGCCAGCAGCACCTCCCCTGACTCTGCACTGCAGCTGGAGAGAAGGGGTTCAATGAGGAGGATCTCCCATCCCTTGTCTGCAGGAAGGAAAATATACACTACGTCTGGGTCCCTAGGCAGTGGCTCCCTTCTGCAGGCAGAGAAACAGATCAGTGCACCCTGCCTCTAGCTCTAGCAGGGACTCCAGAGCCTAGATACCCAGGAAGAGCACTTTGCTCAGCTTCCTGCTATGGCAAAGGACAGTGGAGCACTGATGGGGCAGCTCTCCCAGTCCCAGCAGCCCCTTTGCTTCTAAGCAGATTCAGACTCCAATCTGAAAACATCAAAGGAGGCACACTCCAGACAGTGTAGCTATTCTGTACTTATGTGCCCTCAACTAATAAGGGTGACCAGCCTACAGTATGCACTGTGAAGTAACCCCTCTGTTCAAGTTTAAGCCATTAACTGGATGTACTGGCTGATCACAGGATGACTATGAGCCGCCAATATGATGTGGCCATTAAGGAAGCTAATGTGGTCCTAGGGTGCATCAGACAAGGTTTTCCAGTAGAGATAGGGAGGTGTCAGTACTGTTAAACAAGCCACTGGTGAGATCAGTGCTCCCCTTCTTCTAGCTCCAGCAGGGATCTCAGAGCCTAGAAACCCAGGAAGAGCACTTTGCTTCTAAATTGAGACCAGCATCTCCTCTAACTCATTCCATCTTGGTTCCAGCAGCTGCTAGGGGTGTCTTTTAGAGTGGCCTGTGGCTCCTCTAACTGTGGCTCCATCAGGGATCCTGGAGACGAAGGACACAGATGTAGGGTTTTGTCATGCTTCTTGCTGATATCCCATCCCATTGGCTACAGCAAGCAGTCTGCACCTGGAAGACACTCAGCCTGGGTACTAGTGTAGTAGCTCCCTTCTGCAGCCAGTGGGAGGGGAGCCACAGGCCTCTGAAAGATCCCACCATGGGCAACAGTTTGGGGACCACAACCCTATGGGAAGGTCCTCCTAGAAAAGCAAACACCATAAACATTTCCTCTGAATACACCTATTTCCCCAGCAGGTTTATAGTTCCCCTTTAAGTGCCTGCAGTACTGGAGTCCAAGGTGTTTATCATTGCGTTAGTAGGACAAGTTACTGGGTGACTGAGGGGAAAAGGGTAAGTCACGGTTACCTGTAGAATAGGAGGTTTTCACCTTTACTGTCTCTTTAATAATCAGGGGACCCACCCTGCCCCCCTGATTCCAACAGCTCTTTTGTCCTGCCCTCCAGTGGGACCAGGATCTGAGCTAACACATGGAGAGAACAGCTGCTACGCCAGAGCCGATGTTCGTGACTCCAATGGAGCTTTGTAATCATGGTTTAAAATCTCTTATTTCATTCAGGTTACCTCTTCATTTGGGCCATGTCTTCATGCCAGGGAAGCCGATGGGAAAGATCCTGGGCACAGATCAGAGTCTGTTTTTTGACAGGTGCCATTGGTAAAATTCAGATTCATCCAGGCCAAGTAAATATTACTGGCCCCCACTGTATGCAGCTCCTCCCTTGCAGGAGGGCACCATGCAGCACACATAGAAAGGACAAGAATCCGATCACATGCACATTGTGGGGTTCATCAGAAATCTCTGAAAGTCTGGTTCAGTCTTATCGCATCAGAGTGGGTACAATCAGTGCTGGCAGGGGTGTCGCTGCCATTGGGCCATGGGGCTCATGTCCTGCATGTCTCTGGCCCTCCCTGTGTCAGCTGGGAGGGCTGCTGGATGGCAGCAGCTGGAGCCAGATCCAGGCTGGGGCTGCCTGCCACTGGCCAGCAGTGGCTGGAGCCAGAATGGGCCCCGGTGTGCAGCACGAGGCATGGCCCAGGACTTTACCCTTTTTTTAGGGCAGCAATGCCCCTGAGTGCTGGGCCATAAAATGGAGAGAGCGAAAATGGCTGCCTTTACAGAAAGTGCTGTGGAAATGAAATCCTCCTCCCAGACTGGGTCTTTGTCTTTGTGTGCCCCACACCCCACCCATTACCTTGTTCTGATCCAGGATCGTTTTCCTCCTCACTGTCCCCGGTGTAATACTGCAGCTTCATTGCTGAAGCATTTGAATAGGAGACTGGAGAGACAACAAAGGGGATTCTGTCAGAGTGAAAGCAGCTCAACTGACTTGTGTCTGACACATGTGGTCCTAGAGCAGGATTCACAGTTCTCTAAAGGAAGAATGTTCTCCTTCCTTTAGTGAAAACGCTGAATTCACTACTACTCTGAGTGCTGAGAAGCTGATATCGATTTTCCAAGAGAAAATACCCATTTTATTATAGTAAATGTAGCCTTGTGTTATTTGTCAGCTCTGTTCTTTTGGAATGAGGGCATAGTGTCCAGCCTCTCTGACTCACTTGAACACTCTCCCACCCCAGCCTCTGGTTGAACCAGAAATCAAAAGCAATGAAAAGGTCATGGGGGAGACACCTAAACCCCACCAAGTAAGGGTGATAGGATTAAGGCAAGTCCCTGAGCTCATCTACATCAAAGACATGAGGAGATATCTCCTTTAGCACTCTGAATGGACAGCAGAGAACATCATTTGCATCAAGGATGGACCCAGATTGGAGAACCAAGCCCCAAGGCAGGAACCACACTGAACTCTGGGACTGGTGAAGCAGAGAAGCACTGCATGATGGGGTGTCTCTGCTTCTGATGTTAATGAACCCACACTTGCACACACACAACTCAGCAGTTATCAGAGCAGCTCTGGTCACAGATACTTTGACATCCAAAATACTGAGTCTGTCTTATTGCATTGTGAGCCCCTTGATAGGAACACTGTCTATACCCAGGACTGACCAGTTCCTATCATCCACCTAAACAAAACAGCTCTGGTATACTCCCTTCAATCATTATTTACCCAAAGGCATCCCTTGTGTTCTGTCTTGTGCCATTGTTTCTTCCCTAAAAAGCCCCTGCTCAGTTCAGAACTCTTCTCTGATGCCTGGATCCAAAAGCTGTATCAGCTCCAGTGGGACCTCACTTTTTCCTGACTGAGCGTGTTGGTGGCTCTGCCTGTCTCAAGTACTCTGTACTCTGTGCTGAACAGCCAGCCTTCTGGGAACCTTTGACTTGTTCAAGCTGTGCTGAGTGGTGAGACCCCAACACTCTAAACCTGACCTTTGTAATCAAACTTGGGCTAGATTCCCCCAATCCGCCAATTGAAATTGGGTAATATGGTAATTGTTTGAGTGGGTTTTTTTTCTCCTGTTATGGTTCATAATATTGTAAATGTTATTTTTCTCTCCTTGTATAATTCCTACTAGTAGTATCATATGTTTGATGTAACAGGAAATAAAATGACTTTTGTAATTAAGCTGGTTCCCAGACTCTCTCTGAACTTCATTTATTCCTGCACATTCTTGATTTCCTTATATTGCTCTGCAGCAACACTTCTGTTGTCCAGCCCAAAATCCCTCTAATGTCCAAATATCCTGTGGGGTTTGCTTATTAAGAGGATCATTACTAGAACAATTGTAAAGTGACAATGGGGATGGGGATAGGGATGTGCTGAACCTGTGGTGTATGAGGGTGGCAGCTGAGAAGTGCTGTATAATCTAGCCTGCTGAGTAAAGAGACATATAATTAATCAGCTGAGGGTACTGAAAGACCCGGTCTGCTCAGATGCACTTCATTAATTGGTGAATGTGTATAAGTGGGGATTTATTTGACTCTGGGTTTGGAGGAACCCAGTCCTAGGAAACTTGGATTCTGTGTGGTAGCTAAATGATGAGGGGACTTGCAGAAAGAGAAGTTCCATATGAAAACACAAGTGACACAAATACTACCTTAATAGGATTAGACACACACACACACACACACACAGAAAAGTAACTCTAATAAATGAGCATACCCCAAAATGACAGGCAAATCTGATAATACTTGGGATGGGTAAAATCAGATTGAGAAGATTCTGGGAAGAGCCTCATTGAACCCAAGTGAGCAGGGAGAGGCTGAGCACGACCTTTCATTTGTCCCATTCACAGTTGGGGGTAAGAATCTATTTAGGCCGGACTCAGCATCAGCTTCTCCTGCCTGGGGGTGAGTTCATGGCCTGATCCAGCAGAAGTCCCTGGTGTGACAGATGGTCTATGGAAGCTGCAGGGATTTCATGTCCTGTTTGTTAAAACAAAATGCCTCCATTCCCACCCTGTTGCCAGATCAGGCCATGCCTCTCCCAGGATCACAGCCCATGACCAGCTCCCACCATTAGTAAATGGGAGATCTTGGAGGTAGCCTCAGAGAGTTACACTGACCATGCTCTGGGAGCCCCATAGTGCCCTCAACTGAGATCAGCATCATCTCAACTGACTGACATTGAGTCAAAATGAAACAAGGTTAAAAGGACCATGACCCAAAGTTAGCAATATCTTCTGAGCTGATCTCTCTGACCAGGGCAGGAAGGAGCTAACAGCAGACCAGCAGCTACAGGGAGAGGGGGCACAGAACATCCCTGCTCTAGACATCCAAAGCAGTTTTAAATGATGGCTTAGCCTGGCACCACAGCCAATCATTTCTTTACTGGCAATTAGCTACACACCAAGAGTACTGGGTGGGCAGATGGGACTGGCTGTACTCAGAATGGGACTAGCAGGATCTGTGGGGGAGGAGATTCATCTCCATGAGTCCAGTAACTGGTATCCCCACAGGCCCATGTCAGGGCTCACAGGCTGAAGGCTGTAATGATTTTATCTCAGGATGGAAAGTGCAGAGAATGTTTGCCCCCTCTCTAAGAATGTGACCCACAGACCTGAGTGGCCCAACATCTGCTTCTCTCCCATCACGTTATAATCAATCTCTTCATATACAGGATCTGAAGGTCTTGTGGAGCCTGAAAACAAAGGAAAGTGTTTACACACGGTCATAGAAAGTCTTGATGGGAAACCTATTAGATCATTCAACCCTCCCCTGAGACCAGTCCGGGACTGGGCCCTGCAGCACATTCCCACTTCTTCAGCCAGTCTACATTTGAATGTGTCAGGTGACAGAGACCATATTCCTTTCAACAGCAATCCCCTCATGATAACTCCTATGGCCTAGTTCACGGTCACAAGTATCTGCTCATGTTTACCCTAAAACTTCACATTGTATATTTATCTCCTTGCTCTCTAATTGTTAGTCTCCTTGCTATCACCTGAAATTATACATCTCCTTGACTGGTGTTTACAGCTATGTACAAAATAGCACTTCCATATGCTACTTAGTGCATCTGCATGTCCTGTCTAGGGACTGTGTGGGAATTAACTGGCTAATGGTTTATGTTTTTTTAAAAATGGGAAATGCCAAATATTGGAATCATCTTTGATTTCTTAGGCATCATCACCCAAGCCCTTTTCCAGCATTTCTTTTTCCTCGTACCCTCCTCCCACTGAATCTCTCCATTCAGTATCCTCGGTCACATAAGTTTCTTACACTTCCACAGAAAAGAGCTCTATTTTTTCCAATATGTACACCCTCTTTAAACCTCTGTTTATTATTGTTCTGTCACTCTGCTCTTAACCACACACAGCACATGGATAGCTGGAAGTATTATTGCTGTGCTGTTCATTTCTACAACTGGGGCACCAATGACAATACTTAATGAGACAGGACTTAATGTGGATCTGAGCTCCCCTCCCAGCTCTGCCCATGCCCCTCCACACCTGCAGCTCCCCCTACGATTTCAGAGGTATTTCACACATTTAGCCCAGTTGGACCCACCTCTGAGCAGTGCCCTTGCCCTTTGCATCTGCAAACCCAGAATGATTAAGACCAGGCAGAGAAGGATTCCCAGGATAATGCACATGATCACAGGCACCGTAATTTGTCTACTGGCGGTTGAAGCTAGGTGTGTGGGAGCTGAAAGGAAATGAACATGCAGCAGGGAGCGGTTATTCTATGAGAGCCAGGAGTCCCAGAGGATCTACCCAGCATCTTATTGCATCACCTAGGAAGTAGGATATTGAACTGGAACAGTCCGTGCACCACTGGGACAGTTCACACACGGCTGTTTAAATCATGGGGACTGCCCTGTCAGCTAGAACAGCAAACAGGAATCAACCCACTCAGCGCTGCCTGCAGCTCCCACCCATGCATATTCAGCTTTATATCTTGTGTAAAGTGAAAAGGAGCTTATGCACTGAGGCTGGAGGTTCCAGCTCTTCTCATTGTGACTCTGGCACCAGGTAAATTTAACCCTTGATTGCAACAGAACATGTTACCTGTGAAAGAAACATTTGTCTCTGTCACACCTGCAAAGGGAAAAGGAAGGAGAATCAGAGTGTGGCATGAGTGGACTCTTGAGTTCCCATGTGTTTCTGCACATCACCTACATTTCACCCATGATCTCTTTGTTTGAGCAGCACAGGCTTAGTGGCTTAGCTTGCCATTCCCCAGTCCTGAGTGCTGCAGATCATTGAAGATATTGCTAGTCAAGTCAGACATGACAGTCTATGCTAGGTAAAGGAAGCAACAGGGTCTGATGTCATAGCACAGCTAAGTCAACAAAGGTCCCACTACAGCCTGTCCATTATCTACATCGATTAAGTAAAAAAGAGGTCTGGTTTGTGAATAGGCTGGGGGACCCAGAGACTGGGATACCCGCTTACCCCTAAAAAATGGCAGAATGAATCAGAAACATCTCCTGTCACTCACCCAAGCAAGTCACAGCAGCATCTTCCTTATGACCACAGTCACTCTCACCCCAGGGCAGGGCAGGACAGTCCCAGAGAGATGACTCTGTCCCTCTGCAGTTCACCTTCTCCACCCAGATGGGACCAGTCCCCTCACCAAATGCAGCCTCACTCAGAGCAGACACAGCAGATCCACATCCCAGCTGTTTACACACGACATTGGCGTCCACCAGGTCCCAGGAGTCATCACAAATTGTTCCCCAGGAGCCATGGTGCCAAACCTCCACTCTCCCGGAGCAGCTGTCCTCTCCTCCCACCACACGCAACTTGTCCTGGTCTGGAAATGCAGAAACCTCACATGTTACTGGGATAACTAGGAATGGCCTGAGAGATTGAGAAGGAGATGCAGAGAAGCAGAGATACCTGTGCAGCTCGTAGAGTTTGGGCAGGGAACAAATGTGTTCTGAGATGACTCCTGTTTCCTTCCTGTGGAGACAAATAGCTGAGTGAATGCACCGGGCAGTATATGTGCTGCAGGAAAGAGCAAAGTTTATAGCTATTTCACACCCCTAATGCCAGAGCTTTATAAACAGGGCAAAAGCTAAAATTTTGGGTAATTTAAATAACTACTATTAGCTCTTTTAGTGCTACTTTGAATGTTGAACTCTTTAATCAGCTCTCTGCTGGGATATAAGTAAGCGGCAGGACCACGGCTGGTCCACCCATACAAGAGACCTAGATGTTCACCTAGAATGAGCAGCAATAGAGGCACCAAGGGTGCTCCCCGAGGGCTGCACTTGGGGGGGCGAGAGAGGTGAGCGCCCATGGCCCTGTGTTTCCCATGACCACGCTGTTTCCCACCCCTTCCCCACTGCCTTCAGGGTAGAGCTGAAGGCAGCGGGAGTTGGGGGGGCCGGGAGCACAAAACTGGGCTCTTTGCAGTGCTGGCTCGCCCCACCTCCAGGGAGAGGAACAGCCAGCCCAGGGGTGGAGCAGGCCAATGAAGAGGTCAGGCTGTGCTCTCCCATGCCTCCCCTGGGCCAGCTGTTCCACCCTGGGGGCAGGGAAGGCCGGCCCATAGGTAGGGTGGGAGAGTGGAGCCCAGCCCCCTGGATCAGCCTTCACTTTCCCCCACCCAGGAGGCACAAAAATTACAGGCTCCTAGAGCGCCAGAAATCCTTGGACCAGCCCTGGACAGGACAGTATATCTAGGGCTTGTCTACACTTGAAATGCTACAATGGCAGAGTTGAAACACTTCAGTATAGACACTGCCTGCGCTGATGGAAGGATTCTCCACCTTCTCTGCCTAGTGCTGTTACACAGGGACTTAGGTCAGTAATGTCATTACTCAGGGGTATGGATTTTCCACACTCCTGAAAGCTGTAGCTGGGTCGACCTACTTTTCTAGTGTAGATCAGCCTGGAGTTTACTCCAGCTCTCCACTCAGACAGCATCCATGAATCCCCTGCCCAGACGCTCAAATATAAATAGACATATCTCACCCTCAACACTGCAGGATTCCAAAGAGGAACATTAGCACTGAGACAGGGCTGTGTAAGAGTTGCAGGACTGTGTGTTCCCACTCTGAGAGGCAGCGCACTGGGAGTGGCTATGGCACTAGACTAGGTTTGAAAACAACTGTGGTCTCTTTAGTCCTTGCCACAGACCTGCTGTGTGACCTTGGGCAAGTTACTTTGGCTCCATGTGTGTCTGCGACTCCTCTTGCCTGCCCGTCTACCTCAACCATGAACTCCTTTTGCCAGGGACTCTCTCAATCTGTGTTTTTTTGTGCCTGGTGGCCATGAGGCCTTGGAGGACTTCTTAATAGTTTTGTCATAATACAAATAATATTTCAGATGGAGATCCATTAATTTTCACACCCCACATCTCTTTCTGATTGTAATTCCCAGGAAGACTGTTTACCATAAAGGCACACTACTGATGTTATTTAGTGGGGAACTCACTGGGGAACTGATCCAATGATGAAGGAAGCTAACACCCGAGAAAGGCGGTCTTCAGGGTAAGGCATCGACTTAGAACACATGTGATCTGTGGCTAGCTCTTGGTTATACTTCAGGTTGCTGGGGGTAGTTTTTGTCTCTATTCCCTGTCTAGAAAATGAGGTAATAATACTTTCTGGAAAACACAATCCCTGTATTTCCACAGCAAAGATCGTGGTTCTGATCCCAATTATTGCAGTTCCACAGTGGAGTATGAAACACTGCTTATTAACAATGGCTGTGAAAGGCGTAAAATATGTTAATAGTGTCTACGTACTTCCATTAGAAGATTTCTGTTAGCAGGTAGCTTTTTAATCTAGTAAGTAGACAAAGGCCTAACAAGATCCAGTGGCTGCCAGATGAAGCAAGACAACTTCATACCAGTGTTCCCTCTAATTTTTTCATAGGCTGTGTGTGCAAAAAATTTCTTTTGTGCAAATTTTTGGAACCAGTGTCCAAATTGGTGCACACTCCAGTGAGTGTGGTCAAACTTGTGAGTGCAATGCAGTAAGTGTGTATGATGCAAATAATAGCTAAATTTTATTTTGGTATGGTGATGGAAATGATTTTATACATTATGAAACTTAATTTGAAACATGCTACTTGAAATCACCTTCTTAAAGTAGCATAAAAATATTAGCAGTGTTGAATTTTTTTGTGCATGCTTTATTTCGTTGTGTGCAGGGGTTTCACAACCTGTGAGCGCGTGCACACGTGCACAGCTTAGGGGGAACATAGCTTCATATTGTAAATAAAGAACTTTTAAAAAGATTCACTATAATTAACCACTGAAACAGTTTACCAAAGGTTGTGGTGGATTCTCCATTCCCTGAAGTCATTAAATCAAGATGGGATATTTTCCTAAAAGGTATGCTATAATTAAAACAGAATTTACAGGCTCAATGCAATAATTTCTGGATTATGCGCTACAGCTGGATAGTTTAGATTATTTTAATAGGCTCTGCTGCCCCTAATATCTATGATTTCATGACTTCATTGGGTATTGGCTTAGGTTCTTATTGATCATACTGTGATTTCCATGTTTGTTAATAAGAACCTACATTTGTATCTGTATAACCTCAGACACTGAAAATATGTATTGATTCTACTTCTGAGTATGTTAAAAATATGAACTTATAGTTCATAAAATATACAGTGCAAAGTGTAAAATACTGTAACTATAACAAATCCTTTTGTGAGTTAGACTTGTGGTTCACAAGTTTGTACAGTATGAACAGTTTACTATTTACCTTCACAAGCAATGTGAGTTTCTTGTTTTCTGTCACATGACTGCTCTTGCCATGGGTCAGACTGGCATTGCCATAAGGAGTTAAGTTGCTTATTGCACTGAATACCATCCAGCCAAGTGGGGCCAGTGCCTTTTCCATACGTAAACTCTCTTAAAAGTGTCCCACTGTCTCCGCAGTCCAAGTGTTTGCATATAAATGCCATCGTCACTGCATCCATCAGATTGTTGCAAACACTGCCCCAAGTCCCATTGTAGAAAACTTCCAGCCGCCCAGCGCACTCAGTACCATCCACCAACCTCAGATCTTTGAATCCTAGAAGGAAATGCACAAGTTGACTGTAAAGTTTTCTGACGCTGAAGCAGAATGTGGTTTGAAAGCTGACATCACAAAGGACGCTAACAAACCTGCGCATTCTTCCTTAGAAGCAAGATTAATTTATGAGTCAGAGAGGTTCTTCAGAAGACCAATGACAGACTTATGAACAATGGATATGTTATTTGAAAGACACCAGTTACCAGCAGTTACACACCACGGTACCCAAGATTCACAATTTAATCCATGTTCTAAAGATGAGGAAATAAAGCAATGTTTCCACAACCCTAGTTATTAAGTGCTGTCAGTGCTAACTTTCTAAGGGTGACCACTACAGGTAGGTAGGTGGGGAAGAAAGACAGACCAAGAAAGAGAGAAAAACTTTCATTATCCCTACCTCTTTCCTCAAACACTCATATGTGACAGGCTGCTCCCCACATCCACTCCAGTGTGCTGCTGTGACGCCCCAATTCCCACTCCTGAACCACAATTTGTCCCACTCTGCTGAGTGACCACTCACTCCTGAGTCAATCCACTCCAGCCTCTCACATGCAATCAGTCCCAAGCAGTGGATGTTTGCCCTCTGCCTACATAAGGCACAACCTCCCAGCAAGCACCTCCAGCCCCAGATACCACCATATGAGCCACTGTCTACAGAGATTGGGAGCCACTCCCAACCACCATACACTCAAGTCCGTCCATTTAACAAAGAAATTAATTGTGCCCCAGCCTTCTCCACGCACACCCTCTAAAGACGACACAACTTTAGATAAAACATCTGCTAGTTTATTGATCAGACTATGGGTATGTCCACACATCTCTTATTTAGAAATAACACTGGTTATTTCGAAATAAAAAAGATTAGGGCCACACAACGTTTTCTTCTTTCGAAATGACAGGCTCTGTCATTTCAAAATAAGAACTGTCACTTTGAAACAACTTAAACCCCATTCATTTTGAAACGGCTGTTATTTTGAAACAGTTATTTCAGAATAACGCTGTTTGGACATGTTGTTTCAAAACAACACCATTGTTTCGAAACAACTGTTTCGAAACAACGGGTATGTCCACACACACTCCTTATTTCAAAACAACAGAGGTTGTTT